>VZRN01000472.1:243119-352210 GCA_013397935.1 Dasyornis broadbenti | reverse complement strand
GGGGGAGGGAACCAAAAAAAAGAAAAAAGGCATTTGCTGCTCTTGGTAACAAGAGAGGAAGGAAAAGGCCGTTCTGCTGTTGCTGGCACCGCACGGGAAAGAAGGTTAGAGCCAAATCAGGAGAGGTTTGCCCATCTCGGCTCGAATTTGCTCGGTCGCGGGCTGAAGGCGCACGGATGCGTACGCGCGGCCGGTGGCGGGTACACAGGGACACACAGACACACACACATATATATATGTGCGCACATGTATATATATGCATGTTTGGGAGGGCGGGGGAACGTCTCTCTCTCGGGGAAGGGGTGGTGGGCTAGGGCAGGGAACCACATGCTGCGCTCCTGGCCGGAGGAGGATCACTAGAACACTCGGTTGTTGGGAGAAAAAATAAAAGGAGTTTTCAGGCATCAGCATGGCCAGAGGGGAACCTTGCCGAGGACAGTCCAACCAGAGGCTCCCGCCCTGCTGCAGGGCCGTGCAATGCGCTGACGGGCTCTGCTGCCGGGCACCGCTGCCCCCTCCCTCCCCGGGGCGGTGCGAGCCCAGTGGGGACAGGGACCCACACTCGCCCGCCAGCGTACTCTGCGTTAACAGGGGGTGCAGCCCAGCAGGCTTGGGGTGTCTCTGGGAATGCCCCCGGCAGAGCACACAGAGTTCAGCTCGCAGTGGCGAGCCGGGGTTAGGGGGTACATGAGGGGTGCCATGGGACGCCCCGGGGACAACAGCAGCCCCCTGCGGGCACCGCCACTCCCTTGCCCTCCCGCCAGCTCCTGGTGCATTGCACGGCACAGCCAGAGGTTGGACTGTTGCTCTCTGAGGGCTGGAGGCAGGGGCTGGGTACAAGCCGATGAGAGGAAGAAGAGGAGGAGGAGGAGAGGAGTACAAAACACTCGTACTTGGTCCATCAGCATTGCCATCACAGGGGCGCTGGGAAGAGGCAACTCAAGGCTGATAGAACAGGGCTGACACTTCCACCGCCCCACTGTCCTGCCCGCCCGGCCCTGTCCCCCATGTCCCCTCCTGTGCTGCAGTGTCCCCCCGTGCCCCCAGCCCTTTCCCTGCCTGTGCCAAGGAGCAGGTGCTGCTGGGCAGGCGGCTGGGTGCCGTGTGGGATGGAGAGTGGTGGCAGGTCCCATGGGGACCGTGTGTGCCGGGTGTCCCCTGGCCCACTGTGGGGCTCTGTGGGAGCTGTGGGTCCGGCCTCAGGGGGTCCCTCAGGCTGCAAGGACCAAATCCTGCCCTGTGTCACATGGCTGATGCCCCTCTGCACTGCAGGGGACACCGACTCCGGCACCTTGGGCTGCCTCAGTGGCACCTTGGGCTCAAACTTGGTTGCTCCCAGGGGCACTGATGGCACTGTACCCACCAGAGGCTTCATGCCAGGCTGGTCCCCAGGGCAGGGGGAAAGGCCACCGAGCAGCTGTGGGGGCAGGCACACCTGGGCTCAGCCATCCCACATGCCCATGGGGCCAGGCTCGCTGTCACCTGTGCCGCTGGGAGGCACTGCCCCAGCTGGTCCCATCCCCATCTCTGCAGAGGGCTCCTGTCCCGCAGGCTGATGGCAGTGGAGGATTGGGGCCCGCACCTGCCCTCCATCCCTGCCACCTTTGGGCGCCCACCCCACAGCCCCCCGCTCCCTGCACAGCCCTATCCCTTTCAGGTTGAGTTGTCTTGGGGAGGAGGAAGCAGAGGAGCCGGGAGAGGGGGAGAAGGAGCTGGAGGAGACGAGCGGGAGAAGAGGAGCAAGAAGGGGCAGCGTTGGGGAGGAAGAGCAGGGCATCCAACTAGCTACAAAAAACCTCGTGGATCAAAAACGGCAGTTTCATACAAGATCGGCTCTTGAACAATATCGAACCAGGTTTGGGAGTGATGCGCAGGGAGGGAGTGGGGATTTTCGTGACAAAGCTCTCATGAACAGAACAAGACATGTTGCTTTCAAATAAAGGGGGAACTGGAGGAGAGGAGGAGGAAGAGGAGAAGGGAGGAAGGGCGAGTTGGTGGTGGTTTGCAGGTTCGGCGTGGCAAACGGGCAGGGAGATGGGCAAGCAAGGGGCTGGGGGGGACTGGACACGGGGCAGGGGACGGGGTGGTGAAGGTGAGTGGTCTGAGACTGAAAATACTTGCCCTTCATTTTGTTGTTTGGTACTGTGTGAATCCACCATAGAGAGAAAGCAAGAAAAACAACAAACAAAAAACAACAAACAAAAAAAAAAGGGGTTGGGTGGAAAGGGGGAAGGGGGGCACAAACAATATTTTATTCAATCGATGTTTGAATAAAAATATTGTGTTTTATAATCATACCAAAAGGAAACCTCTTGCAAAAAACGACATGAAGTAAAGAAAACAAAAGAAAAACCCAGTAACAAAAGGAAAAGAAAAGGCCACGGTGAAATAAGAACAAAAAAATGCAAAGATATAACTAGAGAAATATATAGATATATATTCAACACTCCAAAGGAAAATGAGAATCAGTAGCAAACAGTTGCAACAGTCTTGATATCAAAATGTCCTCACTGAGTCAGGGGGCATGCACGGCACGGTGGGCACAGCTGGGGAGGACGGGGGATCCCCCCTCCCGGGGATGGGGACAGCCTGGCCTCGTCCCCACAGGGACAGGGGGCTCCTGCCCGTGGATGGAGGGGGTGGCAGGGGCCGGATCTGGAGCGGGGCTGGGGTCGGGCCACCTGGGTGGCCAAGGGTGAGAAATGGGGAACCGGAGGGGAGAGGGTCCCTGGGAGCAGCGTCGACCTGAGNACACATGTACACGGATTTATTCCAAACAAAAATTGAAACCAACCGAAACCGAACTCATAAAAAGAATAAATGGCTTAAACCGAAACCAAAGTATCGTAATAAACCAAAGGAAATCAAAGAGATCCATGCAAACTTCCCCAGGCTCTCAAATGAACTGGCTGCTACAGCGCCATCCCTCATCCCTGGGAGGCCAACAGGCAGCACCTCCCTGCCTGCGCTGGCAGCGCCTGCCTGCAGCCCCGGGCTGGGCTTTTTGGGTGCAAAGCACAAGCACCAAACCCTGGCCCCCCGGGGCACTCCAGGCAGGCAGCTCGCTTACCCCCTGTGTGCTCACCTCTACTCATGCCTCTCTTAGCTTTAGTTTTTCTCTTTATTTTGCCTCTCACAGTGATCCCTATAACTTTCACAAGTCTTTGCTTCGTGTTTCTCCCCCCGACAGCCGCGGGCCGGCATGGGGTGAGCGGGAGTGCGAGAGGGCAGCAGGGAGAGCCAGGGGCTACTTACACTTCACTTGCAGGATCTGGTCGCTGAGGTTGGCCTGGATGTAGTAGGTACTGTAGGGAGGCAGAACCAGCCCCAGGCTGTGGAGAGGGAGAGCAGACACCTGGAGTAAGGCTTTAGAGCCACCCAGGATCCTTGGCCAGCTCCCAGTCCCTGCCTGGCACCTGCTGGCAGCAGTTGGACCCAGGTGATGGCAGGCGGCAGCGCCACTGGCCTTCTGCACAGCCTGCTGCATCCTTCTCCCCAGGAACTGCAGCCAGCGCTGTCCTGAGGCATCCAGAGTCACCCCCAGGGCACCCAGGGTCATTCTGGGGCATCCAGGGTCATGGCCAGAGCACCCAGGGCTGTCCTGAGGGCACCCACGAGCACAGAAGTTGGCACATCTGCCCAGCCAGGGCTGAGATGGGCAGGACGTGCCAGCCCAGGAACCAAAAGAGTTGCATGTGGAAGAGGAACACGACACCCCTGTAAGGGAGGAAGGCAGGAAGAGACACAGCCCTTGAAAGAAGGAACAAAGCCTTCCCAGAGAGGAGAAACTAATGACAACCATTACACAGGCACCAGGAACCAGGTAAGCCAGGAAGGAAAGGGATCCAGCATCCCAGGAGTCTGGAATGCAGGGTGTGGGACAAGAGTGGCAAAGGAGATGACAGGAGTTGGTACTGGGGCTGCTGAACCCACAGGACACACTGCCAGAGGGAACTGGGCTTCTTACTGCCAGCTGCAGTGGCCACAGGCCTTTGGTGCCAGTGTTTGTGCCAGGTGTTGCCAGGAAGAGGTGAGCAAGGACCTGACTCTCATCAGGTGTCACACCCGCTCCAGAGCCACTGGGATCTGGGCTTCCTCCCTACACCAGCCCTTCAGATAACCCTGTCTGTGCTGGCAGCATGGTCTGAGCATCACAGCAAGCATGGCACAGCTGGTGGTGCTCCAAAAGGCACAGCAGACCTGGGGGCACCCCAAACCACAGCTGTCAGGAAGAGGGTGCTGGCTTTTTTCTGTTCGATGTTGGTGGCACCCTGTGCTGATGGTGTCCCAGGGAAACCCAGGAAATATCCCTGCTGCAAAGCAGAGCCATGGGAGCGCAGGGCTTTCACCCTACAGATGTGTCACCCTGTGTCCTTGTCCCTTCCTCACCCGCTGCTTGCCTGCTTGGCTACACAGGGATGACACCATGGGGGACAGGACTGGGGCTGCACTGGGGACACCTGGCAGTGCTGGCAGTGGCTGTGATCCTTGCCAGCCCTTCCTGAGCTGGGTGTCGAGGAGGAGGAGGGTGGTACACTGGACAAAAGGGGGCCCACATGGCTCCTCCCAGGATGAAGGCAGTGTGAGTTGTACAGCACAGAAATGACAATGTCAGGGTCTTTCTTACACATCTGTTGGTCCTAACTGGTGCAAACTGGGTGATAAATGAAGAACTTTGCTTTCCTCTGCCTCAAAAGACACTGCCTGTGCTGCAGGGTGGGCACGTGTCACTGTCACCCATCCTGGAGCAGGCAGGGACCTGTGTGAGCCCCTGGCTGGGCAGGCAGATGCTGACAGGGCTGTCACTTGTTCAGTCCCTTGCCCGCCAGCCCTGTCTGGAGTCCTGGGGGCTGTGTCCAAGCTCCACAGTACGGAACACTGGCAGGCAGCACTCTCAGGAAGGCCGTCCAGCCCATCGCTGCCTGTGTGCCATGATGTGACCACATTTGCAGCGCCACAGCCCAAGGGACACATCCCTCATGGCCTCAGGGCCTTTGGGAGCTGCAGGCACAAGCCCCCAGCCTGTGCTGGTGTGGATCCAGCCGGGGCAGGGCGGTGTAGGTGCACTGGCACTGACACTCACCTGTAGTTGGTGCTTTTGATGGGAGCCCACGTGTAGGTCCGGAACACCTCATCGATGTATTGCTGTGGGCCAGAGGGAGCCAGTCAGGCCTGGGCAGTGCCCGGACTCTGCTGCCTTGGCGACACAGGGCCCTGGCTCCCAGTCCTGTGCCAGACACAGCCTCTGATCCCCACTGCTGGTTCTGGGCGCTCAGCACAGTGACAATTTCACCATGACCCCTTTCCCCTGCAATGTTACCTCATCCAAGGACTTGATGAGGGTCTTGATGAACCTCTGCCCGTCATTCCCATCAATCATGCTTCTCCGGATCTGCAGGACACAGAGGAGGCAACTGAGGGCTGCAGAGCCCAGCCATGCACCTGTGGGCACCCACTCCAGGGGGGTGGCATGGGGGAGCCATGGGGTACAGGGCTGAGCAGCTTGGGCAGGTTCATCCTGCTGGCTCCCAGGGGACAGCGGCCCAGCTCCTGTCCCCACTGTGGCTCCATGGGAGCTGTGTTGGGGCCCTGAGGATGAGGCACTCCCCAGGGCAGGTTGGAGGGGCTGAGTGCCCTTTGCAACTGCAGATGAGGGGCCAAGCCTGTACCCCAAAAGCTGACCCAGCTCTCCTCACCTCTTCCTTGTTTTCATCCTCCAGCTCAGCATCCAGGAAGTCCAGCGTCACGGGCTCACGGAAATTGATGATCTACGGGAAGAAAGGGAGAGCCAGGGAAGGGCTCAGGGGTCCTGCAGCCACCAGAGTACAAACAGCACAAATCCTGAAATTTACTCATAGGGACCCTGGTTAGCCAGGTGTCCCTCAGGGCCTGGCTGATCCCCATGGCTGCTGCCCCTTGGGGCCCCTCCTCACCTGGGGCTGCAGGTTGGGGTGCAGCAGGACGTAGCCATTCAGGTCGATGGCGAAGACGTAGCCATTGGCCCCCAGCTGCAGGAGGACAGGAGCAGGGTGAGGCTGAGCAGGTGGCTCTGTGGCACGAACGCTGTGCTGCTGTGATCCCCCTCACCTCTGCAGGCAGAGCTCACCCCATGTCACCCCCAGCTCAACCTGTTCTATCCATCTGTTTCTATTCTCAGGACAACAGAATCTCTCATCCCTGGGGTGAGAGTTTGGCTCTGGATTTCTCCCACTGCTCTTTTTCCCACGCCTGTAAGGTTTATTTGCTTCTGGCCATACAAGGGTTTATTTGCTTCTGGCCATACAAGGGTTTTGGCTCTGCTCTGGCTCCCAGAGCATCACCCGGCTTTGATCCCTGCTCTCCTGCCCGTCCCAGTTCCTGCTGCACCCATGGCTCCTGCTGGGTGCCAGTGCTGCTGGAGGTGCTGTGGAGTGCTGGGGCACAGCCTGGGGCTCCCATCAGGGATTCCACACCAGGATCAGGCAGTGCGGGGCAGGGACACGGGAAGGGGCCCCCACGCACGTTGTAACGCGGTGTCAGCCTCTTGATGTCGTTGAGAGCCACATCGATCCCCATCACGCCCAGGATGAGCTGGTTCTGCAAGGAAATGCAGGGAGGGAGGTGGGTGGGAGTAGGGCTGTCACCTGCCACTACCAGCACGGGGACAGAGAGCAGGATGGAGCTGTTCTCCCTCTGGGGATGCATGGGTCAGATTTGGATCAGGCAGGGTCCCAGGGTGGGATGTACCAGCCCCCCATGGGACACTGCACCCCCCAGGGACTCGCAGCTGTCCCCATTGAACCATGAGAACCAGCCAAGGCTGTGTCGGATCCTGGGGTGGAAGTGACCCCTGGTGTCATCCCAGGGAGGGGGTGCAGAGCAGGCAGCACCCCAGGGATGCCAGTGTCCCCCCTGCAGCAATGCCCATCGCTAGGGCACCTTCCCACCCCACAGTGGCCCCACACCAGGGCTCCCAGTGCCACCAGGGCAGCAGCAGCAGCGTCTCCTACCTTCCTGTCACTGCTGTCCTCTGTCAGGTTGAACACTGGCAGCGTTCCTGTCACCACCAGGCCCAGCCCCTGCACAGTCACAGAATGATGGATGTCCCATGGCCCCTCAGTGGCCTCAGGACCCAGGGCTGGGCAGCAGAGGGGGGTTACTCCCCTGACAAGGGAGGCGGGGCATGTCCTGTGCAGGGCACTGGGGCACCCTGCAGTTGTGTGGGATGCCAGGGTCGGTGTCCCCAGCTGTCCCCTGGGCCTGTGCAAGACCCTGGGGCTGCTGTCCCCACCCACCTGCCCCTCAAGGTTGTGTGGGACCCAGGGGTGGGGGTCCCCCCTGCACCTGGGTCTGTATGGGACCCTGGGGTTGGGGTCCCTCCTTGCATCCCACTGCTGGGGGGTCCTTACCAGGGCATCCTGGTAGACGTTGGTCCACTGAACCTGCTTGGCTCGGTTCCCAGCCAGAACCATGGGTCTGCCCAGCACATCCAGGTACTCCTGCAGGGACACAGGATGAGAAAAGATGATGTGGGAGCCAGATGTGTCCTTGCTCCAACCCAGCGACACCCTTGTCCCTGTGCACACCCCAGGGAATATGCATGGGGTAAAGCCCCCAGCTGTGGGCTGAGCTAGGGGAGGGGGCTTGGCAGCCACCAAACCCAGGGGTACTGGCTCCAGCTGGGACCCCAGCAGGCCCATGAAGGCAAGGCGCTGCTCACCAATGCCATGCACAGGCAGGGCAGGGGCTCCCCAGGCAGCAGCAGCCAGAGCCCCCACAGCTCCCAGGCATTCCCAGGGCTGGGGTTGCTCCATCATGCCTGGACCATGGTGTTACTGTCTCCCTGGCTGCCACTGCCTTTCGGGATCCTCCCCTGGGGCAGGTTTCCCTTTCCTGTCTCACCTTGCCAAGGCAAGATCTCTGGGCAGGGAGGCAGTCCCGTGCCACAATGCCAGCCCTGCCCTGAGGGGCTGCCCTGCTTGGGGACCCTCATCACTTGCCCTCAGTGGCACCTCGTGACATCTGATAAAGAAAAGGGCCAGAAAAGGGGCAGAGGGATGAGGTGTAGGGCAGACACGACTGGCTCTGCTGGGCTTGGCTGTGCCTACACTCACTCCCTGCCCACGCTCAGCTCTGCTCTGTGCTGATTAACGCCTGCTGTTTCATAATTAGTCACTCAAAAGGCAGCAGGTCTGTGGAGAGCTGCAGAAGATGAATTACTTATTTCAATAGTGCAGGGCCTGGCTGAGGGCTCAGCTCGGCTCCCCAGCTCGCTGCCAGCCTGTGGGCTTTCCCCAGAGGGGCTGCCTGAGCTCATCCCCAGGCAGGGCAACCCAGGAGGGCTCTGCCTGCCTGACCCCCAGCTGTACCTGCGTGTTGATGCGGATGGCGCCGATGGAGGGGATTTCAAAGTAGTAACCTTGGAAAAGAAAGAGAAAGGCAGCTGGAGATGCAGCTGTCCAGCAGTGGGGCGTCCTGCTGCCCATCCCTCCAGGGCTGCGGCCAGTGCTTTGCTGGTAGTGGCATGCACTGGAGCCCAAGGGTGAGTCCAGCCCTGCTCACCTTTGTTGGCACAGGCCATCCACTGCAGCGGGGTCACATCATAGTTGTGCTGCCCCACGGAGAAGGTGAAGACCCGCACCTGTGGCAGAGCGTGGCACTGAGGGCCATCCACTGGGCACCCTTGTTTTCCACACCCAGTGCTCCCAGCCGATGCCAACCTCCCCAGGGACTGCGTGGCATTGCCTCCCATGGCCCACAGAGTGTGTGCAGGTGGACAGGAGACTCCTGCAAGTGCTGGCTGTGCTGGCAGCAAGAGAGCCCCTGTCTCTCCGCCCTGGCCAGTCCTGCCACTGTGTTGGCTCAAGCCACCTACCCCAGTGGTCCTTGCTCTGGGGCATCGCTGCTCCCAGAGGGGTCTGTGCTCTCTGATGGTGATACATGGGCCAGAACCCCCCAACCCCACAGGTTTCCAGCCACTGGGCAGCACTGGGGACCTTCCTGCTGGTTTGTCTGCCTGCCAGCAGCCCTGTCCCCATGCTTGGGGTGTGCTCCCCTCGGGACCAGCATTCAGAGAGAGCCCACCAGCCCCATTCCCTCCCCAGCATCCCACAATGTGCCTGCTCCCATGCCTCCTGCAAGGTGGGAGCCAGCTACAACCCATTAGCAGGGCAGCAGCTCCATGCAGGAGCAGGCTGTTGAGGAGGGAGCACGGGGAGGAGGCAAATGGAGCAGAAGCCAGCAATGGAGCTGGAGCAGCCATCTCCCTCCGTGGCGAGCAGCCCCAGCCTGGCACGCACATCCACAGCCTCTCACCGTCTTATTGGGCCAGTTGTACTTCTCAAAGACATCCTGTACCCGGTCCTCGCCGCCATCCGTGAACATCATGATCATCTTGTTGCAGTTGGCACGTGTGATGTTGGACTGCAGGGCAGACACAGGGCATGAGGCCACACCTGGAGCCAGCAGCGCTGGGCACAGGGCTGGATGCAGCCAGGAGGGCTGGTCCCAACCCATCTCTTCCCAGCCCATTTCTCTGGGGTGAGGGTGACTGAGAAGAGTGGGCAGGAGGAGGGATGCTGCCAGCTGGGGAATGATGTTGTGGCTAATGCCACTCGGCACCTAATAGCACCATTCATCTTTGTTTTGCCTTTGGCACGGCATCTGGTTGGGTCTGGCCCCTCCACCCAGCCCTGCTAACTTTTAATAACCCAGAGGGGAGCAGTACCAGCAAAACCTTGGCTACAGTATGCCAGGAGGTAGGATGTCTCCCCCAGCACTGAGGAGAACAAGGAGCCCTCTGCACAGCGAAGGCCCAGGCGCAGGGCAGCAGCCGGGCAGTTGGAGCTGTCCCATTGTCCCCAGCACCCACAGGTGCACCCTGTCCCCCGCCCACGGCCCAGGCCCCAGCTCACATTCTGCAGTTGGTCGAAGGCGTACTCAAAGCCAGCCTTGTAGTCAGTCGTGCCCTTGGCCACCATGCCCTGCACATCCTCCTTGAACACCTTCTTGTTCCGGATGTTGGCCTGCACCAGGTGCTTGAAGCATGACACCGGCTTCGCCTTTTCATTGAACTGGGAGGTGAAATGCAGGGTCACAGAAAGGGGACAGGGCAGACACCAGCAGGCACAAGCCACCCATCACACTCAGCTCTCATGGGTGGCAGCTGACCTGGATGTGTCCCACCTCCCAGGGAGGGCTGATGCTGAGGCTGCAGCTTGGCTTGGGACAAATCCAGCACTGAGCTGTGGGTGTGGGTGCTGGCAGTGTGTGCTGGCAGCGCAGGGCTCGCCTGTACCCTCACTTCTGCTGGACCCCCCAGCTTGTGCAAGCAGCTGTGCTGTGCTGTCATTGGGAACAGGTGCTGCCTCTCACTGATGGCTTCATTTACTGGCACTGGGGCCCATTCATTAAGGGAGCGGTGATCCAGCTAACAGAGCCAGGCCAGACACGTTCATTAGTGCTGGTGGCCAGACAGGGGAAGGCTGGCACGAGCTGGGCACTCAGTGGTGCACAGGGGTCATGAGCTGGTGATTTTTCAATGTGAGGCAAGGTGTCAGTGCTGGCCATGGACAGGAGGTGGCTGGCTGGCATCACCCGGGAACACCTCTGCCAAATGCCCCATGATGGGGACAGCTCTTGTGTGCCAAGCTGTGAGCAGTCAATTCCCTGCTTACGTGCAGGTGGGTGGTTAAGAAGACCGAAAAAAAAAATAGTATTTCTGTCTGCAGAGCCCTTAGCCAGGTGGGTGTAGGGGCAAAGGGCTCCTTTGCTGGGGAGCTGGGAGGTGCCTGGGGACACAGCCCTTCTGCTCGCCCATGGCACTCACCGAAGCCACGTTGACATAGTCATCATCTGAGAGGGTGTCCAGCATCTCATAGACTGAGGTCTTCATCAGCTTGAGAGTGAGGCCACTCACGCTGCCACTCCTGCAGGAGACAGGGGTGCTGGGGCTTGGCAGCAGGGGAGCACAGGGCTCCTGCCAGTGCTGTCCCACACGGCTTCCCTGTGGCCATGGTGGGACAGTGGCCCCTTGGCGAGCTCTGTCACCACCCTGGCCTGTCTCAGCCCAGC
Source organism: Dasyornis broadbenti (assembly GCA_013397935.1). Taxonomy (NCBI): domain Eukaryota; kingdom Metazoa; phylum Chordata; class Aves; order Passeriformes; family Dasyornithidae; genus Dasyornis; species Dasyornis broadbenti. The sequence continues at coordinate 341,158 of VZRN01000472.1, read as the reverse complement.
CACAGCCCCCACCGTGTACTCACACGTCCACAATGATGACCATGTCCTTTGGGGAGGAGGCACCTTGGATGTACCTGTGGGGTACAGATGGGGTCAGCAGGGTTGACTCCTTTTCGGGGGAGCCCTCACTCTGCTGGGTGCAGCCCAAGAGCAAAGCTCTGCCAGGGCACAGGCACTGGGGAGCCAGGCTGGGAGCCCCCAGGCACCCAGTGGCCCCGTGGCAAGAAGCAGGGACAAGGGGGCTGTGGGCAGGTGGAGGCGAGGACGCAGCTCCTGGGGCACAGCACAGCAGACGGCCAGCGCCTGCCACTCCACACCACGTCAGCCTAATGAGCTCTAAATGCTAAACTCTTCCATCATCACAGGCCCTTTCCTGCGTGCTGATTATGCTGACACACACATCCATATTAAGATGCTATTTACCCCCCTGGTAGCTCCAAAGGCCAGGCTGATTAGGTTATTTTTAGCTACGAGGAGGAAAAATAATAACACTACGTAAATCTTCCCCACTGAAAACAATTAGGGAACCCTTCACCCCTTGAAGCACCCGGTCCTGCTGTGCCATCCTGTGTGGGAGGGGGCTGGCACTATGCTCAGCACCCAGCCCACCTCAGACAGGGCCAGGCACAGCCCCCACCTCACCACCCCATTGCATGAGGTCTGATCCTGATCAAGCCAATAACGAGGCTCCCTTGGCCTTCAGCCACGGCAGGATCAGGCCTCGTGTGAATTAATTAGTGTGTTATTAGTATCAATTACTCACTACTACTGGGGAGGACTGGGGAAGGGGCAGGCTCTGATTGTTAATCCTAGGGCCTGATGTTCCCTAATTACAAGTGATTACCTGGGTGGGATGCAGATGCTGGCACATGGGGCCCTCCTGACATGGTTGCAGCATCCCCCAGCACCTTCCTCTCATGCTGGGGTGCAGGATGGGCAGCTGCCCACAGCCTCCTCCCTGCAGGGCAGGGGTTCTTGGTGCCTGCCCTGCTGCCGGGGCTGGGCTGGCAGTGCAGCACAGAGCCCGACTAAGATGCTGCCCGTAATGGGTTGTGGCAGCCCATCCATCTCCGGCTGCCCGGCTAGGATGAATTCTCTGGGCTCGGCAGGAGATGGCTGTGCTTAATGGGGCCACTCATCAAGGGAGGGGAAGGTGGGCGAGAGGCGACCATGGCCCCATGGCTGCGGGCAGGATTGTGGCCCTGAAGGTCCTGCTTGGGACCCCAGCATGAGAGCAGGAGAGGACCCCAAAGCGGGAGTGTGCTGCCCCTAGTTCAAAGGGTGCTGCTGCTCCTCCATGGCTGGGTGGGCAAGCAGGTGGCCAGCCTGGCTAGTGAGCAGGGAGCTGGGCTAGCTGGGCTCAAATGCCCCCCATACACATCAGCGGCCCCTGCCCCAAAACAGCCTTCCAGCCCCCACTCTGCAAAAACCTGTACAAACACCCCGGCGGGGAACAGTTAATAATTAATGTGAAGCAATCAAAGGCAATTAACCATAGTAGCAGGGCCATTAATTTTCTGACAAGGAGAGGGAGCAGCTCCCGGTTTGGGCAGGGGTTTGATCCCCTGGGATCCAGGGCTCCCTGGGCATGTGCCAGAGGCCTGCGTCCCCTCTCCTCTCCACGACTACAGTTTCAGGCAGTGAGTGTGAGCAGCATGGGGCTGTAGCTCCCCCAGCTCCAGCTGATAACCAGCACCTCCAGCTGGGCTAAGGGGAGCCCATTCCATCCCATCTCACTTGGTGTGGGCTGAATGGCTGCTCAGCTATCACTGAGGCACAGCCTGGTGCTGCCTGCCCGTTCCTCTCCCCATCCTCCCAGCCCACGGTTTCCAAGCTAGTTGTTTTCACATTTGGGTGGGGATGCTGGCCAGGACTGAGTGCCTGCAGCCATGGCTGTGATCAGGGCACATGGGACTCTCTCCACACTTTCATCTGCACCCAAGGATTTATCTCTTCATCCTGCTCTGCTTTCCCAGGAAGAGGGAAGGAGAAAAGGAGCCAAGCACCACAGCTCAGATGCCCCTGCTTTTGTTATGGTGTCCCTTTGCCAATGCCAAAAGGAAATGAAAAGGGGAGGGAGCTGACTGCTCCCAGCCAGGACCCTCCTCCCCACCCAGCACCCCTTACCAGGGCCGCCGGCGCACATCATAGAGATCGATCTTGTTGGGGGCTCTCCACGGGGTGGCTGTGGGGAGAAGACCGATGGTGAGCAGGGCACGGCTGTCCTGGGCTGGGATTCAGGGCAGAGGGGATGCCCAGGGCTGAGGAAGCAGCAGGCCCTGGTGGGAAGCTCACAGCAATGGGTCTGGCACAGCACAGTTACATGTGCCAGACAACCCCCAGGCCCAGAGGCTGCTCATCCACACCTAACAGTGCGAAGGGCCTTGGCTGCCCTTGGTCACAGCCCCGCTGCCCCACAACGCACCGGGGTAGTAGCGGGTGACACCGGTGGCGCTGCCGAAGACCTGCCAGAGCAGGGAGGGATCCTCCTTCCGGTTCTCGATGAACACATCCTCCAGCGCCTGTGTCCAGTTCAGCTCATTGAGGATGACAGTGGCTGCGGGACACACAGACAGGGCTGGGTGGGGGGGTGGAGGGAGCAGTGGAGCTGGGGGGCTGAGGGGTGATGGGGACTGTGGTGTCCCCAAGGGATGGCAGGGAGGGAGAGGTGTGTCCCTTCTGTCCCTTCCCAAGAAGAAGCCCACGGGGGCTTTGCAGCTTCTTCTACATCACCCCAGCCCCCTCACTTCCACAGGGCTCCAGCACCACCCTGCTGTCCCTTGTCCCTGGAGAAATGAGCCCTTCAGGGTTCCCCAGAGTGCTCACTGTCTCCATGTGCTCTGGGGCAGACACAGCCATCACTGGGGACAGCCAGCCTGCCACCTCACCCCCTTCGCAGCAGAACATCCTGTGCCAGCCTCCCTCCCTGGGGACAGTCACCAGCTGGGAAACCCAAGGCTTGTGTCCCCATGGGCTGTGTAGAGCCTCTCAGGCCCACTCTGCATTCCCACTGGCCCTGCACCTGACACAAAAGCAATTAAGATGCTGGCAAGCAGCAGTTTTAAATTATTCAGCTATTAAAGCAAAAGATAAGCTCCCCGCAGCCCTGGCCTGTGATTAATCAAGGGGGGCTGGCAGAGCACGGGGGGGCTGGTGTGGCACAGCAGCTGTGGGGCTGGCAGGGAGCTGGGATGGCACCTCCCTGTGCTCGCAGGGGCACTCCAAATGCTGTGGGTACCCCAACCCCTAAGTAGGCCAGGGGAATCCCACAATGACCACTGGTGCTGGGTTGCCCCAGGATTGTGGCATGGAGGAGCCACTGCAGGAGCAAGGAGCCAGCAGCACCCTGAGACCAGGCACTGATCCCTCCTGGGGGACCCTCAATGCATTTTTGGAGTGCAAGAACTCCCAGGAGCACCCTGTTTCTTTGGCATTGCACAAAACAACCCAACATGGTGCTGCAGGGGAGCCAGTGTGCATTAGAGGAGTATAGTTGGCTCTCCTAAGGCTTCCTCCCACACTTGTCCTGCCTGGAAACACCATCATCACCCGTCCAAGCCTTCACTATGGTCCTGAGGCATTGGCAGGATGTGGGTATGTTTCACCCAGGGGAAATCCTAAATCCCTCTACCCCAGCACAACTGCTGAAGAATTGTCCTTCCCTCAGGCAGCCGTGCCTTCAAACCATGATTTACTCTATCCGTATCTCCCCAGCCATTCCTCAGCTCTGTGCCCACACACAGTGCTGTTATCTGGGTACTTAGGATGATTTCTTGTTTGGCTCTGCCACAGGATGTGGTTTTTCCCAGGAGAAGTGGCTGTGAGCTGGCTGCCAGGTTGCTGCCTGCCTGGAACAGCCCTGGGCAGTGCTGCCAGTCTCAGCTGGACATTGGACTGGGCCCTGACACATCCATGATATCCCTGGCAGCACCTACACCCCCAGACCCTCGGGGCCCATCAGCCACACCGGGTGCTTGTACTGAATGCAACTCCTATATCCTTCCTATGCTCAAACACAGCCCTTTATTATCTCTGAGCATAAATGAAGCCCCCAGTTCATCCCTGTGAACAAATCCAGCCCCTACACTCGCCATATTCAGAGTGCTGAAGCTGTGTCCAGGTTGGGATGGCTGCTGTCCCCCTCAGTCGAGGCCAGAGCTGCCAGCCCCACTGGTGACATCCCCATCCCTGCCCGCATCTCGTCCCTGTCCCCATCAGAGTGAGCCCAGCCCCGCCCTACCCGCGAGCGATTGCAGATTTAATTAAAAATGGCACAGTAAATAAAACACATATAGGATGTAATTCGTGTGTGTAGCGAGGGGTGACGGCGGCGGGCGTCGCCGCAGGGTTTAATTAGCGTGCCAGGCAGCGATAGCGCCTCTCCGCCGGTCCCACCGGGACCTGCTCCCGCCCGCAGCTCGGCGGGGACTCGCCACGCTCACAGGTGTCCCTTGCAGGACACGGTGGCCCCGTGCCCTCACCCCGAACCGCTCGCTGTGATTGCGGACCCTTCCCTGCAGCCTGGATTCCTGGAGCACCCTGGTGTGGCCAGACACGGCCTGATCCCTGTGCCCACACTCTGTGCCTGTGGCTGCAGCCCCTTTCCCTGGCTGCTGAGGGGCACTGGGAGGGTGTCCCTGCACTGTGACCCCCATCCCCGGCCCCATCTCGTCTCCAGCATCTCTCTCCGAGCAGCTGTGAGTCCCTGGAGCACGATCATCTCCAGCTTGCTCTTGTCCCAGGGCTCAGTGGGGTGATTGATGTGCTCATGGCTGGGCTCCAGCCGCGGCGTCGGCTGGCGAGCAGGGCTGAGGAGGACCCAGTATTTCATCCTGCGCAGCCCACCCGGCTCGCATGATGTGCTTCATTAGCTGCCTGCCCTGCGCTAGCTGGGTAATAAAGCTAATTGCAAATTTCTAATCCACTGCTGCCTCCGCGGTGAAATGATCGCACTGCTGCGGCTCCGAGCACAGCCGTGCCCGTAACGAGCCGGGCACCGGGAACGCTTTGCTCGGGGCAGGAACATCAGCTCGGCCCTCATCACCACCCAGGAGACCTCAGCAAGTGCCACTGAAATAAAGAGGTGTGGGGACAGTGGTGCCCTGGGTGGTGTGGGACAGCTGGGGATGCCCGTGACAGCAGGGGCTGGTGCCGGGGCTGGGCATAGGATGGGGCTGGCGGCTCTGGAGCATGCCCTCCAGCTGGGAGCGGTCCCAGCTCGGTGCCGAGCAGCCACTAGAGGGAAATGGAGACCGACTGTCACCGTGTGCCACCGCAGCAGGGCGAGGTACGGAGACGTCTGAAAGCTCAGGGACCCTCACACGGCTCGGTGGGGACTGAAGCTGGAGTGGCACATCCCATCCCATCTCTCCCTCCCTGCTCACTCCCGGGCTGGCCCACCAGCCCCATGCCCGTTTCTGGAGGAGCCACAGGGGCACAGCTGCAGGGCTGGCACCCCCTGAACGTCCTGGCAGCAGGGGCTGCCCCGGGGAGGCATCACACTGTCCTGCAGTCACCCTTGGCAAATTCCTGCGGGATTGCAGCTGCTTTTTTCCCTTTTCATGACCTCAGCCTCAAGTAGGGTGAAGACGGGCAGCATCCCTGCTTTGCCCTGTCCCACTGCCCGGCCATGTCTCACTCCCTTCTACAAGTAGGTAGGTGCTGCCTCTGTGATTGCTCCTGCACGGAGCTGCTCCATCCCTCTGAACGTCTGTGGTGCCTGCTGTGAGCTCCTTGAGCTTTGCTGGGCTCTTCTGCAGGGAGGACTAGAGCCATGTGGGCACAGCTGAGCCTTACCCTGTGCCATAATCACCAGCTCTCCTTTGCTCCCCATCCCTTCCCCAATGACTCCTAATCCCCAATCTGCCTCTTTTGCCTGTGCTGAGCTCTTGAGGATCCCTGGGAAGGGACACATTGTCACCTCTGTCCTGACATGGTGATTCTGCCTCTTTTCAAGGCTGGGAGCCAGACTGCCCTGGCACAATGACCCAGTTGGAGCACCTAGATGTGATGGTCCCTGGGGCGGCAGGGCACCAGGCAGGAGAGATGCATGCCCAGCCAGGCAGCGGGGAGTGGAAAGGGTGAGGACGGGCACTCACAGCCTTTGTAGATGTCCGTGGGGATCTGCACGGCAGCGTATGAATAGTTAACCTTGGTCTTGAAGTTGTCATCATCAGTGAATTCCAGCTTCAAGGAGTTGGACTTCTCCCTCTCGATCTCTTCTCCATCAGGATCATCCTGAGGAAGGAGCAGAGCACATGGGGTCACCCGGCGTTCCAGCCCCGGATGGATGCTGGGAATGCCACCCCCAGGAGCTCATCACCAAATGTTCCCTGGGGGAGACCAGCCCTGCTGCCTCTCGTGTGGATTTGGCCTGCAGGCTGTGCCAGTGCTGGTGGCACAGAGGAGCAGGTGACAGGAGCGGGTGGGCACAAAGGTAAGCACTGGTTACCTCTTGTCTCTCCAGCTTTGGCAGCACAGCAGGTATTAAATCAGACATTAAAAAGAAAATCTAAAAAAAAATTTTAAAAAGGCCTTGAAAATCAATTAGCAGCAAAAGGCAACTATCAAAGAGCAAATTAAAACGGAGTGCAGCTTAGCGCTCTGTCAATAAGCAATGCAAACAATATTTAATTATGGTGGAGAGACAGCAAATTCCCCACTGCTGGTGCTGGAACACACTCCCTTACCTTCCCAGCCCTCCTCTTCATTCCCCAGCCCTGCTGCCAGCATGGCACTGAGGGTAAAATCCCTCTGGAAAGGCAGGCAGCGCTGAGCTGGTGCAGGCAGCAGTGCTGGGTGGTTGCAGACAAGGGACAGGATGGGAGCTGAAGCGTGGGGCCATATAGGGAAGAGTGAGGATGGGGGTGGGCTCACTACAGAGCTGGAGAAATTACCTCTGTCACCCTGCCAGGAGCACAGAAACCCCAGAGAACGTGCTGGCTCTGAGCTGCCCATCCCTGCCACAAGCCCAGCAGCTGGGGAAGACTGTGCAGCCAGCTGAGATGCACAGGGTAGCAAGGAGGGACAGGAGGATGCTGCAGCACCTGCTCTTTGTGCTCCTGCAGCTCCATCCCTGCTGGAGAGGGGCAGAGGCGCGGAGCTGCCTGCCCCATTCACAGGCAGGGCCAGGACACACGGCCAAGCCCACTCTGGGGAATGGAACAACTCTGTCCACCTTCCCCTCTGTCCTCCTCCCCACTCCCCCTTCCAGATGACATGGAGAAATGTCACCTCCTCTGCAACAGCTCCAGCTGGCCACTAAGGTGGTGACATTCCCATGACATTGAGAGGGGTGGCCAAAGCATTCGCCACAGCTCAGGAGAGTAACAGGATTGATATGCAAGGTTTGGGCTTTAATTCCAGCCAATGGATTGGGAGTGTAAACATGCTGCCCAGCCGACCCTGGTGCAGGGGCTCCGGCTGCCCACAAAGATGCTGAACTCAATTACAGCTGCAGTAGCCAAACAGGAGGCAGGCAGGGACTGTTCACAACTCCCTGGAGCCATGTCTCCGAGATAAAAATCCAGATTATGCTCTCAATTTCACGTAAATCTGGAGAAAAAGCACAAAACTGACTTCTGGAGCCCCTGCAAAGCTGCGATGCTGCAGCAGAGGCCATGGGCTACCCAGAGAGTGGATCCAGCCCCAAGCCTGCTGTCCATGGGGGCTCAGGTCTCTGGGGAAAACACACACAACAGTTCATCCCTGCAAACCTCTCCAAGCACCAGACAGGGATACAGAGGTGCCTGCTGAAAACAGGCTCTGGGATAAAGCTGTGGCCTGAGGGCATCTGCAGCACCGAAAATTCTGCTTTGACACTAAACCCTTTTTTCCCTCAGCCCAGCAAATTCCTGGTGACAGCTCCCCATCCCTCCCCGTCTCAGATCAGCAGGGCACCCTGCCACAGCCCATCCGCTGCCCCTGCCACCACCAGCAGCTGGAAAATCCAACCCTCCCTCTTCCCCCCACGCTGGCATGGCCATTCCCCACTTCATCGGAGCTGGAACTACTGTATATAATTACTGCTCCTGTGTTTATCATTATTCCGTGATCTCACCCACTTCTGAGGGGCTAATTTGTATGCTGCCAGGTTGGGCACTGTCTGGCTGCTCTCATTCATGGAGCTGGAAAGAGGCGCATGTGTAGATCTCAGGGACAAATATACAGCTCGCTATACGTGGGGCACTTCGGGCGACACTGACACCTATACGGCAAACAGGCCAGCGAGGAGAGCTGATGTTATCCAAGCTACGTTTGCCCTTTATCCATGAATCTCCCAACCTCAACTGAGTTATTTCTGTTTAAGCCAGGCTGAATTTGGGCCCTGAAAGGGGGTAATTTCCAGCCACACGAAGGCAGGTGAAGCTGTCACCAGCCCAGGCGGGGAGGGGAGCATCTGGGATACAAGGAGGCACCTTGGGAAGGCCAAGGGAAGAAATTCTGCATTAAATTTAAATTAGAGCAAAGCAGATGATTCAAGTTCTCCTGAATTTACATCGGTTTAACTGTGAGCATCTCGGCAGGCCCCCAGCCAGATCTTGCAGCATTCCTCATCATTACATTTCAAAAGAACTTGGAAACATCTATTTATCTGTTACAGTATGTACAACGTAACACAAATAGATGCTACAGTTTGAATATATTATTTGCTACACACCATTAGAAATCGACTCCACGGCCATATATCAATATGATACGTATTCACTGCTTCAGCAAGAAGTCATCACGCCCTGAGAGCTTCTGCCATCTCCAGTGCTTTAGCAGCTGGGCTGTCAGTCACATTTTCTCTTCAGTCTCCCAGAATGACAGATAGGGGGCAAACCCCAGAGATGCCCCAATAGCTGGTGAGCATCAGCAGCACGTGCTGTACTGGAGGCTGCCACGCTCTGGGCAGGTGCCTGCCCTCCATCCCACCCAGGCTGGTGCTGGCTGAGGAGAGCCAGCCTGCCCAGGGGCACCAGGACTATTGGGGTCCCCAGGGCTTGGAGCTGCGGATGGAGCTGGGGATGGGACCTGGCGCAGCAGCGATGCCTCGGCCCCAGCAGCTCCCGCAGATGCAAAGAGCCCTTTTCATTGCTCATCTCCATGGGAACGAGCCATCACCGCTAATGATGTCTGCTTAAATGGCAGCCCGGTGACGAAGAGGGCTGATCCAGCCACAGCATCCCGGCAGCATCCCTGCAGCCCTGGCCTGATGGAGAATACTCCACCCCGAGATCCCAGCACATCCTTTTCAATGTCCCAGGGGCACCCAGCCATGCTAAGTCTGCAAAGGCCAGAGGAATATTCATATCAACGTGCTGTGATTCTGCTAATAATGGACATAAATTCCAGCCCCCAACACATGGCTGAGAAACCCCAGGCCTGTGCAGAAGGGTCTTTCTCTTTAAATATATCAGTTTTTCCTGAAATGCAGCAATTTAATGCCAAGGAGGGAGATGGTGTGTTCTCCAGCCACATTCCTGCTTTTACAGCAGCCCAGGTTATAAATAACAATCAGCCTCTCCCGCCAGCCTGCTCCCCTATCCCCCTTTGCTTTTTTTAATCTTTGCCAAAGGTACTGTTTAGAGATCTTTCTAGACCATTTATTTTTAAATTACCAGCCAGAGGAGAGAAGTTAAAAAAAATAAGGAAAAAAAAGAAAAAAGGCAAAAGAAAGAAACTTCTGGGGCTGATAGCTTATCGTGAGGAAATCCAAATGTCACATTAGTTGAGAAAGTTGGAAGATTAAATTTTCCAACACCCTTCATCTGCTGCTGCTGACATTTAGGGGCTTTTTTCCTCCCCCCTCCACCTCCTCGTTGCATCTACTGAGCAGGGTGAGCAGTGAGAGGGGTGAGCAGGGAGAGGGGTGAGCAGGGAGAAGGGTGAGCAGGGACAGTGGTGAGCAGTGAGTGGGGTGAGCAGGGAGAGGGGTGAGCAGGGAGAAGGGTGAGCAGGGAGAGGGCAGCCCCTGCCTCTCCCACACCAGAGGGGGCTGAGGCTGGCACGGAGCCTCCACCATCAGCCCCTCGTTCTCAGCCCTCCCCAGGACCTCAGCTGGGTGGGTGGTGCTGGAGGGCTGACCTTGGGGCCAGGACACCTTCACAAAGCTGTGCTCTTTTCCACCTGAGTGCAGTATGTCCCAGGCTCAGCTTTGACAAGCATCATCCCCTGCCATAAACACAACACAAAAGATGGCAAATTCCTTTATTTCTGTGTTGTTCTGCCTGTGATACCCAACTGAGGCCGTCTGCTGAGTTCAACACTTCTCCCTGCATAAACCCCATGGCCCTTACTAGCAGGGAAAGGTGAAAACTTCGCTTCTGCAAACATTCTGAGAGCTTTGGGGATCCACGGGAACATTTTCTGATGTTCCCATTTGTTAAAAACCACTTGGAAATCCCAAGTCTGTTTAGGGAGATAGTGGAGCTGAGCTGTAGGCAAAATGAATGGGAAGCTCATTTCCTTGACGCTGCAGTTAAAGCTGGTGTAAGGCTTGTGAATAAGCCCCAGTTATGGGGAGCAGCCATTGTCCATCAGCACCAACTCTGGCTCAGCTACATCCTGCTCCATTTAAATAGAAAAATTGAAGCTAAATAAAGAAAGGATGGAAAGAGCACTATTACGTTCCATTCAGGCCTTCTGGTATCATCTCCCTCCTTTTTTACTTCAGCAGCATCTTCTTTTTTTCCCCATTATTTTTGTTGGAATTGAATTTGCTGGGATTTCACTGGCAAGGAAGCAACAGCACCGGTAGGGAAGTGCCCTCCCTGCCAAATCCACAGACCTTAACAGTAGGACACCCCCAGTTTTACAACTTTGCTTGGTGTCTCCCCAGAGCAGGACTAAAGCTGATGTGGCTGGTGATGGATTTGCAGGGCTGCTCCTCCTTGGAAATGTCAACTCCTCTGGAGAAGGACAGGAATCAGGGAGCTGAGCCCTGCAGTCCCCAGGGACAGCGCACAGCTTCTCCCCAGTGTCCCATGTGCTGGGAGGGCTCCATGGGCACAGCTCCGAGGTTGAGATGCCTCCTATTTCCTAATCCTGCCTAATGTGACCAGGCTGGTGGGGTATGCCACTCAGGGGAACATCCAGCTTCTGTCCCCTGCCCTGCAGCAGTGATGGCAAAAGCCCAGTCCAATGGATGCATCAGTCCTGCTCCTCATCCCGGTGCTGGGAGTTGCCCTCTCCCCAGGCTGTCTCCTCCTGTCTCAATCACCAGCCAGTTTTTCCCTCACTTTTATCCAAAATCCGCTTTAATGTGTTTTAAGCCCATTAGCTCCATCCTCTCCAGAGCAGCCATGGCAGAATCCTCTCCTCCCTCCTTTGGTAGCTCCCCCCAGGCTGGGGAGGGACAGGAGAGATCCTCTGCATGCTCTGCTCTGAATGAGTGGGACTGTGGGAGGGGAGACGTGCTCAGGAGAGCAAGTGCCCTCCACTTCAGTCCCAGCATCTGGCCAGCCTCTGTCCCACCTCCCAGACCCTCTGTGGCTGCCTTCCCCTGCCAAGGAGCCCTCTTACTGTCACTGCCTGGGGACAATGGCACTGCCATTTAGTCAGGAACTCTGCCTTGAAGGCATCCATCCTCCACTCAGGCCTATGCTGGCATCGACTCCCAGGTGGGTTGAGAGGAGAGCCATGCAGGGCAGGTCACCCAAGTTGGTGGGACCTCATCAGGCCCAGATCCTCCCCTCCATTCTGCGTGGGGCCTTCTGAATGCTCTTGGGGTCACCTGAGTGTTATTTTTGGATGAAGCCATGTGGTTTGCAAGTGGTTTGCTGCCAGCACCATGTGCTGCCGCTCTTCCTCTCCCGCTGCGTGACCGTCTCTCGATGGCACATCTGCTGCCAGGTCAGCCTTGGGACAAGGACCAGTTCTGGTGCACCACCAGCGGCTGAGGCTGTCCCCAAGGCTGCACTTGCTGTGCTTGGGGCTCCTGCCCAGCTCCAAGGACTCTGCTCAGCAGCCTCACGCCAAGAGCATCACTGGACCTGACATGCCCCTGTTTCATCAGGATCCCACAGCTGGGTGACCTGGCAGCAAAGCAGCGTGCCCCAGGGCAAAGTGGGGTGCTGCAGGGTAGCAACCACGGCTGGTGGAGCTCCCTGTGCCCGTGGCACAACACCTGAATGAAGTCACCGTCACTGTCACCACGGGGAGGAGCTGGCAAATGCCTGCTCTCTTGGGAGCACCAGGGGAGCGGAGCTGATGGGCCTGTAGTTAAAGCACTGATTGCCAGAAATCACAGGATAGCTATGCACAGAACAGGGCAGAGAATTAGATTCAGTCTCTAATTAAAGGTTTGCTCTTCATTTGAATTTCAGATTCCAGCTTTAATTTTAGAAGCTTTTTCAGGAGACAGAGCGACCTGCCCACCTGCCTGCTGCCAGGCCCGGTGCCTGTGGACAGATGTCACCATGGCTCAGCTGGGGGACACGGCTGCACACCGGGCACTCGCTGCCCACTGCAGAGTCTGGTTACACGGGCTGTGACAAATGCTGTGCCATGACCCCTGCTACAGTGCTGGGACAGACAGGTAAGAGGCTCAGCACTGGGCCAGCGTGGTGACTGTGCTGGGGATGTGACACATCTGCCCATGTGTACTCAATGTGCACAGTATGTGTACAGTATTTGTACTCACATATTCAGTGTCAGCCTTGGAGTCGTAGTACTCGATGTCTTCCTCCTGCAGAGAAAAGGGAGAGCTGTTAGTGCTGGTCAAGGACAGGCATGGGAGAGGAGTCCCTCCCCTGACTTGTCCCCTCAGCACCTCTGTCACGCTGCTGGCAGCCACCACATTGCCGGGGACTGAACTCTTCCTACCCCATGCTGTCCCTGGGACATGTTCAGGACCTCACATCCCGCACATCCACCCTCCAAGGTCTGGCCATCACCTGCTGCGCTTCCCTCCACTCATGCCTGCTGCTGAGCCACAGCACTGCAGGCCATGCACAGCCTCCACCACGGCCAGCAGCCCCGTGATGGTGACACCAGTGTCACCACAGCCTCTGCACCCTCACCAGGTGCAAGGCTGGGCCATGTCACCACAGCCGGGGTGCTTTGGTTCTGTTGCAAACATCAGGAGCCACATGACAGACAGGTATAGGCAGCGTGGCAGGCAGCAGCCTTGCAGCCACCCTGGCCCCCTCCCTGTACCACAGAAACAGGGAGAAAAGTGTCCTTGCTTCCACAGAGAAAACCACGTCGTTAATTTGGGGTATTTAGAGCTTATTTAAGCAGAAAGGTCTGCTTGGATTCCTCTTCCCAGAGCGTCAGGGCGAGAGACAGCTGATAAAATTCCTGAAGAGGCAATTGGGAGAGCAGCGATGCTGTCACAACAGCGTTCCGTGTACCATCAGAAAGGGTAATTAAAGGGCACTCGGAGACTGTTCCGTGCGTGCCGGGACCGAGTGCGATGCCGGCACACCGGCAGCCGTCGTGGTGCTCACACGTCTGCCAGTCAATCACCAGCAGCAGCCAACCAGCCTTCCCCGGCAGGGCAGCGCCTGGGGGCGATTATTGCTGTTATCATCTAACGGGGAAAGTGATCTGTACCCAGAGCAGAAACGCAGCCGAAGCCTCAGTGGCAGTGCCTGCATCCCTGTGCTGCCTGCTCCGCTGCTGCCTGGGCTGCACCCAGCCTGGACACAGTCACATCCATCCCAGCTCGGTCAGAGGCTGGAGGGAGGGCCCAGCAGGTGTGAGCAGCTCTCCAGGGAATGGGCACCACCCATTGCACCAGCCTGGCCCCTCTGAGTGCCGGCAGTCACCAACCCCTGTCCGGCATTACCCTCCAGCCACAAACCCGCTGCCCAGAGGGGCTTGCGGTGGCTTCTTCCTGCTTGCTAAGACTCAAATCACCAAGAGGTGGGAGAGCCCCTGAAGCTGATCTTGGTGAAAGGCATGAGAAGGGAGTGTCTTTAAAAACAAACTGAGTCTGCTGGTAAGATAAGACCCATACTGAGAAACAATGGGAAGGTTTCCCATAGGAATTCCACTGATTGACTTGCCCAAGACTGTGTTAACAAACTACAAGAACAGAGACACAAGAAAACGAAGAAAGGGGAATGTACATTAGAAGGGGTCTGTATTAGGCGATTCGGGAACTCTGCACCTCTCAAGTACCTCAGCCAATGGGGAAAGAGAGAGGGAACTGCGGCCGGGAAATCACGATAAGAAGAGGCTGTGTCCTCTAACGTTTTGAGAGACCCCACGGGAAACTGTCCCATGACCTCTCCTTTTATTCGAATAAATCTACGGGACTCCTCTGCCTCCTTTTTGGACGTAAAAGACTCCTCTGCAGGCTGTGCAGCCCATGTCCCCCCAGGATGGCGATTGCAAAGGGCAATTCCAGCATCCTCCTGAGCAGGGGGGCCGTCACTTCCGCGGGTTCTGCGACTCTTCATGATTGAGATAAGACAGCACCGGGAGGGGAAAGTGAAAAAAAAAAAAATGACGCAGCATCTTCCAATTTTTGCTATTATAAAGCCTAGTCATTAAGGGAACGCAGTTATTAATTATCTGTGATTTGTTATGAAATGCTGAGGGGTTTACAACAACAAGGGGTGGGGGGGAAATTAATTTCTCTTCAGCTGCCCTCCCTGTGCCTCTCCCGGCCCCACGCGCGGCCCTGCCCCTCGCCGGCACTGCCGTCTCCCCGGGTCCGCGGCCATCTGCACTTCCTAATTAAAGGAACCCCCGGGAGACCCGTAACACAAACGAGCTAATTTCATGTTTAATGATCTTTAATCAGCAGTGAGTGTGACTAACAACGGCCATCCAGAAGGTGCTTTGTTATTCATTTTATTTTCCATTGGCTCCTCCGAAAAGCTCGATTCCCCTCCCACCCGCAGTGGAGAGGGCACGAGGTGATGCTCCGGCAGGAGAGGCGGTGCCCTGATTCTGCTCCTGCGCTCCCGTGGCACGGCATGGCAAAGGGAGCAGACCTCCTGTAAGGACGTCTCTCCCACGATTTCCCTGGGGATCACAGAGCCCTTGCCATGCGTGCTTTCAAGCTCTGACAACCCCGGGAGCAGCTGGGGGAGATGGCAGCCACACCCCACGCACGTGTGGGACAGCCAGCACCAGCGTGGCCCTGACCCTAAGACGTGCCCTGATGCCAGGTGCCACAATCCTTGCCACAACCCTGCTTGTGCTGGGGGTTTTTCATGGGCTCCAAGGGAGCCTGGGGGAGCTGGCAGGGCATCTGTGTCCTTGCCATTTGGAAACCGGAGGCTATTCCAGGAAGGAGGGATAGAGCCCTCAGAGATGCTCTAAAGAGAAGCCATGAGTCTCCCAAGAGGCAGGAGGGGTCCTACAATTTCTTCCCCCTAATATTTTTTTTTAAATCACATTTGTCTCCTTCATATAATCCTGTCTTCTTCCTCCTCTGGTCTACATTAAGCTCAGCACCAGGTCTGTGTAAATAGCACTGATATTTCTAGAGCCTTTCAGAATAAATACCAATAAAGAAAACAAGGGGGTGAAGATGTCAAGGGATTTCAAGGCAAAATACTGTCCCTGTCTCTTGCAAACGAGCCTGCAGGAAGCACACCCAGGTTCCCGCTGCAGGGGAGGCAGACAAGGAGTAGCTGCTGCTCCATGATGTGGTAACCACCGCCCGTTTTCTTGTACCTAAATTGTCAAATACCACCTGCACAATGGCACCACATGGCCGTGTCACTGGTGGGTAAGTGTGGGGTTATTTCAGCTCCTAAACCCTCAGTGCAACACTCTGGGAGTTCAGTGCAACCCCAGGTTGATCTGCAGCTGCCCCTGAAGCCATTGCCCAGGCGTCTCTGGCAAAGCCACCAAGGAACCACCACACCTGCACCAAACCCTCGTGGATCAGAGTCATTGGGCAGCCCCCGGCCAAGGCTTGACCCAGCTGGGACCTCCTGGATGTGGCCCTGGGGATGCTGCATGCCAGAGTCTCCCCAGGGACCCTGGCTCCTGCCTGACCCCCTTGAGCCCTCCCTAAGAGCCCTGCGCTCCACACCTTCACCGATTTCACACCAAAACACTAAGCAAAAAGCTGATTAACAAAACCAGGCTGTGAGCTTCTGGAGAGCTTCAAGCTGGAGCCTCTCCAGTAGCACAAGAAAGCACCCTGCTCCGGCACCGGTGCTCCCTTGCCACACACCTGCAGAACAGGTTTGAGACAAAGCCCAGGACAAAGAGGGGCATGGCGGGATCTCAGCTGGGTGGTCAGGGGCACTCCTCTCCCACAACCCCTGACACAGCCCTCTACAAGCATTCAAATAGATTTTTTTTTTTTGCCTAAAACAATTACAGCAATTAAAGATAATGCTGAAAAGGTCAGTGCTCTGTTATCTCGCTGCAGCCTGGAGATGTCTGGATGGCGGGGTGCTGGCCCAAACCTCCAAGTCAGCGACCTAACAAGGTGGCAATCAAACCATATCACACACACAGCTGCCAGCACCCTACAAAAGCCCCGAAGGAGCTGTTGGTGGCACATCCAGCTGGAGCACGCAGCTGGCGGGGACACTGCAGAAGGGCTGTGACTCGCTCTCCCCCACAGAGCTTTCCTGTAAAATCACCTCATCTGGCTAATCCTTCTCCCGAGGACTGTAGGATCTGTTGTACTCCACAGGATTGCTCGCTGCCATCTTGTTAGGGTCACCCTGCTAATAACATGCCCTGGGGATGCTGCAGCTCCTCGGGGCAGTTTTGCAGGCAGATGCTGCTGCAGAGCATTGATTTTGGTCCCTCTCCGCCTCCGCCTGTGGGTTTCATTTCTCCGAGCAACACAGGTGACCCCTGTGGTCAGCAAATCCCTTTCAAGATTTAATTGGCTCTGGAAGAGCCAAATCCTGCAGCAGTTTGCCTTCAGGCAGTTAGGAGGAGCTCGGAGGGTGGTGGGGAAGAAAAGATGAATTCCGAGCTGGCACCTGCCTGTTTTCCAGCTGCTGGATGGGGCTGGTGGCAGCATCCCAGTCCCCAGCACACCAATGTGGGGAGAAGCCAGGTGACAGAGTGGTGCCTGCTCGGACCTGTGGGCAATTCCATGGGTGGGGAGAGCAAGCAGGAGCTGCTGTGCCCACACAGCACCAGGGGCTCTGCCCACAAGCCCACCCTTCCTCTGCCATCGGCACTTCGAGAGGACAGTGAGTATTCAGGTACTTCTTCATGTCCCTGAACCATTAAGCACACAGAAATAGCAACAGCTTTAGCCTGCAGCTGCACTTTTCACACAGAAGACATCCTGCAGCGTGTCATGGAGCTGCTGCAGCCTCACACCTGCGCTATGGCCTGGGGAGCAGGGCAGGAACAGGGACACAGCGCAGCCCCAGCACAGCACCGCCCTGCCAAGCCCTCTTGCATCATCAGCAGTGGGATGGCACTGCCCAGTGGCTGTCCCTGGGGACCATTTTGTGCTGGTCAATCGGCCCTGGCTGGCAGCTGGGCTCTGAGCCAGGTGAGTGCTCAGCCTGAGGTGTCCCAGCCCTGCCATAGGCACAGCAGCCTCTTGGCTGGGGGATAACACGGCAAAGAAAGTGCTCCTGCTGCACCTGCCATGGGGTGCTGTAAGTGCCACAGCCAGGAGCAGGCTCCCAAAGGGACCGGATGAATTCCTGGGAGAAATTCCTACCTGCAGTCACAGGCATGCCTGGCTGCGGCTGGTAGAGGCTGAACCTTTATTTCCATGGGCTAGAACTATTCCTGCCCATATGCACCATGATGAATCCTTTCCTAGTCCCCAGAAGAGGAAAATACTGACGTTAGCCCCAGCTACCACACGCTCTTGGATAGACCAAGGAGGGGTCTGGTGGGAACCATACTTCTCCTGCAGCCCTGTGAATTCCCTGCATCCCATCCACCATCAGGGGCCGTATGCATTACCCAGGACAGGTGGAAACAGTCATCATAATCTGCCTTGGCATCTTTTTTTAAAAAGCAATTTCCTCCCTCTGCCTCTCTGACAGAGCTGGGGAAATATTTAAGTGACCTGTCAACAGTTTTTTCATCTCCCCAAGATGTTTTATCTGATCACACCTCGCCAGCTATTCTTCTTTACATGGCATCTCCTGTCTGCTCCTGCTCCTCTGAGGTTGCCTCGAACGAGGCGCGGCCGCTTCTCCCCTCCACTGCACCCGGGAAGCCAGCACACACAGAGGCTGCTGGAGACCCCCTGCCCTTCCTGGGATGGGATGGGATGGGAAAGCTGCGCTGAGAGGAAAGCCAGCAACCCCTACACCAAACCATTGCAGTCATGGAGGTGCCATGGGTGGCCCAGCCGTCTTGCAGAGAGGCGGCTTAGGAAAGCCCCCTCAAGCCCCATCCTTGGTTTTTAAGAGGGAACAGCACCCACCCATGGTTTTTGTGAATGATTTTCTTGTTCTGCTTTTCGGCCAGACCGGTGCTACAGCAGCAAGGTTGGTGCTATAGCACAGTAATTCTCCGAGCGTAATGAAAGCTGACATTATATCAAACACAATAAAGACTCTCAGTTGATGGAGATCATTCCTGAACACACAAACCCATTAAACTGAAAAAAAAAAAATATCAATTCTACACACTCGCCAGCCAAAAGAAAATGTGATTTGTTATCTAAAAGGGGGTTATAAACACAGCTTCAATGCACTTTCTGTGCTGTAATGAAAACTGGGTTTGAAATGGCAAGACGACTGCAAATTAGAGTATTTGATTTTATTTTCTAACTTTTTAGGTAAACCTTCTACAAGGGCAAGTGCAAGGTTACGGTGACAATCTTTCTGTTCTCAGCCGATAAGTAGGATCTGTAATTAAAGGAGGAGAAAAATGAAAGGGGGATAAGGAGCTGGCGTTCGCCCTTCTGATGCTGCTTTGAACACAAAGCCCTGCCTGCGTGGCCATGCCCAACCCACAGGAACGGCTGCTGGAGCCCACACATGGCATGGCACGGCACAGCCGCTGCTTCCCTGCAAACAGACCCAGCAGTGCCGGATGGAGCAGCAGGATGGAGCAGGATCCTGCACCGGGAGGGATGCAGCACCCAGGGCTGTATGGCTGTAGCCAGACATCCAGCCATGCTGCATGTCCCCCTGCTTTATCCCACACCTTTCCTGGGTGCTCAGGAGCAAAATCTCTGTTATTTCTCCTGTCCATCCCCATTTGGCAATCAGCGATTCCCTTTTCCCTGGAGTTTCGTTTCTAATGGAGCTTGAAATTATCTGGGCTTTGTTATTTCTCATGTGCTTGCAGAGGGGGGTTACAGATGGAGGCAGTGGCGTGGGGCTGTCCAGCACTTATGATCCCCCTGCCACCTCCACGAATGTCACTGCACCCCAAAAACCCTCAGTGGTTAAACCCTGTCCTCAGCAGCTCCTCCATCCATAGCTCAATGTATGGCTATTTTTCTTTTCCAAGGAGACAGGGCCTGCTGGGCTCTGACCCTTCAAAAGGCCCTTTCCAACATCAGAAGGCGGGGAGAGGTGGGAGGGAGTGGGGCAGCAGGCAGAGAAAGAAGGGAGCTTCCCAGTATAGTGATGGAAAATGCAGCGAGGAAGAAGACTGGGAGAAAAACAACAGTAATAAACATTTTATGAAGCAGAAAATGGCTTATAAAGAAGTCAACTTTTAAAGGCAATTTATATAATCCTGCCAAGCGCACATAAATGCAGGGATGGATCTCTGCAGCGCTGGAGTGTTCCTTAAAGGCACAAATAGCTCTGGCAGCCCCAGCGGACCGACACGCAGTGATGATGATGATGATGCCCTGGGATGCATTTCGTGGCTGGCAGTGCAGATCTGCACCTCTGACAGCATCTCCCAGGTCAGCATGGCCCCCGCTCCCACACACCTGAGACCCCACTGATGCTGCTGGGCTGGGGCTGAAAGTCTGGAAAAGAACCGAAGGCACTGGAAAACTCGGGAGGAAAGCGGAGCACGCAGATGGAGAAGAGCTGGGAGAGCATGGAGCTGGCTGGGATGTCTGACAGGTCACATGGCAGCTTGTCAGCTAGGATGGATACAAAGGATGGCAGCAAAAAGCTCAACAGGACCTTTCAGCATTTTTATAGGTACTTTTGAAAGTCCCTTGCCCAAGCAGGGCAGCAAATCAAGGATGGAAAACTGGAAAAACAGCACTGCAGCGTGGGCTGGAATCTCGGCACCTCCGCTTGCTGCCAGGGATGGTCTGCACAGGGAGGGCTCAGCACCACTGCCACAGCTGGGAGACAGGAGCAGGGACATCCAGAGCAGGTGAACAGCTCTGATGTGCCTTGAAGGACAAACGCTCATGGTTCTGCATGGGGTGGAGCCAGACTATCCCAGCAGACCTCTGGATGGAGGCCTGTGGGCTAGAAGATTCTCACTGGGAAAACTGGTTGGCCAGGACACTGCAAACTGGAAATTTTCTGTGGTTTCTCACCATACGAGGGCCAGGTGGTTGCAGTGTCCCATGGTGGGAGTCCATCCTTTAACAACAGGACCCAGCTCTCACCTTTCCAGAGCTCCACCAGCCATCTCCAGTGAGTGAATGTGCATGCCTGAGAGACCGTCACTGTGCAGGCAGGGAAGGGAATGGTCTCTCCCCACAGCCTGCCCTGCTGTCCCCATCCCTGCCCACCATGCCACTCCGAGCTGCCACCCAGCCCTGGGGTAACACAAGCTGGAGGGAACCCGTGAGGGATGCCCAGAGTACGGGTGACCTTGAGGCCAAGGCTGCTTTTGACCAAGGAAAACGGTCTGATGTCCAGGATAGATTTGGGGACACAGCCCCGGCTTGGCACGGCTGGTAGACATGGCGGGTCTGAGGGTGGGCAAGCACAAGGAGCGGGGATGGAGCAGGACAGGATGAGGGCACAGTTTTGGGAACACGGAGGCACTTTGCAAAGCCCCCTGAGGCGGGAAGCTGAACTCAGCTCCAGAAAGGCCAGCATGGCTGGCATGGAGCTGGAAACACCAGAAAACAGCAAGGAGAAAGGAACTTTCCCCGTAGAGATGGATTGTGAGTGACTGCTGGCAGCAGCTCCCAGCTGCTCAGGCTCTTGCTCCTGTTTCATTTTCCCCCGGACTTCCATAGCAACCCATCTGCAGTGAGGTTTAATGGGGCTGCCATTAGCACTAATGCAGCACAAACACTCAGCATCTGCCGGTGCCTTTGGATGGAAACACAAAAATAACCGCGCTCACCGCAATCTGTCATCGACTCCGGCGCGGGGTTAGGACGCGCCACGCTGGGAGAGGAGGGGAGAGCTGCAGCCAGGAGGAACGAGCTGCTCGCTGGGAAGGGAGGAGAGGAGGAGCTGGGATGCTGTAGTGCCGCCTTCCTTCCCTGCCTGCTGCCCGTGCCAGCACTGCCAACAAGCTGGGGGCAGCCACAGAGCCAGGGGCAGCGGTGCTGGCACGCGGGCCTGACCATGCCCGGCCATTTTATGGATGAAGGACGGAAAAAGGAGCTTCAACCCCGGCAGTGAGACATAGACACAGCTCCTCCATCCCTCTGCTCTGCTCGGGAGCCAGGGCTGCTGCAGGCAGGGCTGATGCCCAGCACCCTGGGGGCTGTGCACAGAGCTGGACCAGTCCATCAAGTGTCCCAGGCAGGCCTGGGCTGTCCTGATAAAGCTGCGCCGAGCTCTGCGGGGACGCATCGCTGCACATTGTTTCTGGGTGACTTGCTCCTAATTACCTTGATTAAGTGGTTGCAAACAGTGCTATTAAAAATATTTTTTTCTATGAAAGTGGATTTCTGAAAGGTTTGTGCCGTGAATGGCAAAATGAGCCAAGAGCTCCCCAGCGCTGTAGCCTTTCCCAGCATATTTTGTATCCTGACTGTTATTCCCCTGGCAGTGGAAGGCAGCCAGGTCTGGTTGAAGGAGCTCTTTGGGGCTGTGAAGAGCCCCTGCAGCAGGAGCCCATCCCCGCGTTCCAGAGGATGAGCAGAAGCCCCAAGGACTGCTACAAAATGCAGGGAGCTTGTGCCACCCTCTGCCCGCCCTGCGCATGGCCTGGTCACAAGGCACCCAGCCCTGGGTGCCAGCCCAGCACGGGGTGCATGGGGCCACCACAATGTCCCTGGGGTACCTGCAGCCAAGCTTCAGGCACTGCTCAGGGATGTGTTTCCTGACCCTGAAGGACACACAAGACTGAGTCAGCACTGGGGATAGAGGTGCCTGAAGCTCACCCTGCACTTCTCTCAGCTTTCCTTGGGAGCCCTGAGCCTGCAGCCAAGGTCCTGGCGTGGCACCAGCACTGGCATCAGCTGGTGCCTGCACCACATCTCATTATCCTCTTCACCCCCTCTCCACTGGCCTCTTGGCAGGAGGTGACAGTAATTCACCAGTGCTGGCATGCAGATAGGAAGACCCTGTGAGCTCATCCTGTTCCTTGGGTGCCCATGGGACACAGAATCGGCCACTAGTGCCCACCTCATGCTGGCCACATGGCAAATGAAAGCCGAGCAGGTCAACCCCTTGCCTTCTCTTTTGCTTCTGCCACCACTTCCTCTCCACATCAAACCCTAGTGACCGTCACCTGTGGCAGGAAGGTCTGTGTGAGCAGCAGCAGCTCAGACAGTGAAATACCCCCCAAAACACAGCAGCACAGCCTGGCAGTGGGGCTGTCCCCAGGCTGCCCCCTCAGAGACTGCAGGGGCTTCCTCAGGGCTGGGCAGAATCGGGCCCTACCCAAGAGGAAGGGGCTGGGTGGCTCAGGAGTATTTTTTATTGCAGACTCCGTTTGCACTGGGAGAAAAACAATCTTTCCTTCCTTTTGTATTATGGTTATAATTTGAGAGCATTTCCAGACAGAATCCTTCAGGTTCCCGCTGAGTGCTATCACCGCCAGAATTACAAAGTCAAATGCAATCATTAAACCCGCGTCTTCCCTCTCCCAGCCCAGATTGCTCCTTCCCCAGAAACAGCCCCCACCGCAATTGCTGCCATGTGCCACAGAAGAGCCACCGCTGCTGTCACCCCATGCGAGGCCCTCTCGACACCAAACCCGCTGGCTGCCCGAGATGGGGGGAGTAGGAGTCTCCCCACACCCTCAGAGCTGAGCTGTCAGTTCGACCTTCACCTCCTGCCTTCTCCTCACGGTGTGCGCAGGCTGAGGCGAGGCTGCAAACGAGCTCCAAATCACGTCATTTGCTCTCATTAGCGGTGGCAGGCGGTGGGGCCGGGGTGCTCTGAGCATGGCACAGCCAGCAGCGACTGACGAGGGGGACAAGAACGTGGGCAAGGAGGGATGGGACAGTGACTCCTGTGCCAAGAGCCACACCAAAGGAGGGAAGGGATGGGAGCCTTACCCGGATGTTGTCCTGCCAGTGGTGAGCCTTCTGGAATTTCTCTGCCGCGTTGGCAAGCCTCTGCAAAGCAAGCAGGAGAGGAGAAATGAGTCTAGAGAAAGCAAGGGGATCCAGGCATTGCCCACACCAACCCTGCACCATGGGTGCCATCCCAGCACCCAACATTCCTTTTTGGGGGATCCTGCAGCACCCTGTCAACCCTCTGCAGCACAGGCAAGGGGGCAGGAGGAGGGATTGTGGGCAGCACCCTAGAAGGGCACTCCAGGAACAGGGAGCCAGTGTTTCCCTGCTTGCTCCTGCCTTTCCTGGAGCAGGCCAGGATCTCCAGAGGAATTGCTGCCACTTGAACTCAAGCAGGGCTGAGCCACAGCAGCTTGGCAGCTGGCAGCATCTTGCTGGAGCAGCAGGGCAAGGGCTGAACCCAGCTCCCTGTGCTGACAGCCCCCAGCTCTGTGCAGAGCAGGGAAGACCCTTCAAAAGTGCTTCAAAACCCCCTCAAGTGCTGAGGCCCAGAGGTGCACAGTGCTGCCCACCCAGATTAACCCCTGCATGTTGCCATGCCCACACCGGGGTAACCGGAGGCACCAGGATTTGCCAGAAGCAGGATGGGGCGATGCTCAGCACCTGGGCAGCCTCACTGGGTGCTCAGCCATGAAAGCCCTCAGCAGCACAGCGGGTGCAGCAGGGCAGGGCGGCAGGCTGGGCAGCCCCAGGGGTACTGCAGCGCCGGGAAGAAGCTGCAATCTGGCCTTTTGTGGAGCCAAAAGGGACAGACAGGGCAAGAGCTCCAGGCTTTCCACAGGATCCTCTCCCCATCACGAAGCAAATAAAGCCAAGAGCAAAAAGAGCACATTTCCCACCATCCCTTGACCAGCCTTGCTGGACATGCTCTGCTCCATGCAAGTGATGATGGCATCCAGAGCATAGGGAGAGAGGAGAGCCCCGGCTGTTTTCAGACACTGAAGTGGCTGGGGGGAGGAAGGAGCACTGACAGTGGGGTGACATCTTGGGCTAAACAACAACCCCAAATCACCACCTGTGCAGCACCACAGAGATTCATGTAGCAAACACAAGATTCCCAGTGCTACTGCACACAATTTCCATGCCATGAACCAGAAATTCCAGGACGAAAAAGCACTCCTCTGCTCCTCAGGGATGTGGCAGCCTGGCAGGAGCCCACAGGGGCAGCAGTGAAGTCCGGCTGCATCCCTGGGAAATTATTTCCCCAGGGCCTGAACAGTGGCTTGTTGTAAGAGTGCATACACACACACACACACACACGAGCCCTGGGCACAGCCACAGGTCACAGCTCCCATCAGCACACAGCGATGCAAAATGTCTCAGCCTTTCCAAGTGGATATTCAGGGGCAAGGAAGTCTCCGGGTGCCACCGTGTCCCTGTTTCCCATGCAGGAGAGTGGCAGCCCCAGCCTTGGCAGGGTGGCTGGAGCAGGGCCATGGCAGCAGATGCTGTAATTCTGTGAGTGTGGCAAAGCACAGGCACTCAAAAGTAAGGTGAAAGACATCACAGATCTGGCCCTCCCCAGCCTGAGAATGCAGCTTGTTCTTATCAGATGCAGGGAAACACGAATCCATCACTGCATAATCTCGGCACATACTGGTCGAAACTTTCCTGTTTAATCTTTTCTCTTTCTCTTAATCTTGATTTCCAAATCAAAGTGCTTGCTTTCAGTGGCTGGTATCCAAGGTGAAAGATCAGCTATCAGCTGAACAGTGAAGCAAAATCCTTATGGCTCCAGTGGCAGAGAGAAAGGAATGGGAAACAACACATGGCTGGACAGAAAAGCCAAGTGTTGTGAATTTTCAGGGCAGTTTTTCATGGTCTCACCTGCACAGCGGCATTCCTGCCTCCAAGAGCTGCCTAGAAAATCCGTGGCCCAATTCTGTACCTCATCCCCGCAAGCTTTTGTGTTCTGTTTATACATTGAGATGGCTGATTAAAGACAAGCATTTATTCTGAGTCGCATTTAAGGCAGTGGTGATGAAATATGCATTTTTCTATACTTGATAAGAGTGTGTTTGTTTATTGTGGGCTGGGGTAAGATTTATGGGCATCTTTAACTATTCATCGCCTTGTGCAAAGTGCCTGGAGGCTTGCAAATGCTGCAGTAAGGGACGGCTACACCCAGGAATGACACTTCGACAGAAAACATTTTTCCTCTGGAAAATGTCAATTTGTCAAAGTCAAACCAGACACAATTTTGGTTTAAAAAAAAAAAAAAAAAAGAAATCCAGATGTTCTCGTTTGATCAATAGCGTGTTGCAGGGATGGGGGAGCTCACAGCAGGATGGCACAGCCACAGCCAGGTGCTGTGCCGGCTCCTGGCCACCACTGGACACCCACACAGGAGTAGTGCCCCCAGAGCCCTCCTGCTGTTGCTTCTGGAGCATTTTCCTCACGAAAGACATTTCAGTCCCGTGATGGTGACTGGGAGGAGAGAGGGGCCAATCCGGCAGCCAGCCATTCCTCCTCTGCAACAGGGGATTCTCTGCTCGCCCCATCCCTGTGCGGGGCCAGAACCGGAGTGATGCCATGGCAGCGCTCCCACGGGAGCAGTCCCATCCTGTCCCATCCCTGACTGGTGCCAGAGGGAGCCCATCTATTCCTGCCCACAGACGGGCTGCTCCCTGAACAGGATAAGTGATTGCTGCATTCAGGACCCTCCCAAACTGTGCCAATAAGAACGGGTGCCCCTAGGGGTTATTTGGGACAGCAGGAGCTGGAGTTGTTTGTTAGGGCAGGGTTTGTTGCTGCTCCTGCAAACCCCACTGACGGCTCCCCTGGGAAGGTGACGGGTCTGCCCGGAGCCTCACAGTGCTGCAGGACGTCCCCATTAATGCCAAATGAGTTCATCATGAATAATGTTATTGTGATCGATACAGCTCAAGGATTATTTCTAATCCTTAATAATGATTAAACCATTATTTTTCAAGTGTTACAGATCAATCAGAGCAGCTCAAGGTGTGCTGCGTGCAGGGACTGTGAGATGCCTGCGATGCAGGCAGTGCACCGGGGAGCCCAGCAGGATACAGGGCAGCCACCAAAACCTCTCCAGATTTCAGTGTGCCTGGAGTTACCAATTGTGGGGTTCAAACAGCAATAAAAATTAGAGGAGTTACCAAAAATAAAGCACGAGTGTGAAACACCTGCAGATTTCCAGCAGCCTGTGGTGCAGGGACTGCCCTGGCACTTTAAGGAGCACAGTTCTTTCCCCAGAAGTAACCCAGGGCTAAGGACAGGAGATTTAGAGGCTGAAAACACTGAATTGAAATGACTCTGAAGGTCATGAAAGGCCAGCAGGAGATTTGCAAGGGATTGGTGTCTGGAGATCCCGACAGTGGGGTGTGTGAGGGGGAAGGTGCTGCATGGGCTTATCGCGGCCTGGCCTCGTTTGTATTCCGCATGGAGCTCCTCTCCGCCTCGCTGCTCACCCGGGCAGATCCATCAGGAGCTCCCTGCTCTGCACACCAGCTCGCCTGGAATTAAGGAGCCTCGGGGACGCCATGGACTCGGGATGGGCAGGTGGCAGCAAAGGTGGCACGGCTGGGCACGTGCCCTCCCTCCCAAAAGCTGTGCAGGAAAGGGAAGGGGCAACAAGGTGGGTGCACATCCATCTGCCCAGAGGAGGGCAACTCCAGGCACATGGCTGCTGCTTCTCCCTGGCTTTGCTCCAGGACCTCGCTCCTCAGCCCGATCCCCCAGGAGCTCACTCTCTCCACCCTGAGCACGGCTCACCCACGTGTGCTCACCCCCAGCAGCACCTTTTGGGGACAGCTGGTCTGAGGCCCTGAACTGCTGGGAGTGCGGCAGTGGGGAACGCTCAGAGCACCAGAGCAGGCACAGGCAGGGACCACCACCTCCTCTCTAGTGCAGGGGGCCATCCCTGCTGTGGGCATCCCCCCTGCTCAAGGGGCCGGCCCGCAGGAGGATTGTCTCTGATGCAGCAGGCTCCCAGGGGGGAAGCTCACCTCCTCCTTGCCACTCCTTCTCCCCCATCACACCTGGGGCTATTCTGCATTGCTCCCATATTTCTATCCAGACTTTCCAAAGGAAACTGCTCCAATGATTTAGTGAATCTCTTCTCCCAGCACCACCATGGCAATAAGCATATCCTGGCTGCTCCTGCCTCAGTCAGATCAGTGGGTTTAACTTGGGAAGCCGCAGAGCAGAGCCCAGGGAGGCCAAAGACCAAGGCTGGATTTATAAAACAGGATTACAGCAAACACTCTGCAGAAGGAGACTGAGCAGCCCTGTGGAACAGCAGCAATGCCACCCCTGTGTTCAAGCCTCCACACAAGCCCCACAAGTCTCTGTCAATGCTGGTGAATGCTCCCTGGGCAGTCTGGGATGGTGTTCCTGGCTTCTCCCCACAGCCAGTGTGGAAGCCCCAGCAATGGCCCGTCACACAGCAGCTGTGTGTGCCCAGGGATATTTGCTCTGAGGGAGAGCAGCTCCTGCTAAGCCTTCACTTAACTCCCTCAGCGAGGCTCTTATCACCCTCATCGCAGCGCCTTCCCCAAGGCTCTGCAGTGCATTAACCTCCTGCAGCCCAGCACTCAGCTGGGAGGGGAGATCTTTGCTGGAGATTCAAACAGCCCTGCGCTGCCAGGATGGGGAGTGTCACACGGCATCACACCTTGCAGCCGTCCTCCCAAGGCAGGAAAATGCTGGTGAAAGCTTAAGGCAAGAAGGTGAAAACCAAACACACGCAACAAAGCCAAGGAACCCAAGCCCCAGGAAGGAAAATCCCCCAGGAGCTGGTTTTGCAGCTCTTCCTCCTCCATACTGGAGGAATGAGGATGGCACAGGCCCTCTCCTTTGGTACCAACCCTTCCTCCATGGATGGGGTACCCTGAAGCCCCACCTGTCACTGCAGAGCATCTGGAAAGGCAAAAGCCCATTCCATGTGCGTCCCATGCCTCCATCCTTTCTGCCTGCATGCATCAGGGCAGAGGGCCGCTTCTCATGGTCCCACCTCCCGCCACCAGCTCCAGGTGCCTCCACCCCAGCTCTCCCTCTCATGCCCAGCACATCCTCTCCCATTCACAGAATTCACCCCGAAGCAAACCCGCCCAACAACACGTGTGCCACCATCAGAAAATGATCAACCAGTGACAAAAGACGACAACCCCCTTATGTACACACAGGGAATATAAATCTTGAGTAAACACTGTAAAGCAGCGAAGCATCTCATCCCGTAATAATCTCCGAGACAGTTGATCCCAGGGCTCTTATTACCCCCACAGCCGTCATCTGAAATCCAGTCAGCAGCAGGCTCAGCCACGG
Organism: Dasyornis broadbenti; assembly: GCA_013397935.1. NCBI lineage: Eukaryota > Metazoa > Chordata > Aves > Passeriformes > Dasyornithidae > Dasyornis > Dasyornis broadbenti. Next base: position 312,618 of record VZRN01000472.1, on the reverse strand, counting down.
CTGAGTATTGATCACGGAGGCAGCTTCAAATATGCTGCGGCATTTTTCTTTCAAAGCACTAACTTGTTTGTCAATAACTCCCTGGGCTGTGCGGAAGGAGAGGGATGGATAGAGCTCATCTCTCCTTCTCTTGCGCCTGGCTCCAGCCTGTGCACGAGGGAGGATGGGGCTGGAGCCACCACTGGCTGCTAACATTGTCCTGCTCGTGGGAGGGCAGATAAACCCCGCTGACTGGCAAAGAGCACGTGGTCAATGCTCCGAGGGCTCCCAGACTCAGCACTGCACCAGCTGGTGCTCGCTGCTGGGGTGTGGCAGGGCGGGGAGCAGGGACACCTCTGCAGAGCCAGCCCTGCCAGCAGTGAGGTCACAAGCGCAAAGCTGGAGCTAAAGCAGAGGCAGAGCTGCTGCAGACCCCGCACGGGGCAGTGGCACAGCCAGCACCTGGCACTGGGGGCCTGGGATGAGCCCCAGAGCCACCACTTCCATCATTTTACTGAGCACCTCAGTAACTCAGGGCTCTGCAGGCTGGCAGCGCATGGCTCTTGTTCCCCTGTCAGCATCTCTTGCTTCTCCTTCTCCAGAGCCACAATTTTACCAACAGGAAACACCACCATCATCCCAGTAACAACAGGGAGGGGAAGAGTGAAACATCCCAAGCAGAGAGGTACCAATGTCTTTGCAGAGATGGTGAGGAAAGGGAGAGCATTGCCTCTCAGGGCGTTTCTTCTACCCCAAAATATCGCTCAGGTCTCCAGAAGAACTGAACTTCCCACAAACAGAAAAGCACCAAGGGCAAAAGGAAAGTGCAGAGAACCAGGCATCCTCTGGCATGAGCTGTGCCTGGTGCTCTCTCCAGCTCGTGTCCCCTTGCAGAAAAGCCTCTCTCTGTTACCCTTCTCCTGGTGTTCCTGTCCCCCATGAAGGTGGACACTTGCTTTCCAAAATCACAAGCAGAGAGCAGGTCTGCCCCTGTTCCCTGGCACCCAGGAGGGGAGGAGGAGGGCAGGGGCACTGTGCCCTGCAAACCCATAGGGACACTTCCCCCTGGGGACCAGAAATAGCAAAACGTCACTTCAGCTGCTCAGACCCTCCTTGGCTCCCGCCCCATCCCACCAGGGTGCAGGATCTGTCCCCATCGTAGCTCCATCAGCAGTGAGACAGAGCTGTGGGATGCAGGATGGAGAGATGAGGCCAGGAACAGGTGCAGGCAGCCTTGGCCTCTCTCACTGTGCCCTTGCTCTGAGAGGAGTCAGCAGAAGGAGCATTTGGCCACACTGGCATTGCCTCATCTCATCCTCCTGCCTTTCACCCTGGACATATGGCAGCAAACTTTGCTCTTGCATTAGAGATAACTTTAAACTGTACTGCTAAATGCCATCATGCTCAGGTCCTGCTGGAATGTGCTGCTGTCCGGCTTCGGGATGCAGGTGGTCCCTTGGGAAGCCAAACCAGGCCCACTTGCCTTCTCTGCTCAGGATATGAGAAAAATCCCTTTCCTCCATCCCCTTTGCCATCCTACTGCTGTCATGGTTGTCTTCTGCATCTTCTGTAGTTGATGGGGAGGAAAGCAGCGACCTCTGCTCTGAGATCCCAACATTGAAGCAGAGGAGAACCAAGCAGGAGCATTCAGCTGCCCTGTGGCAGCACAGCTCTCCAAGCTGCCTGTGCCCCGCAGGTTTAAATGGTGCTCATTTCACACCTCTCGCTCTCTTCTGGAGCACCATCTCACAAGATGAGCAAGGTGGTGAAAGCACAGCCTGCTCCTGATAAAAGTTCCTACCACTCCCACAGCAGTCAGACCAGTTAAAGTCTACATTTCTGGCTGTCAAGGAAAAAAATCTGTCTTGGGATGAAGCTGGAATATTGATTACTGCCTCCCAGGAGGTGCTGAAGAGCTGGGGCATGGCAGCAGTGTCCCAGAGAAATCACCCAAGAAATGTGGCTCCAGAGCTGTTTTTCGGTTGTGGGTGCGGCAGATGTGTCCCAGCAGTGTCAGTGCTGCCCATCCCAACCTGAGCCTCTCGGTAAGTGCAGCACTGCTGCACAGGGTGGGCTGCCAGGCACCAACACCAAAAGCTCCATGGCTCTTGTCATCAGCCACTTCGGGGATAGGTAATTCCAGGGTCCTGCCCTGGGCTTGGAGATAGCAGCATGGCAGGGACAGGGCGGGCGAGTTCCTGGGCACAAACAGAGCATCCTGGCACAGTGCAGTGGATCTGCCAGAGCTCTGCCACGACTGAAGGGCTTGGGGACTCTCCTGCTGGGTGACAAGCAGCTGCTTGCTGCGCAATAAGGTTTCAGATGACCAGAAATAATTCAGGTCAAGATGCATTTGCTGGAAGGTCAGAGCTGGGAAGTGTGACAGCAGGCGATTCAGCAGGCTGTGGAGGAGGAGATGGTGCTGCCTTGGGCTCCTTCCATCTCCTTTTCCCCTCTTACCAGTGTGCTGTGACTCCCATGGGATGGGTGAGTGCCCCTTCTGGCATGAGATCCCAGGCCAGGCTCAGCTTCTGCAGTGTTGGGAGGGTCAGCATTTTAGTCACCATCTCAGCCCGCTGCCCCAGCCCCATCTCCTCCAGATAAACTCCAAACATTCAAACAAACACAAACCACACTCAAACCACACTCAAATATCCTGTGGACCTCCTGCTAAAATCATCAAGAAGGACTTGTCACAGTTCAAAATCCGTTACAATAACCACAAGGCATTTCAGCAGCAATTATAAGAGATAGTTGCACTTCAAAATAAATTTTACTTAGAGCTTGGAGGAACAGGGGTTTTTAAAAATAAAGGGAAAAAGAAGGAAGTGATACAGCTTGTCACTTGGGCAGGAGAAGGAGGAATTTGACTGGCCAGGACTTAGCAGCCAGAGTGTTCAAAGAAAAAGAAAAAATCCTTCCTTATAGTTATCCTTCTGTATTTTGGAGAAGTAAGTCCCATGTGAAGATGAGAAGAAGCTCAAGGAGTGGCTCTCCCTTCCCTGCAGTTCTCCACATGGTGCCAACAACATAGAAGCTCCTGTGAGATGCAGGAGGGCATCCCTGAAACCTCAAAATGCAGCCTGCATCCTGGCATGCCCCTGGCTCCCTGCTCCACGGGCAGGAAGCCTTTCGTGCTTTTGAAACCCTCCCCTTTAGCTCTCTGACTTTCATTCAAGCGGAGGCTGCTGAAAGTTTGTACTGGAAACCACTTACAATCGATTTATTTTAAGGCATCACCTCTTGCTGCGCTGTGATGTGCAAGCTTTAAAAAGCACCTCGTTTATTACCTGCTGCCGCGCGGGGATTTCCGTGTGGCGCATCCCGGCGCAGCCAGAGCTCCTCCGCTGGTGAGTTTTTATGCTAAGGCAGATTTTCAGTGTGCAGGAATTCCCACAGGGATGCCCCAAAACACCACCACTCCAAGACTCCAGTGAACCCTGAGAGAAGCCCCCAAAACTTCCCCACTTGAAACACTCAGGGATACAGGGCATCTTTCTGATGTCCCCCAGTGCCACCAGCCACCCTTGTGCAGCCTGAGAGGGGTGGAACAGGCCCCCACTGCCCCTGCGATAGAAACACGAGCAGAGCAGTTGATGTCAGTTTTGAACACCAAAAAAAGGAACTGCAGTGCAAAATGTCACAAAAAGGACTTTTTAGTGGTGTTTTGCTCTAAAAACAAGGATCATAGCTGGAACCAACTTTGCTCAAATGTTCAGAAAAACAGCAAAGAAGCCCCAGTGGCTTCAGGTGGGATGGGGAAGTTTCAGGAAGGTGGGAGGGAGCAAGGTCAGGAGGCCACCAAATGGCTGTTCCCAATGTGACACCTCACAGTGACCTCAGCACTCATCCGTCTCCCCCTGGCCTTTCCACGGCACAAAGGGCAGCCTCCAGGCTGCCAGAATCCATTTCCAGCCCTCTGGGACACCCCTTTTTGAGCTCAAGATGCTCACTCCCTGTCTCCTGGCCCTTTAACTTCCCACTCTTTGGCAAAAGTTGAAGCTCCAGCTCTTCAGGCCCCATTCCTCTTTGTCAAGATGTCCCAATGTGCCTTCCCATCCTGTGCCTCTTTATTCAAATCCCCAAATCCTCAGAGAGTATTTCCCTTCAGTCGCCATCCCTACGCTGCTGCTTCTGGAGCACAGGACAAATCCTGGCTGTGCTGATGGAGCAGGATGGTTGTTGCTTTGCTTTTGCCCTCCATTCACCTATTCTCTCATACCTGAAGCTTAAAATGTCAGTGTTGTTCAACTCTGCATTTTTACAGCCCAGCAAGCCCAATTCATGGCCCAGTTTCCTCAGTTACCAGCAAAGAAGGAACCAAAGAGCAGAGAACAGCCACCACGGATGCAAGGGGATCTGATGTGCCCAACACCCAGCCCAACTCCTGGCAGATGAGCCCACTCTACTTCACCCCACATCTCCCCATTTTTTCTGGCTCACACAGACTTCTGACACTACTGTAACGTAATCTGCCCAAAGAATTTCAATACAGATTCTCCCCTGACTCTGTTATCATCTCAATTTCTTTCTTTCTTTCCTTCTCCTTGTCCTTTTGCAAGGAGAGCAACTCTCATTGCCTGCTGCCAATCTGGCTCCTGCCTGGCAGATGTGATGCCCAGAAAGTGCTGGTGCTAATAAAGCCCCTGCAACGAGGGGCTCCCTTCCCTCTCCTTCTGCAGCCATGGCTGCCTTCCCTTCCCATGGGGAATAGAGACACCCAGGCCAAGGAGAGGGACCCAAAGCACATGTTCTGAAACCAGGACAACTCACCACTACACGCACCTCGTGGGCTTTGTCTTTATTAATTCTGTCTGAGCTATGTCCTCCCTGCACACCAGCCCCCTCGGAAGCCTCTCCCTTCCCTGAGGCCCATGGCTCCAGCACAGATGGAGACCCTACAAGCCTCCCTTGGGGTCTGTGTTTGTGGGGGGAAATCCTTCCCAGCTCAGGTTTTCCCTGAGGCAATGCTGCGCTGACACAGCAGATCCCCAAGGGAACCTGCAGTGCCCTTCCCCCTGTCCTGCTCCAGGAACATGTTTTGCTGTTTCTGTTAAACCCCAAATTCAAGGCAACTTGACACTTTTTGTTTTAAGACCGAGATGGGGGAGGAGAAAGCGTGGAAGAGCTTCCCTAAGGGAAAAGCCATCAAGTGGAACAAGTTTCCAACAACTACACGTTTCTTGACCTTTTCCACAGTCATATCTTTAATGTTTCATGGACCGATTTGATAAAAAGAAAAAATTAATAAAATAGATTTCATTTTTAAAAAAAGGTCAGGACATGTGTTACAGGGAAACTCATTTAGGTCCCTACCTGATGCCGAGGAGCCCTCCCCTGCCTCCCACCCGGGACACTCCAGGCCAGGCACCCACCTCCCCACCTTCCTTGTCATCACATTCAGGGTTTGATCTCTTCTGGACTTTTCCTTCCCCTGCTAGACAGAGTCAGGAGCTGTAAGCATTCCGAGACGCTGACCAAATGCTTGGGAGCCACAAAGACTTGGGGAGATGCTGCACATCTAACCTGGAGAGGCAGCCAGTGAGCTCTGGAGTGGAGAAGAGCTTGTCCAGGCTCCAGCACAGCTCTTCTCCCTACAGCTGCTCAACCTTGCACCCGAAGTTCTCCCCAGGTATTCAGGTAGATGTTGAGGCTGTCGCCGTGCCTGAGCCGTGCACAGCAGAATAACCAACATTTGCACTCTTGTTCATCATTTCACGGCTCTTACACCCACCCCATGAACATCACCCCATGGCTATCACCGCTCATCCCTGTCTGTGGAGAGGAGCGTGGACCCCATCTGCTGTGTCTGAGCTTGGGCTTGTCAAGAGCAAGCAAAGCAAAAGAAATTGCCCAAGCACAGAGCCAACTCCTGCTGATGAAGATGTTTTAAAAAATAAATGGTATTTAATAGCAGCTCCATCCCAACTGGCCCAGTGGATGTTCCCAGAGACTGAGAAACAAAAGCAGCCTGGACACTGCTATGGACATTTCTATTATTAAGCCCAGTCTGCAATTAGAGCAGACTTCTGTCCAACTTCTGCCTCCTTTCACCGTTCCCTCATTTTTATTTTTTTATTCACTAAGAACAAAATATTATTCATCAAAGTTTGCAAAAAACCCTGCGAATGGCTGCGATAACATCATACCAAGTTATTAAGTGGTGACAATGAGGGACAATTACAGTATATAGTCCATTATACAGCACTGCTGTCGGGATGAATCAAAGTAAAACACCCTGTGAATGGTGAGGAGCTTATTAACAGGAGCATTGGTGTGCAAGCACATAATACCTGCATTCAGCCCCAGTTAGTGCTGAGCTGCTGTCGGCGGGGACTGCGGGGGAAAGTGGTGGAAAGGACTGGCAGCTCCACTGCACTGCTCCAACCATCAGCCCTGTGGATTGATCCTCTGTACTTAAACACAGAAAAAGGGCAAAACCTCAGTCCTGGGCCACCACCATGCAGTGTCTCCTCCTCTAAATCTGCTTCTGGAAGGCTCTGAAGATTTTTGCAACAGCTCAGCCAAGAACAAGCAGACAAGAATTTCCCTCGGCTCCCACCAGGATCAGGAGCTCTCTGAGGGTATCTCGCCCCTGCCTTTTGGGCAAGGATTGTTCCACCACTATCAGCAAGGCTTTGCAGGTCCCACTCAGAGGTGCTGGGCACACCCCAGATGCCCTTTCCCCATCACCTGAGGCTGCCCCTTGCCTGCAGCAGCAGGTGAGGTGGGCCATGATACTGGGAGATGCATGAACTAAATTATCTGGGAAAATTCCCTTTGTTGGGAAGGGAAACGAGTAAGCAAGCTGCATGCCTTCTTCCAGAACACAGCAGCAAAATTCCTAGGTTAGAGTGTGCTCAAGGACTAGCCTGTGGGAAGAGCTGGTTTTATGCTCTTCCTCCCAGGCTTTGCAGCCCCCTCACACCTGGATACAGCTTGGGGAGGTCCTGTCCCTACCCTCTCTGCTGGCCTGAATTCTTGCCAGCGGTGAAACCCCGCTCTCCTTTGCCAGTGCTGGGTTTCCTGCTGCTCCAGCAGCTCTGGTTTGCTCCTTCTAAGATGTTATTTTTACACTTCCCTTAAAATACAGCACTAAGAGAGGCTTCTTGACTATATTAACATTAGGAATCTAATCAGCAATCAGACAGCTCATAATTTTCTGATTAGCTCTGATTATACTCAATCTTTAGGAATGGGAAAAAAAAAAGAGGGAAAGAGGGAAAAAAATTAGAAGGAAAAATATAAAAATACTCTCTGCTCAGTTTTCCCACCCTGATTCCCTTGACAAGGCGCAGAGTCATAGGAACAGCTCTGCTGTTCCCAGCTAGGAATGAACAGTGCCACAGTGAGCTGCTGAGGCAGTGCTGGTCAACAACCTGGTGCCATCACACTGCTGGTCTTCATCCTTCCAGGCTTGGCTGGGATGTTGTCCTGGAAAGAGTCTGCTCAGGGAATGGAGAAGACATCAAAGGTGCCAGAGCTGCTGATAAGCCCAGAGGAGGGCAGTGAGCTCTGCTCTTGGGCCAAACACCTCCAACAATCCATGAAAAGCAGGGTAAAAGGATGCCACGGGGAAAGGAAACTGTGTGTATTCAGCTGGCTTCAGCCTGGACAATGGAGCCTCTCCAGGTGATGACAAGAAGGAGGAGGAGGCTGAAGAACTTTGTGAGATGAGGTCATGGCCACACACTGGCTTGGCAGGAGATGATTGGTGCTTTGGAGCCGCCCAGAGAGAAAGATCACAAGGATTCAGGATCTGAGGACTGCCAGAAGGTGGGAGGAAAATGAGGATATCACCAGCAGACAGATCTACCTGCAGACTAGGTGGCAGGAACAGGGATGGCAGCTCCTCTGAGCAGCTCCAGCATCCTACACCAGCAGGGCTTTTGTGAAGGAGGAGAAAGGGATGTTCTGGCGCTGAGTCTCCCAGCTGCAGCCAGGAAGAAGGAAACTGAGGAACAAGCCAAAGGAAGGAGATCTAAAGCAACCTCTCTAACAGAGTTAATCACTCGCGTGCGCTCTGTGTAGGAGATTCACTCCTGACTGCAGCAAGCGATCAGCTGATGCTGTGAAGCATGAGATTTAATTATTTGTATCATAGCCATGGCCTGCATAACTACAAATGATATTAATGGTGATAAAATTGTCCAGCTGGCCCTTCAAACCCATCACCGCCCTGACTCGCTGCCTCCCCCGGCAGGGATGTGCTGCCTTGCTGGGACCGCTCGCACTGCGGCACAGCCGGCGGCAGAGCCCATCCACCCGCTGTCACAGCCGACACACACCATCTGGAGCGACCAGGCCATGTCCACGTGGGATGGCTGAGCACGGAGCACACGCCTCGTGTCTTGGAGGCAGCCTCGATAACGAGAGGTGCTCTGGCAGAGCACTGCCCGGCTCTGTTTGCAGCAGTGTAGCTGAGGAGCCTCACGCCTGCTCGCAGGCTGGGCAGACACTCTGCTGGGGAGGAGAGGGAAGCCCCATCTCGCTCCAGGCTGCTCCCTCAGTGCTCCAGGCTGCTCCTCAGGAGCGCTGGCAGAGCTGCCAGGGAAAGCACTGCTCCTCACCTTGGTCACACCACATGGGTTACAAGGATCTGCGCTGAGCAATCAACCTGCTGAAAACTAGAATACAGGAGAGTAGAGTAGAAGAGAACAGAACAGTTCAGGTGGAAGTGACCTGAGGTAATCATCTTGTCCAGTTGCAAGACTTAGGGACACCTGCCCACTTCAAACCCAAAGAATTCAACTGTCAAAGCAAATGGTCCTGGTCAGAGCAGAGCAGGCACAGTGCCCCCAGCAATCTGATGCCACTCTTCTGTAGAGCTCCTTGGCTGAGGTCTCAAGTCATTTTTACCATGACTTCAAAGAAAAAAGCTTGAAATCGCCACTTGAACTAAACCGTGAAGAAGGAGAAGGTGCAAACACTCCAGGGCTTGGCTCCCCAAGCTGCTTCACCCCAGCATCCCAAGTGGGCAGTGGGGTCACTCTATGCCCTTCCAGCCCAGCGAAGCAGGTGAGACCCAGGAGGAGGTTGTACCTGCACTGGGGATAACAACAGAAGGGATCAATCCCTTTGATGTGCTGGACTCAAGGCCTGATGTCTCCCAGCACCCACATGCACCCAGCAGGATTCTCTTACTAAACTATCTCAGTGCATACACTAAAACCCACCCCAGTTCCCATGGATAGGTGTCCCCAGTCCCCATGCTGGGTAAGTCTCCTCCTCACACTCCAGCCACAGCCACAGAGTTCTCTTTCATGAAGCGACTGCCAGAGCTGTAATTACTTTGAGGTGACCTCTAGAAAAAAAAAAGTTCAAGTTTAAAAAGAAAATCTCTCTGGTTAATGCTATGCAAATTGCCAGCGAGGCAATCAGGCTGACTTTTAAACACTGGCCCCTGTCGAAGGGCTCACAAGACAGTCTTATTGTCTTGCTATCAATTTGCATCTCATTACCCACAATGCACCTCTGGTTGGAGGTAACCTTTTGGGGAACACGGCGCGGTGGCGAGGAGCCCAGGGACAGTGTGGTCACTCCTGGTTACAGAGCTTCCGTGAGTGATGGGTGAGGGGCCAGGTCAATGCAGGCCACCTGCTGACCTTGTGACCTTGTGCCACTTGTGCCACCTCCGCTGAGGGCCGTGCCCTCGTTGGCTGTCCCATGGACACAGGCACACCCTGTGTCCTTCCCACCGGGCTCACCAGTCCCCAGAGGCTGTGTGGTAGCAGTTTGTCTCCACCCGGCTGATCAAGGCCATCCAAGACATTTCTGAGAGTCTTTGCAAGCTTTTGCACATTTCTGCCAACCGCCCCACCTTGGGGAGATGGTACCAAAATAGCATTTTTCGACAGGAAGGAAATGTGCCGTGTCCTTGTCCTCAGCCTGCTCCTGCTTCTCCAGCCTCCCCAGCCTCTGCCGCAGTCTCCCACACCAGGTGCCTCCACCCTCTTCTCCATCGCCACCAATCTGAGGTGACAAAACCAAGTTCTCAGCAATCGTCCCCTACAGGAATCGCTGATCCCCTGACCAAGCTGCCCCTGACACACTGCTGCAGGGAGGCTGCCAGGCCCAATCCCACGTTGCTTGGCTGCACCCCACTGCCACCTGCAACAAGGACCTTTTGTTCCCCAAGACAGGAGCGAGCTACAGTCTCCATATCCCCTTTGGAGCATCACTCATCCAGCTCAAGCAGCCAGCACGGGGACCATATCTCCAGGATGCTCACCCTGTGCGCGCTGCCTTGCTGCGGTACCTCTGCAGCCAGGTCAGGCCGTGGGTGGAAAGCTGCCCAGTGGAAAAGGACCTGGGGGTGCTGGTCAACAGCAGCTGAACATGAGCCCAGGTGGGCAAGAAGGCCAATGGCAACTGGCTTGGATCAGCAATAGTGTGGTCAGCAGGACCAGGGCAGTGACTGTGCCCCTCTACTGGGCGCTTTTGAGGCCACACCTTGAATCCTGGGTTCAGTTTTGGGCCCCTGGTGACAAGAAAGACATTGAGGTGCTGGATCACGTTCAGAAAAGGGCAGTGGATCTGGGGAAGGGTGTGGAGCACAAGGCCTATGAGGAGTGGCCGAGGGAGCTGGTGGGCCTCAGCCTGGAGAAAAGGAGGCTCAGGGAGGACCTTCTCACTCTCTGCAACTACCTGAAAAAGAGCTCTAGACAAGCAGCTCTTGGTGTCCTCACCCAAGGAACAAGCAATAGCACAAGAGGAAACGGCCTCAAGTTGTGTCAGGCAAGGTTTAGATTGAATATAAGCAAAACGTCTGCACTGAAAAGGCTGTTAAGCACTAGAACAGGCTACCCAGGGAAGTGGTTGGGCTACCATCTCTGGAGGGATTTAGCAGATAGTAGATGTGGCACTTGGGGACATGGTTCAGTGGTGAACATGGTGCTGGTCAGGTTAGAGTTTGGACTCTGATCTTAGAGCTCATCTCCAGCCTAATCAATTATATGGTCCAGCCAAACTGCTGACACAGCACAGCCCCTCCTGCCCTGCCAGCCCCTGCCAGCCGCATCCCCACCTCCTCCTGGCCCCAGGGTCAGCTCAGCCAAAATGACCTCCCTCATGAGCCCTGTGCTCCCTGCAGCTGCAGCCCCAGCAGCAGCCAGGATCCCGCTCGCTCCGTTTTCCATCCCCCCATGAACTCGGCAGTGTGAGAGCTCCCTGGAGCAGCGGCACAGCTGCTCTGCCTTGCCCTTGGCAGCCTCCTGCACTGCCCACCTCACCGGCACCCGCATGGCACGGCCGCGTTGCTAAGCGCTGGCAGGGCCCGCTGCCATCTCCTCCACCACGGCCAGAGGTGCCCAGGCAACAAAGGGACTTCTAACAGGCGAGAGAGCACCACTGCGAGGAAGAAAACCCAACTGCTTAAAATCATCCTAAATAATGGTGCTGCCTCCCCGCTGCTCAAATCAGACGCAGCACTTTGTTGTTACGATGACTAAATACAGAAGATTTGAACAGCTGGAAATGCAGCAACAATATTTAAAAGAGGTCTTTAAAAAAAATTGTTGGTCTTTTATTCAATAATGGTAATGGGCTTTTTAGTGTTGTTGTTATTATTTTTGATTTTAAAGGCACAAGGTGCTCTGCTCTGGTGTCTTCACATGGTGCTGGTCAGGCTGCAAAGCCAGCTCTTGCCTGGTGATGGCAGGGAATAACTCCGAGACATTTAATAACACCCAGGCGTGGGGCTGCTCGAGAGAGTCACCAGCTGACAGAGGCATGGAAATCACAGCACCCTGCTCAGCCCTGCACCTCCCTGACAGGACCCAAAGGTGCAAAGCCCAAAGGTGCTGCAGGGGAGCAGCAGGAAGCAGGCAGCAGTAACAGCAGCGCCAGCCAGGGATGCGCCAGCTCTGTGCCCGCTGGTGGGGAGGACTGGAGGTAGCTGTGGCTGTTATCAACTCACACCCTCAGATACCAGAGTCCTTTCACCCTTGAAGCAAGGGAAAGCACTCGGTTATCTTCAACTGCATGCTGATAATAGGCAGGAGGTGTTAGAGGAACCAAAGTGCTGGAGAGGGGGCGTTTGGAAATGTTGGAATGAAAAGAAACCTCCAGAACCAGGGCATCCAGGCCTCGCTTGTCACACAGATCTGCAGGTAGTGACTGCATCTCTCTGGGTTTTTTAGGAGTGCAGGAGCACAGACCTTGCTGGCATTCAAGCTGCAGTGTCAGACTTTATGAACCATCTGGATGAGACACGGAGAGTCAGTGATGGCTGATGGGACACACAGCTCCCAATGGAACAGTTCTTCCTCCTGGACCTGCAGAGCCCATGACCCGATGGTCGTTCCTCTTACATTAATCTTACAAAATGCACCATAAACCATTTCTAGGGTAACAGCAAGTAATTAAAGAGAATACAACCAGTGTCTGTGTAAATAAAACCAGAGATTTTACGATGTAGTATTTTGGGTTGTGGGTTGTTTTTCATATGCTGAGCTGTGCCAATTCCTGAGATGCAGCTGGCAGCGGCTCTCCCAGTCAGCAGGGAATCACATCATCATCCAGCCCTGTGACCCAACATCCCCATGTGGCTTCAAGTGCCCACAACACTGAGTTCAGGCAGATAAGCTGCCTGACAATGTGGTATCTGGGAATGCATCTCATGCCAAGGCCTTTGTTGCTTTGGGACTGTGGAGCCTGGAGCTGGCAGCTGATGGGGATGCCTTGGAGAGCCCAGGCAGCAAATCCACTGTGGCTCTTCCATAAGCCAAGCTGGACCATCAGTCATGGCAGTGTCAGGCATTGCTCCAGCAGGGAAAGCCTCCCATGAGGTCCCAGGAGGAGCACAGATGGAGACAAGGCTTCCAAGCATCCCCTTTCCAGCTCTGCTTCTGCTCTAGGAGTTACTGACCATGTCAGCACACCCAGCCCTGACTTTAACCTCACCCACACAGCTATGGTCCCCACAGCCATCAGTAATCAAGTGGGCTGAGCACACTTGCTGCTACCAACACGCTGAGAGACCACCATCAGCTCCTGAGCCAGTACAGGCCAGGAGCTGAGCTCCAGATCCTGCAGCACTCACCCCTATCCCAGGCCTGTTTGCTGAAACAGCAGAGCAGGGGACATCCCCTGCCCTACACAAGACCTCTTACCTCAAAACCACTAAAATCACCACAGAGTTCATTACTACAGAGCTCAATACTGCTGCAGAGGTCTGAAATAAATAAACCAGGGTTTGGGAGTACCAGCAAAACCAAGGCAAGGAGAGCAATCCCTTCTGCTGCCCCGGTTTGGGGGACAGGAACCCACTTGCTCCAGGTGCATCCCTGCTGCAGCTGGGAGCCCCAGGCAGCAAGGAAGGGCTGCATTTGGGGCAGCGCTATAGGGTATTTATTTGGATGAGACAGGAAAATCAGGAACCAAGGGGAAAGGACAGAGAGATGAAAGTGGAAGAAGTGGGGGGGACAAAAGGAGGGGCTGGGGTGGGGAGCAGGAGGAATGGCAGAGGGAAGCAGGGAGGAGGAGCTGGAGCTGACGGGGAGGACAGCACTATTCCCGTGCTTCATTCCGAGGCCCTGCTGCCCTTCACCCTGATGCCTATTTAATGTCATCCTATTCAGCAAGTGTTCCCATGATCTGGTAATTATCTTTTACTTACAAAAGAGCATCCCTGTGTCACAAATGCTCCTTTCTCTGGCTCTGCCACAGATCAATATCTCCTCAAGGCCTTTGTCATTGTTTGGGGAATGGAATTGATTTCTCTGAGGAGTGAGGGGAGGGAAAATATATAAATAAGTGCTGCAGAGATGTGTCCCTGCTGAAGGCTGAGCTGGGCAGTGGTGAAGCAGAGGGAAAGCATTCGGATCCGAGCTGACCATTGCAGGTACTGCATCCTATTGCTGTCCCTGCTGAACCGGCTGCAGGCGACACTCGGTTGTTTGTCATTCAGTGCACAAACATCTGAAACTCTGGAGCCAGAGAAATCTCTAGCTCAAGATATCACCAGCTTTCCAAGATTTTACAGCAGAGTAAGAAGTATGGAGGTGCTGATCCAACCCTGTCCATAAGGACACGTGCTTATCCCATGTTAGGGTTGAAGCACATTGCAGCAGTTGCGGCTGTGACCCCAGCAGGCCCAAGACAGGAGCCTTGGAGACATGCCAGCACTATGGTGTGACCAGCATGGCACCATCACTGAAACTCAGAGCAAGCTAAGAGCCACTGAGCCACTCTGCTGTCAGTGTGACCACAGCAAGCATGAGCTCCCCCCGGCAGCACAATCCATACACCTTTCACGCTCCTCTCATCTGGCTGGAAGATGACCTTCAAAATCATGAGATACGGGATAAATACAATTCGATCCGGTGTTTGAGTCGGGGTTGCTAAACCTTTGGGATCTCTGAGCTGAGCCTCTCTGCATGACACAGCTCCTGCAGCCAGAGGCTCCAGGGTGCTGGAGAACAGTGTGGGGCACAGGTAAACCTTCTCCCCTGGCTCACACCACACAGGGGCAGATGGAATCTCCAGCAGAGGGGATGATCACAAGGGATTTAAAAATTACGCAGGTGTAGGGAACGAGGAAGGATTCGTCACTGCCTCCTGCCCAGCATCTGCAGGCTTTTACATATTTGAAGGCTGTTATCAGGTTTTACATTCATCTTCTCCAGAAAAAAACCCAACAAGCTCTGCTTGTATTATCTGCAAATGGGCCCTTGCTTTCTAATTCTCTTTTCCATCCTTCTGCCTTTCCTTTTGCCTCCCTCTGGAAGCATGATGCCAGGCACCAGACCCCGAGCCAGCACCAGCCGGGGCCCAGCCGGTGCCGAGCAGGGAGCCAGGGTTACAGCACTGAGTTTGCACAAGGTGCTATGAGATCAGTATTTGTCTTCCCTTCAAACCCCCCGGCAGGGCTGAGACATGCCAAGCCTGCGGTCTAGAGAACCACTGCCATCCGTTTCAACATTTCCCATCATGTCCTAATTTTTTGGAGCTCAGGTGGGAGGAAAGGAGAAAAAATGCCTGAGTGCAGGGGAAGGTGGATATTTGACTCGAGAAAATTCACGGTAAAGCTTTTCTTCCAAGGACCTTTAAAGGTGCATTTGTTCAGTCCCTTGGAAGGAACTCAGGTTTATAAAGCCCTGCTCAGATGCAGGGGCCACTTCGCCTTCTAAAAAACAAATGTCAAGCACGCTCTTCTGTGCTACAGATCTCAGCTGAGTCCGGTCAGTTCCCAGAAGGAGAAGCAAAGAGGATGGGAAAGGGCAGAAGGTGAAAGAGAAGGATGTTTTCCAACGCACAGGGATCAAAATGCTGGCTATAGGACAGAATAGTGGAGTATCCTAAATGGGGAATACACACCTAGTGAGAAGAAGGCAGGGAAAGAAAAAGATCAGGTGGGACTGGCTATGTGTGAAAGTGGCTTTGGAAGGAGCCAGCTCATTCAGGGAATTCAACAGCATGTAGACAGAGGAAATTCAGGGCAAGCACATCCAAGGTGCTGCTGGAGAACAACAATTAGGACCCATCAGGCCCACTGATGCAGCTCCAAATTAACCCCAACCATCTGAGAGAGAGACGGAGGCACAAACAGCTCAGTGCAAGTGATGGTCCAGAGATTCTTGTTTGTTCTCAGATAGGAGTGGAAAATAAAACTGTCATTTTAACAGCAGGCCTATGAATCAGTGTGTCCCTCATCTGTGACACTGCACGTGGTTCTGCTGTGCCAAGCAGGGGGACAAGGTAGGTGTAGGGTAGGGAAGAGCACGTGGCTGCTGGGAGCACAGGAGGAACTTGTGCTGTGGCAAACTGAAAACATTCAGGGGATTTGATTCACTTAAAGGAAGAAATGAATTTCAAAGGACACAGGAGTACAAATCCCCATGCAAGAGAGAAGGTACCTCTGAGCTCGATTATTTCAAAGTCCAGATGTGATGATGAGAAGCACAGTTCCCTGCGGAACTCAATGCCTCAAGATACCAGGGACATGATACCTTTTTAGGGAACAGAAATCAGATTAATCAGAGTATCATCGGTTATGCTAGCCAAGATCAAAGTACAGAGGAATATAAGTGCTATCACTCAAGGATTTATACCTCCCAAGTAACTGCATAGGATTAGAAAGAAATTTCAATAATCTGCCAGCTAAGTATGCATTGCGAGAGTAATAATCCTCAACATCTGCTAGCAGCTACTAATGGAGATAGTAATAAGCTAGGTGGATCATAAACCTGACCTGATCTGATTGCTACCTTATAAACTAGAACATGAGGGTGTTATCATTCCTCTCGGCGTAACCTGTTGTCAACCAGGATTGTGCCGAGGGAGGAGCTGCAGGAGCAGAGCACTGAGATGCCTTCTGCCTCACCAATGCAGGAGGCAGACCCTTCAGCAGGGAGTCTATTGATTTTTATATAATTTGTTCGAAACATTTCCAGTTGCTTCCTAAAATGGAGCTTTTCTCCAGGAGACAACGTATGTACAAAGGGAGGAGGAGAGCTCACACGTGTGTGGTTTCTCTGCGGTAGGTCTGTGGTTCAAGCTGGTGCCCCATGTAGCACCAGACCCAGGCAAGCAGAATGCGCCTTTGAAAAACTGAAGCCAAACCCCACAATCACTTTTGTTGGGATTCCCTTTCAGTTCTGCATTTTTCAAATGTGTGTCACATTTTATTGAAGGTGACCCGCTTGCCACTTCACATTAAACATGGGACTATGGGAAGATGCTGCCTGCTCATCGTCTTGGTCAAAACCACAGTCTGGTGGGCTGGGACACTCTCAAGGCAGGACATGGGATGGAGGACACTGCCTAAGCCCTAACAGCTCAGACACCATCAGGAATGGCTGCTGGAGAGAGAAGGTACAAAAATAACAATGAGAAGAGATAACATACACAAAGGGAGGAAGCAGTGGGGAGAGGAGAACTGTAACACCAAGGTATCCAATATACCTGATTTCCTCCAACAAAACCCAAGCGAAAGGCTAGCTCTGGTATTAGCGCTATGGGAAAAGTGTCAAGAGTTTTCCAGAGAAAACTAAATAACATTTTTATTCCCTGTCGTCTCCTGAGAAAGCAAACCAAAGGGAAACAGGAGTGGGGAGCAGCACCTGGCTGGTTCCAGGCCCTGCTCTGCGAACACAGAATCAGCATAAAACACTAGAAAGAAAAAACCATCACAGACTCATTTCCTTCCAAATAAACTACGGTTTTGGATATAATACCCGCACAAACCAGTCTTTCTTGAATCCCTTATTGGCTCACTTTCACCAGCAGCTGATCTGGAGGCAGTGCCCCAGCACCTGTCCTTGTCCCTGTTCCGGAGGCTGGACATACCCTGCCCGTGTTTCCCAGTTCTCTGTCGAGATGGGACAGCCTCAGGGCTCTGTCCCTGTGGATGTGACACCCAAAGTCACAAGCACCAGAGCCTTCTTCAAGGCTGCTCCCCAGGGACCAAGTCTGACTGGAGGGAGCAGCGATGCCAATCCAGCCAGGCAGGCTGTGTCCCTGCCAAGGTCACCTGCATGACTTCTGCTGTGCTGAGAACAATCCTGGCTGGTGCAGCAAACCCTCAGTAGCTCTCCACATGTGGCTGGCTACATCTGGGAAAGCTGCAGGGGTGACTGGACAAACTCCCGTGTCCATCACCTCCCCTGCTGGGTGCCTTTCCAGGAGTATGAACTGGTGATGGCCTCCCTCAGCTCTGCTTTTCATTTTTATAGGCTCTAAAGTGCCGTTTTAGGATAGGGAAAGCAAGGAAGTCTCTTTTCAAACTCATCTTCAGAGGAGCAGGGTGCTGCCTCAAGTCCTACCAGGTGCTGGCACAGTGACCCCGCTCTCCAAAACTCCACCAAGCCTGCTGCAGACGCCTCCCTTGGCACTAAAGGAGCACACGCCATCCCAATGGCATCCATGGAAGCTGGTGTCAGTGGGAATGCGCTTGGCTCGCAGCTTCAAAAGGCAAACCAGATGATAGGAATCACCTTAAAAGCCCCATAAACACAAAGCACTGCCGGTAGCAGAGCACCCATGGGAGCTCTGCATGGTGGCACATGAAGGAGGAATCAGATGTCTCCGTGTGCTCCTGGAACAGAGGGAGCCCAGTGCTGGCAGTGCTCCCAGCTCCCCAGTGCTCTCCCTGGACAGCAGCATCCCTCTCACCAGCTCCTGGTTGCCGAGTGCTGAAGGGTAATGTGTACAAAGCATTTGTCAGTGGCCCCTGTGTCCCATCCATGGCCACACCACCTTGGGGAGAAGGGCGAACCCTCCCTTTGCAGCGTGTGTTTAATACAAATTAATCCCCTATTGATCCCCGGCTTAAGCAGAGCCAAGCTGCTTATCCGGCCTGGTGTAACCAGCGATGATCACGCACCTCCTCGGCCTGCCTGGGGAGGGTGGTGTAGGTGACAAGGGCTGAGGCAGAGCCAAACAGGTCTTTCCTGTGGACAGGGATGTGGGAATAGGGCGGCTCAGTCCTGGCAGAAGCACCCAAAGCAACGCAGCTCCTGAACTGTTCTCCCCAGCCTAACCAGAGGGACCTGATGGTTAAAAAAAGAGCCTCTGCACACACGCAACCCAAAGGCACCAGGTCCTTTCCTCCACTTTGAAATAATAATCATGGAAAGGAGGAATGCTCAGCAGTTCAGAGAAACCCGCCCAGGGCACCTTTTCTGGAAGCTCTGGTCCCCCAGCAAGACACCTCCCTGGAGTTCCTCTTGTGGCTGAGCTCACTCAGGAGGGTGTTGGCATCAGTCCCACATGGCAGCTCAGCCAGACACCCAAGGGGCTGTGCGTGGACCAGGCTGCTGGAGGGAGTGACTGGAGCCAGGAGCCCTGGGGACTGAGCATGGCTGCTTCCCACCAGCATCCCCCCATGGACGGGCTGCGGGGTTAGCTCTAAAAGAAATGCCCCAGGGAGTGCTCCCACCCTGGAGCTGACCTGGAGGGTGATCCAGCAAGGCTGTCAGGGAGTGGCTGGCACTGGGATCCCTGCCCTGCCTGCCACAGCCCAGCAGCATCCAGGACAATGCTGGAGTCTTGTCATGCATTTCACTGGCCATGAGCAGTGGAGACAAAGCAGTGCTATGGGACTGCATTGCTCAGTCCCATTGCCACCTCCAGCCACCAGCACACGAGCTCTGCTTTGTCTCTGTCTTCCACCTGGAGATCAATGCTGCTTCTCCTGGCCTTAGCAGAAAGTGGGAAAGCAGCAAGGAAGGAGAAGAGGGAGCTCAGGGAATGGGGCCAGTGAAAGATGGAGCTGAGCAGAACTGAAACAATGGGGCCAGGAAAAATAGAAGCAGGAACCCACAGCAGGTGAGGTGAGATGGTGTCGTGGTTTGGGTGGAATGGGAGCCCTTCTGTTCCACACAGCTCAGGGCTGCCCTGCAGTGAGGGGAAACCTGATAGCCCAGGAGGTGCCTTCCATCACTTTTCCACCAAAAGGCCTGGTTTAAATGAAAGCAGATGTGCAGTTACCTACAGAACCTCTGAAACTTGGAGAGCAGCTGGTTATGGTGTTTTGTTCGCACTCCAAACTGCCCCACGTGGCTCTGTGTCCAACCATGCAACCTGTGCTCATGCAAATCCCTGCTAGATCACAATATTCTCCCAGGCTCAGCACTTCAGTGTATAACTCAGAATTAGCAATAAAGACTCTCGAACCTCAAGGAAATCAGGCAACAGAAAGAGGCAGCCGGGTCCAGCCTTTTGCTACTTCAGGGCTCAAAGACACAGGCTCTGCTCAGGTTTTCTGTGACCTTCGTCAAATCATTTAATCTCTGTCCCAGCTGGCTTCAAACAAGAGAGAACAACTCCCCTCTTGCGGAGAGAGCTGTAAGGCACAACAGTCAGGACAAGCAGAGAGGAGAAGAGTAGCATCAAAAACGTTTTTTATTAAAGAAGTTGACCCTAGAAGTTAGAAAAACAGCAAACAAGCCAAATCTGCAGTGTGTCAAACAGAACATTTCACTTATTGTTTCCCTCTCCAGAAAGCTTAGAAAAACACAATATAATTTCAAAAGGATCACAAAAGGACTACCTTGGCTTTTTCTTGCCTTATTCTGCCTGCCTTCCTTTTACCGGTGAAATCTGTGGGGTTTTTTTGAAAACAAAACCATCTGATAAAACATGCCCCCAGACAGGTAGAGAAACACTGCAGACAGAACAGAAATATCCAGCAGTAGGCTCCTGTGATGAAGGACTGATGTCAGCGACCAAAGGATGTTCTGGCTGGCTCCACCGGTGAGATCCTAATCATACCAGAAGGCTTCTGGCTTGGGTCGAGACAATGCAATTGCTTTTTAATTTGCAAACTGTGCATATTTTCCTGATGATATTTACACCGAGCTCCAGATCAGTGCCCTGCCATTGACCAGATAATTGCCAAAGAGTTTGCTCCTGTCTGGGCTTCTTTAACCTTGCTGTTTACATTCAGCAGCGCAATGGTTTAAGTCCAAACGCAGAAGCACTTGAGGGTAATAAATTGGGAGAGGGGAGGGGGAGGGCTACGCTATACTGTTATGATTCTGCAAAGGTTTCTATTTTCTTTCTTGTTATCCTAATAACCCTTTTATAGAGCAGGCTGTTGGCAAAGCCCTCTGCTGAGGCAGCCGGTTCTGTGTAGGCACAAGACAATTTGCAAAAGCAATAAACTGACATTCAGCTGAAAAAGCCTGCTAGAAAGATGAGCCATCAGCAAATCCCCCTACACATGCGTGGCCTTAAAGACACACTGGGTTTATATTGCAGTGAAAAAAAATAAATTAAACCAAACCCAAAACAAACAGGCAGGGCACCACAGCGCCCCAGCCACGCTGGCACGTGGCAGGGGCAGACACAGCTCTGCTCTGCACTGGCTGGAGCCACGGTGGCCAGAGAAGCAGCCTGGGGTCACCAACCGCAGGCACACCTTTGGAAACTGCTAACCAACTTGCCTGGAGACAGGTTGGCTGATTGCCTCTGCTCGTGCTGGTAGGGTGATTTTCCGGAATCAGCTTCCATTGGTGGTTGGAAAGCTTCAGGTTTGCAGCCCGGAGCTATCCACTGGAAATTTCTCATTTATTCTGGGATCGATGCTGTACATGAACTTGAACAACCTTTCTCCCCCTGCACAATCACCCCGCGCTGTATTTACAAGAACAGGGGGATCTCGCCCAACCTCTGGGCTCTGGCTCATGCTCACAGGCACACGTCCCAGACAGAGCTGTGCCAGGTACCCCACTAGTCCCCATCCCTTCCCTCCCTGCAAGCTGTAACCCCATTGCAGGGATGGCTGAAGAGGTAGCTGCCCCCAGGCTGCTGGAACACCCAGGGCAGCACACGGAGTGAGGTGATCACAGGCCACCAGAGCCCCTTGGGATGGCATTTTGAGTCCCTGTCTCACTGTGTCGGGCTCCTGTGCGAGCTTCCCTACATCCCATGCCCTTTTTCCACAAACACATCAGCAGTTCATGGTCACCCTACAACCAACAATCATGGCTCAGACCTTCTAGTCAGTCAATCCCCCGTTTGCAGAAGGAGCTCTCGTGCTCACCCACAGCTGTGTTATCCTTCTGCACTGTGTTGTCCTTCCATCCCAGGCTCTTCACATTTGCCCATTCCTCAAGGTCATGGGGCTCCTTGGTGACAGCCTGCCCCTCCTCTACCTGCAGAAACCACGTGGCACCCCAACAGATTTGACTAGTGCATCCCCTTTTGCATCCAGGCCGTTAATCAAAACTAAGATCAATTTGGAGATTGGAGAACTGCACCACTGATATCCTTCAACCCTAATAGCTACACACTGGTCCTTTCTGTAAGGACCTCATTGGTTTCAGAGTAAGCAAGCACAAAATGTAGCATTGAAGGGTTTCTGGCTAGCCAAGGACACAGGCTCCAAAAAATAAGTCATCACCTGAGGTGTAAAGAAGTGCAAAATTTATTGCGTTCAGAGCCAGGCTGGCTGGAGAAATCAAGCCTGAGAAAATAGAGACGTATTACCAGGGCAAAGCCTACCGCCGAGTCCTAAGCCTGTGCTTTTGCAGACAGCTAATCCTGCTAACATTAAAACAGGAGCTGAGGGTTTTTAATGGCAGAGCTATTTATGGAGAGCTCATCTACCTCTTCATCATCTCCCTGAGATCCTGGTGGAGGAAAGAGCCTCATAACTCAGAGGCCTGCTGGACACAAAAGGCAAACAGATGTCAATGGGCATGGGGAGAAGATATGGGGACGATGTGGTGGCCCTGCTGATGGCCCTGCTCACTCGGAGGGAGCAGGCTGGGTCTGCAGTGACGCTGCTTTGGTGACACCATTTCTAGTCTGTGCAGCTCAAACAGCAAATTGGGTTGTCACCTTTCCTCTCCATTCCTCTGTCAAGCCTTGTCCCACCTAACAGCATCAAGGGTACCTTGTTGGCACCACCACCCTTCTCCCCAGCAATCATTCCAGTAATTGCAGACCTGCAGGGCACCCAGCCAAGTCAGACAACGAGCACAGGAAAAACTTTTTGACTGGAAATCCTCATTGGCTTTGCAGTGTGGCATGCACCCCTGCTGCTGGGATGGGCACCAGTTGCACCCGTGCCCAGTGGCTGCAGGACGCTGGGAATTCATCAGGAAGAGAGCAGAATGGAGGAGCTGGAGAGCAGGTGGGAAGCAGGGAGCAGCAGCTTGCTGCTCGCTGGGGTCCTGGCAGCCCCGCTCGGTGATTCTCAACACTCTCTCTGTTTAATTGTCTTTTCAGAAGAGCATCTTGTTTAAATGGGATGATTCTTATTAAGATCATTACCTCCTCCAGTGAGAGCTGAGCTGAGCTGACCTCCTGTTACCCTGCTCCCTGAAGTCCCCTTCCACCAGGTCCATATTTCCCTTCATCCCACACCTCTCCATCCTTCTCACGTGCCCCATCAACACTGACTCCAAGCTGACCCAGTCCTTACCTGACCTAGCTCCATTCCCTCCCTCTGCAGGGACCTGCCATGACATGCTACCCATTATAATCTGGTTTTGGGCTTCCCACTCCTTCCTCTCACCTTCCTCCTGCCCATCACCTTCCCAGGGTGCCACTCTGCTGGCCAGGAGGGAGGTCCCATTCCATGGAGGATGAGCAGGGATAATGCAGGACACTGGTGTGGTCAGGAAGATGCAGCACGGACACCCCATTTCTCCCCAACATCCAGGGTCATCCTGTTGACCCCAAGTGCCCCATCAGACCTCAGCTCCCTTCCCAATTTGCTGCCTCCCCACCTCCCTGCCATTGCCCCTTAAAGCACTCAGCTACTGAAGGAAATCCATCGCATCCCTGCCAGGGAAGCAAGGGGGTTTGCTGCTCCAGCTGTTGTCCAGCTACCAGCAAAGTCATAATTTTGATGACCAGCTTCAAGAGAGAAACCAAATCCCTTCTCATACTGTCACACTTGTGCTCTCTCTCCTCACTCACTTCTCAAAACAAGGGCATCTTTCTGGAGCAAAAACTTCTCAGGATGGGAAGGGTTGAGGGGTTTTTAAACATGTTTCATGTCCCTTTTGTTTAAAAAATGCTTTATGCAGCTGTCAGAAACCAAAATGAGAATTCTGTATGTTTTTTTTAGCAGTCTTTGAAATAAGGATGCTATGTGGGATCAATTTTTTATGGCAGTAAAGTAAAAGGGGAAAATAGCAGCAATTTTCTCTTTTGAACATGGCCTGTTTAATGGCATGGATGTCATGCTGCAGCTTTATCCAGAGAGAGGGAGAAAAAAGCCACAAAATGGTACTGTGGTCAATCAAAGACTTCTACACTACAATCTGCTTCTCCATCTCTCCTACAGCCAGCTGAGATTTCCATCACTTCTCCTCTTAGCCTTTCTTCCCGCCTCTCCTCTCCCTGCAGCCCTGACAGAAGCTGAAATAAAGCACTAAGTGCCCAGATCCAGCAGCCCCTCCAAGGAAAACACCAGCACTCCAGGCACAGCCCTTCCCCAGGAATCAAAGGCTGAAGCAGCACAGGGAGCTGGGAAAATGCTGCTGCTCCAGCCGTGTTTGGTCCCCGTGATACCATGTGTGCAAGAAAATTTGTTTCATTACAATGCTAACAAATCCACAGCAGCTATGCTTAATCCCACAGTGCACCCAAGGACCAGGGATGCTGTGCTCTGCCCTTCCTGCTCAGCTCACAGCCTCCCTGCCCTGGGAGCTGCCACCCGTGCGGCCTTATTCTCCGTGCCCATCACCGAGCTCCGTGCAACGGTGTGGACTTGCTGCACTTTCCCTGTAGCCTTGAGAGCAGCCTGCTGTCACAGCTCCACTGGGACAAAGTGTCACACGAGCCCTGGCAAGAGACACACGTTTCAAACCACATCCCCAGAGGTGCTGCCGGCAGCACCCGCCCCAGGTGCCTGGTGTAGCAGTGCTGTGCTCCATCCCTCACCCTTCTCCCACTGCAGGTGATATGGAGAAGTAGAGTCCTTGAATGGTTTGGGTTGGAAGGGACCTTAAAGATAATTTAGTTCCAACCCCTGCCAAGGGAAGGGACAGCTTCCACCAGACCAGGTTGCTCCAAGCTCCATCTAATCTAGCCTTGAAAATTTCCAGGCATAGGGCATTCACAGCTTCTCTGGACAACCTGTCCCACCCTCTCTGACAGCTTCTCGCATGGAGGAGGGGGCTCAGTCCTCATCTCCGAAACCCAGAAAGGAGGGAGGTCCCACCCCAGGGAAGTCAAGCAGGGATAGACACAAGACATGGGTACCACTGGTGGGGTTAGGGGGACACAGCCCTTACACCTCACTCTCCCACACAAGCCTGCCTGGTTGGCCCCAGGGATGATCTGGGGAGGAAGTGACCCATACAAACCAGTGCTGCTGGCACAAGAAACTTCCCCAGGGAATTTGGGGTGAGCTGGAGGTCACAGGAGCCCTGTCTGCACCAAAACACCCAGCAGTGCTCCAACACCAGTGATGGGGAGGCTACAGGCAGCAGAGCTGGGGGAGGCATGGCTGGACACATGCTGGTGGCTTGTCTCATCCTCCATTCCCTGCTATGGCAGAGGAAGACGGAAAAGAACAAAAGATGATGCCCCCTGAAGAAAGTTCTGCTAGGACCTGGCCTCTCTAGCACCCTCCTGCCCAAGCCCATAGCAGCAGGCAAGGCAAAGAGGGCTGCAAGCCATGTGTGCCTCCATGCCCCCTGCCAGCACTCTGACTGCAGATGGACAGAGACTGCCAGGGACTCACAGGGACATCAAGACAAGCAACTCATCCCTGGACACCAGTATCCCATGGAGCAGCAACAGCTCAGGTACCAGGACAGGGTGGGAGGAGACTGGCAGAGACAAATTTATTTCTAGCTCTGTCAGCTTCTTTAGGTCCCATTTTTGCGATACTTTTTTCCCCCCCAAAGAATCCTACACAAAACCTTCTATGGACTAAAACACGTGCAGATTGCACTTCTTCTCAATTTCACTCAAAACCCAGTGTGTTTGAGTCCCTCCCACGCAGGGGCCCAGGCACAAGCATGCCTGGCTCCAGCAGGCAGCCCCAGGTACCCAGCCAGGATCCAGCCCAGCAAGGGCTGGGCACAAATAGCACTAGAAAGGAGCAGGTATGCCCCTTGATTTCATTATTTCAGCTCTAATTAGACACACATTGGAGGTTTGGAGCCAAGTTTCAGATTCCGGCTTCCCTGAGGCTTGGAAGCGCTGGGGTCCAAGGTTTGGTTTTGGACCCAGAGCTGGTTTAATTCTCACTATTAACAACACAGGGAGGCCCACACTAATCTTTGTTTGATGCCCAGGGCACCAGGAACAGAGGGGTAAAGTTATTTGTCTGAACCCAGACAGTGAGTCAAAGGCAAAATTAAGAGGCTGCAGCCACGCCCCACTTGGTACACGAATCCCAGACCCAGGACAGGCACTGTATTTGTGTTAAAGGTTAAAAACATAAAAATACCAAGGAGTGGTAGGGAAGTGAGAAGTGAGGGAAGCAAGGGAACAAGGGCACAAGTCCCTGTGGGAAGGCAAAGCACGGTCAGAAGGATGGATGCAGCCCAGCTCCTTGCAGGCACTTCCATCAAAGCTCGAGGCTGGCAATGGGGAAGAGATGAAGCTCCAGGCAAGGGACAGCATCAGGGGAGCACAGCACACATAACCATGCACAGCCAGGGCTACAGCAGGGCCGGGCGCTCATTGCTGCCTGCTCTTCCCAGCTTGGGCATGGTGGGCAGCCTCCAGGACAGCCTCTGGCACTCTGAGCTCTCTGCAGGGACCTGAACCCCACGGGCAGCACAGTGGGCACCATCACAGAGAGACCCCGAAGAATTGCTGCTGCCTGGCTCTGCTCTTGCTGTGCTCCACGCTGCAAAAGCCTTCTCCTTCTCCAAGGGCACAGGAAGGACACAGGGGCTGCCAGGCTCTCGCTGTGTGGCAGGGAGGGATGTGAGGGGTGGCAGGGCAGCCTCAGAGAAAGGGGGTGCTCCTGTAAAAGGCTCCAGGAGCGGGTGGGCAAGCAAGGCTCGAAAAATGCATGAACTTCCCAGGAGCAATCCCTGCTGCTGCCCTCACCAAACCATGGGACTCCTGGGCACAGCTCCCACTCCCGGGGTGACTGTGGAGCCCCAGGCTGTACTGCCGTGTGCTGGGCATGCTGGGCACTGCAGACTGCAAAGCAGAGGGTCCCAGCAGTGCTCAGTACCCTCCAAACGAAGGGCAAAGAGAGCTCGATGCAGGGAGGAGCACAACCTGGTGACGTCTCTGCCAGGGGAAGCTGCTACTGCTGCTGTTCTCATAGCTGCTCGTGCAGCTTTCCACCTGAAATCCTCATCTAATCCAGCTCCAGCATCACCTGCACGGCCGGGTTAGCAGAGCAAACACCCCGTGTGCCCCAGTGCTGGCACGGCCTTGCCAGATCCTGCCGTGCTGGTGTCTGCCAAGTGCTGTTTGCGGAGGCAAACGCTCAGCCCCGGCGGCCTCTGCTCCACTTCGGGAGGATGGGCTTGCTAACAGTTTGCATTAACCAGCTCGTGGCTGCTCTTAACTGCTTTTGTGAATGTTCAGCCTTCCTCTTGGAGCCACTGAAGCACATGGGGAGGGCTGGAGGGAGCAGGACTCTCCCAGATTACTGCCATCATCTGAAGCAGCGTGGTTACCCCAAGAGCACAGGCATGTGCTGGGCTGTTTGATGTGGGGTGAGGAGGGCACATGGGGCAGCTAAGAGAGCAGCCAAGAAGCAGCAAGGCAGGAGAAGCAATGGCCCTGGGGACGGGCAGCCAGGCTGCAGGGGGTGGGCTCATGCCACAGCTCCCTGGCACCAAGGCCACAGCAGGAAGTGTGCCCACAGGCAGCAGCACCCAGAAAGCCCCCAGGAAAGCCCGAAGTAGCGTGACACACACAGGGTGGCTGAGCACCACCAGTCTGGTTTGAGTGCCACAGAGCCTGCGCCACCTGCAGCAGAGGGGACCCCGCCAGGCACCATCCACAGCAGCTGCTGGGCTCTGCCCCACGGGCTGAATGCCCCACATGCCAGGAGCGCCAGCCTGGTGCCACACACACACCGTGAGCCCGCCCTGCCAGTTATGGGGAAGAGCAGGACAGGGATGGGTGCCAGCACATGGGGTCTTCCCCCCACCCAGCCCACCCCTCCCCAGGGACAGGAGTCAGCAGCAGCCCTGCTGACAAACCTCATGCAGCCTGCCAGGACGCAGTGCCAAGGCCCGGGCTGGCAGCCTCAGTCAAAAGCCATTAGCAGGAAGGTAACAGACTCCATCACGCTGGGTCCTCGGGTGCTGGCAGCACCCGTTACCTGCAGACAGCTCATCCTGCTCCTCCCGCAGCACCGAGCCTTCAGAGCAATTAGCAATTCTGAACTACAAAACATTGTCCCGGTGGGATAATAAACTCCAACATCTGTCAGAGGAGCTAGCGCCTATCAAATTGCCAAGAGAAATGTTTTTCTTCTCATTCAATTCACAGCTAAATTGAAAACAACCCCAGAAAGTATCCAGTGGCACTGGCTCACCATCCATCTCTGCGAGCGTGCAAGCTGTTCGCCATTGCAGGAAAAGCATCCCGGCCACGCAGTGATCACTCACTCAAATTAACAAATCATTTTATTTAGAGATGAAAAGAAGCCATAATTGACTGATGGTGCATTCCCATATGGCACCATACACCGGAGGAGAAGTAAAACACTCAATGCAATCACCCCCTTGGAGCACACACTTGTTGCAGCTCTGGGAGAGGAATGAACTGGAGGCAGTGGCTGCTGGGGGCCAGGCTGTAGATCTGGGGGCCGTGGATGCCTGGTCCCTCTGCACCAGAACCACTGCCAGAGCACTGAGGGAGGTGAGGTTTTCCTGCCCTCCAAGTCCAGCAGCAAGGACCCATGTGCAGGATGGACAGGCAGCCCTAGTGCTGCCAGGGTGCAGCAGGGTCAGAGCGGCCTTTGGACAAGAACAAAGCAAATCTCGGTGCTTCACCAATGACATTTGCCTCTTAAAGGTTGTTATATGTGAATGCTCCCCTCAATGAGCAGAGATGAAGCAAAGACCTGGTCTCTCTGCCACGCCTGGTAAGATGTGGAACGGCTTCTTCTTTTCAAAATTGCTGCCCAGGATTCACTTCCCACATATTCACATCAATCTTTGCAGCAAGTCAGGGTGCACTGGGCCTGAAATCCTGCTCTGCCACAGCTCCCAAGGCTCTAAGCTCCCCTGGGCATGGGCTGTATTTGCAGGACAGGGAACGGAGATGCCCAAACCAAAAAAAACAAGTGGTGATGCCCACAATAATCCCTGCAGGATTTTACAGGCCAAGGAGGCATCCTACCTTCCTGGTTCACAACACACCAAAAGTCACAAATGTTATTACAGGCCAAACACAATGCTACACTCACATACAGAATCCTCCAACCTGATCTGAGAGATGGGTTGCTGATAATGTGTCTGAATTAGGAATAAATAGCAAATCAAGGGTGATTGAGAGCTGTCCCCCTTTATTCATGCTGTCAGTGACAGTTTTGCCAACCATGCACAATGCCGAGTGAGATTTCTCTCCTTTCCCAAAATGTCCAAATTGTTCTGACTGTGTGGTCGGAAGCATTTTGTCAGCAGAGGAGAGCTGCCTCTGGTGCCTGCCAGCCCGGGGACAGTGGCGAGGAGCAGAGCCCAGCCAGAGCCTGCAGCCATGCAGCACTGCGGATGGACATGGGCAGGGCGTGTGGGAGATGCCCGCTGCATCCCTCTGCATCCCTCTCCCTCCATGTGATCCACAGGGACAGTTGGTTTCCAAATGGAGGAAGGACACAAGAAGGGAAATCCTTTTTGATTTTCCAGAGTGGAGGGAGGGGAGAAGTCATCAGCCAGTGAGGTCAGAAATGTCTGAAATACTCTGCAGCCAGACACTGTCCTCTGACACAGCCTCTGCCGGGTCTGGCACACCCTGGTGTCAAGACAGAGCTGGCTGGGGACAAGCGGGGAGCAGTGTGTGAGATGAGATTCTGCCTGATGGTGAAAAACACCCCAGGCTCTCTCATTCATGCAGGTGACAATGGAGCAGGGGAAGGTGGGAGCAAGAGCTTGGGTTTGGCTCATTTTCCTCCTTTGACACGCAGACAGTTTCAAGGGAGTGTGCAGTGTGTAACACAGACTGGATGGGGACAAACAGCCCAGCTGCCCTCTCCCCACAGCCCATGTGCCCCGTGGCTCTCACATCCTGGCCATGGCCCCTTCCCCAGGCCCTTGTCCCTCACTCCCTGCAGCGGCAGTGCCTGCAGGCAGTTGCATGGATTTGATACCCTTGCTCCCAAGGGCTTGCACATCATTTTAGGCTTAGCAGGTACCACCGACCTCATGGCTGAAGCCTCGCTCAGGCTTGCAGCAGTCTCGAGAGCATCCTCGTGCTGCAAGATCCAGCACGGCTCGCACCCTGTGTTACCCACTGGCACCTCAAATAAGCACTGGGGCAAGGCTGCAGCTCCGCAAGGGCTGCTCCTCCTGAGCAGTCACAAGACCACAGGGAAGCTCACCCTCAGCATGCCTGAGTGTCTCAGGGGGCCGGGTGACATTTTGAGACCTTTGCAGTAAATAAATGAGGCAGTGAGATGTTTTCCTGGAAATTATCCTGGATTTCCTCACCCCTGCTCCTTTGGTTCTGCCACTGCTGGAGAGGCTGTTTTGTGTGGCTGGGAGTCTCCAGAAGCACTGACCTGGAGAGTCTCGCCTGGAGCAAGCTTCCAGCAGGAGGCTTCTGCAAGCAGGTCCTGACCCTGCGGCAGGAGCAGGTTCAGCGCAGCCGCACATCCTCAGATCTGACCCAGCTCAGAGCACGCAGAAAACCCAAACAGAAAATAACCAAAAGCAAAAACCGCAGCAGACAATCCTGCATGAGACCAGCATGACCTCAAAACCAGACACATCGCCACTGGCTGCATCTGTATGCAGCTTTCCAGCTCAAAGAGAAGGTAGAGGCTGGAGGCACGAATTACTGGGTGAAATTCCCTGGCCCGTGCTAGGCAGGAGGTCAGAGCTGATGGCTGCAACTGTCCCTCCTGGCCTTTGTGTCTACAAACCTCAGAGAGCTGGGAAAGAGGGAGAAGCTGCTTCAAGTGCTGCTCCTCAAGGTTAAAGAGGGGCGGAGGGATGCTGAGCAGAGGATGGGGATGGCGGAGGCACACTGAGAGAGCTGTCAGGCGGCCTTTGCCAGGGGTTTGTGGGCCAGCAGGGCACAGTGGTACAAGAGAAGGAAAAAAAAACATTAAGAGTCTTGTTCAGCCCCAGAATTCAGAGGATTCAGAGCAAAGCTGTGAGCACACCCACCTGGAGAGCCCACAGCCCCAGTACAGGGTGTGCTCTGGGACGCTCTGGGGTGCTCTGCACCCCTCTGACCACACTTGGGCACAACGGCTGCATCTCTGTGATTCTCTGTTGCTTAGAAATCCTTGAGATTAATGACCAAAAGGAGTCTATCTGGGAGATAAAAGCATTATGTTAAAAGCATGACAGCAATTACGTTAGTATTAGTCACAAAACACTGCACACTTGGAGAGGTTTTAAGTTGTGCTCCTTGTTTATTTGCTTTGCTTTTCCTCTCCCTCTGTGGCTGTGGTCTCCTGTGCTCCCTGGAATGGCAGCAGCACTGCAGCAGCAGTGACAAGCTGTCTGGGCACCAAGCAGGGTCTCAGGGTCAAGGAACACCAATGGTCACCAACCAGATGGTATTTCTTGTTCCCCACCCTGCTCCACCTCCTTCACATGAAGGTAACAGCCCAACACACCTTCACAACACCAGAAAAACAGGAACAGGAATGACCTTCTTTCCCTGACACACAGCCCAAGCCTTCCAGTCTTCCAGGAACGCTAGGTGCTCCCCTGGTGACACGCAGAGCTCCGATTTCCACCTCCAGCTCCTCGAGTGATGCCTCCTGCCCAGAGATATCCTCTGAGAGCTCAGCTCCCTCACATCCTCACCCTCGTGTGACTGTAACCCTCATATCCACCCAGCATCAGGACTTGAGGACCTCCAGCCATCCTCAGCCCAGCAGGACCTGCAGCTATGCCAGCCCGATGCCCTGCTGCTGTCTCAGCCCTGCGATGGCTGTGCTCAGTTCCTCTATTCTGCAGTCTACCAAACCACTGCTCCATTGGTGCCCTATGTGCAAATGTCCCCAACAGAGCAGGGTGATACCACCCAGAGCAGAGATGAACCAGTTTCAATCAATCCAGGACCGTTTCCCCAAGCACAGCCACTGGGGATGCCCAGGGAGTGTCACACGAGCACCCACTGGTGCCCCTGCATCCTCCTGACCTCCAGCATCCCGTGATGCAGAGATTGAGCTCATCACTGCCAGTGCCAGCAACACTCTCAATAGTATTTTCCTCTTACAAATTTGTCTAATTACTTCTGGAAGCTTTCTAAACTCATCTGGCAGCCAGTTCCGCCGTTCTCCTTCCTCCTGCCATAGAGGAGCCACGTGTGTTTGCTCTCCTCCTGCCATCTATTAATTTAATTTGATGCCTCAGCAACTGATTAGCAGTAGCAAAGAAAAGACATTTCCTACAGACCCCGCAGTGCCCAGCCCTGCCTGCACAGCCCCGGTTACCCCTCTGCAGCTTTTGAATGTCACTTACATTGCCAAAGCTCCTAAGGATGTCCATGGCTCTTGTCACCCTGTCCTGTCCCTGCCCTGGCTCCCGTCTCCTCTCTACAGCAGGGATCAGAGCTGCATGCAGTATTTATTTCCCATGCAGACACACAGCAGATTAATGCAACAGTCCATAACTGTGTTCTGGGTTTCATTTTCTCTTTGTTTCCTAAAAATCCATTACACTCAGCCTGCAGTTTGGATTGTTACAGAGTACCAAGTCAATATTTTCACGGAAGTGCTAATCCTAACTCCGAGACACAGCTCCTCACCAGCAGCAGCCGGGTCAGACCATGGCATTGCTTAGGGATGCGAGGATCCTTTCTCCTCACGTGCGTCACTCCGCCTTCAGTGATGCTGGATTTCATCTTCTGCTTTACCAGGCAGCCACTCACCACCTGATGTCCTTTGCAGCTCTTTGCACCTCACACATTCCCACCATCCAGGGCAAGCCAGGAGCACCAGGCGCCTTTGGCACGGTGTTCTCAGCCTCCTTTCCCAGACTACATCCAAAACCACTGAACAGTGCTGATCCTACAGGGATCAGCACCGAGAAAACTTAACACTGTATCGTCTGATCTGTGGTTTATCCAATTACCTATCACCCTTCTTATTCCAAAGCAGGTTAATTCTTTATAAGCCCGTGCTGAGGGACTGTAGCACAGTGCTCACGATGACCCAAACAGGAATATTTCACCCAGAGCACCCCTCTACCCCAACAGACTTTTGCTCACAATTGTGGCGCAGACCCCTCCTTGCCCACGTCTGCTGATGTGGCTGCCTGCAGTGGCCCTGCACTGTGAGTGGGACATTGCTGCCCTGGTGTCCCCAGCTCTGGTCCAAGGCAAAGACACCTCCATCACACACACACACACACACACATAACCAGTGACACAGAAAATTCAGAACAGGAAGGAAGGGAGAGAGACCTGGAGTCTCCAACAATAAGGTTTTGGGGTGCTGCCACCATGCCACAAGCGTGAGCCCCTTCAATCCTGCAAGCAACCCCATGTGAGAGCCAGGAGGCGAGGCAGCAATGAAATGAATGAAATGGGGGCACCCACCATCCTAACACGGCTCTGTGGCAGGCAGGGACCGCTGGTGCCTGCAGGAGGATTTGCTGTCCCTAGGTTTGCTCCCTGGCAGTGATCTCCAAGGTGACGGTGACTTTAAGCGGAAGCAGCCATCAGGTCTCATCAGGGCCCCAGATGTCAGAGCAGGGAGCAGGTACTCGGTGGGAGTCAGCCCCTAATGTCTGCAAACAAGCTGCCGGGCTCATTTTGCAGCTCGCTCTGCTCTGCCAGCTAATTACCGGATTGTCAGGGACACTGATGCATGTGCCACTCACAGCAATTCAATTGTCCTCTCTGCTCTGTACATCTTATCAATATATACACAGCTATATTTTCCCTGAAATCTCGCAGAGGTGCAAAGAGCTGCCTACAGGGGATGGATTTTGCTCCCGGCGTGCCACGCAGGCAAGCAGCACAGCCGACACCCACTGCCTCTGGGAGCCAGCGAGGAGCTCTGCTTGTGTTCCTGGAGGCTGCGGCAGAGACGGGAGACAACGTGGGGAAATGCTCTTCAGGGTCGGCAGAGGGAGCAGGAAGAAAGCCCAGGGCAAACAACGGAAGGTCTTGGCGAGGGGGTATTTTGAAGCAGAGAAGTCAATTTGCAGAGACAGAAGAGAGTGAAATGCCACTGCAGCAGCCTGACAGGAGAGTGACTCTGAGGATGATGGCGTGGAAACCTGGGAGAGACATGGGAAGGGCACAGGGGGGAAAATGTTTGACACAGGTAAGTTGAGAAGGTGAAACACGGTGAGAATAAGCAGGCAGAGTCTGAAGAGAAATTACAGTAAGACAAGGTGGTGGTGAAAACCATCCATGACCAGAGGTTGAGACTGTGCTGTAGAGAGAAAAGGAGGAGGCAGAAACAAAAGCAGTAAGAAAAAAGAAAACCAGCAACAACTCCAATTGCATGGGCACTGGAGCCAGCAGGGCAAGCGCTGGAGAGGCAGAGGGGCTGGAGAGACTCACCCTTGTGTGCCTGGAGCAGTAACCTTCACCCACATCCCCTGGGAAGAGGTGGCAGCCCCTGCAGTGCCAGCTGGCACCTCCTCCAAGGGTCCAGAACACACCATGTGCCAGGGAAGTCCCCGGGTCCAACAGCATGGCAATGCCAACCAGGCACTGGCACCATCTTCCCAGCCGCTGGTTTGGCAACATCCCAGGGGTCTGTCACTGCCAAGGTGATCAAGGTAGGCTGTAAAGGTGCCTCTCCACAAACCCTCGTGTCCAGCACACGTCGCTCACACCTGAGCACTCTGTGCCGGTGTCCTTAGCCAGCACTGAAGGTACCACATGATCAGAGATCACTACGACGAGGGATTGCCCTCAGCCACCAGAGAGCAGCACGAGGTCAGGGTCAGACACGAGCTTCACTGAAACTCAGAGCAGAGAACGTGTGATAAATCCACACGTCTGATGTGTTTTCAGGGTGATGCATGGGCTACAGGAAAATGTCACAACTCTCGGTATATTTAAAGTGCACAGTCACTGATTGTAGCATCATGGCTTGCAGCATGCCAAGTGCATCCCATAAGAACATAAAACCAGTTTCTCATTTTGCAGAAGTGAGTCTTCATAGAACTCAATGCCTGGAGAGTCTTTACATGAAATACATATGAAATGGGAGCAAAAAGTCACCTAAGAAACATTTTTAATTTATGAACTGTCAGACAAAACCGTCTCAGAATTAAAAGATAAGGGGGTTTAGAAGATAAAGGGCTCTGCATCTGACACCCTCTGCAGCCTGGAAGTATCCACGTGCTTCCTTTCTGAAATACAGATTTTCCCACTGTGCCAGAACTGTGGGAGCTATGGGTTGGGAGGCACAGACAGATGTGCTCCAAGCCAGAAGACAGATGTGCTCCCAGACAGAAGTGTGGCAGGAGTTTACAACTGCAGTACTTATTTAAAAGGCAGCAATGCATTATCCCTTCGGGGGGAAAAAGAATTTAAATAGTTTAAGAAAAGAAAACAGGATGATTAATTAAACTTGCTATTTCTAGAAAGAACCTGCCACAGCAGATGCACTCTGGTCCTTCCCTGGGGATGGTTTACAAAAACAGAGCCCGGTGGCTCTTCATTCCCCACAGCTTCATGTTATTAGACAATGGCTGTGTGCTCACTTTGTTACTTTAAGCTGTTGATTAGCAGGTGGCTCTGCAGGGAAGGGCCCTGGGCCACCTTGCAGAGACAACCACCCGGTGAGGGGCTTTGGGTCCCAGGCTGCTGCTGCCCTTCTCCAGAGCTGGGTCAGCAGCCACCTTTATCCAGCTGAGCAGCACAGGAGCTCCTTGGTTCCAGTATGAGAGGCTCCCGTGGAGCAGAAGTCTGAAAGGTGTTTTGGGGAGGGACAGTCTCTGTCTGGGGTGCAGTGGGTGAAGGCAGCACTGGCTGGCCCCCAGTGCCACACCAGAGAGCAAGGTCAGCGTGAGACGACTCTGCTCACCATCCTCGCTGGATGCAATCAGGGCTTACTGAGGCAGCAACCACAGGGACAAAAAGAGCAGTCTGAAATTTATCACAATCCTCCAAAAAAGCAAAAAATCCCAATGCACATTTCCTGCTTGAGGCACCCTCCTGGACTCCCACAGTGACGGGAACACGGTCCTTGGGAGGTGGCACACACAGCAGCGATTACAAACTGATAATGTACAAATTGTCACTTAAGTGGGATTACTGCTGCCTCCTCCAGCAGCTTCTTTGCTCCCCGCTCTGCCTCACCCTCCCTCTGCTTCAAAAGTGGGGGGGGGGGGGGAATGACAGATGCAATATTTTACAAAATGAGATAATTATATAGCAGCCACATGGTGAGATTAGATTAGCAAGAGATTTCAATGCAGGGATATTTAATAAGAATGAGACACAGGTACATGGAAATGCAGGCAGCAAAAGGTCATCATCATCATCACCACGTTGAGATTATGAAACAAAACGCTTATGACCTACACGGGCTTTGATGCTCACTGCAGTAATTCTATTGTTATTGCAACACAAATAGGATTATTCTAAACAGGAGATGGATAGCTGCACACAGCCAGCAAGAATTAAAAAAAATAACACTACAGTGACTGCAGCAAAATAGTTCAGATGCAGGGCAGAAACTGTATCCCATTTCCAGCCCACCCTGCCACCCCGTAAGGTTGGCACTCCGTGTTCCTCATGCCAAATACCATGGGAACATCCAAGAGCTTGGGACCAAAGCCCCATTCGCTGGTAGTAAAGTGGCAGTAAGGCCCTGACTGCAGGAGGACAAGGGCAGCCCCTCCTCGCCTCTGCCAGTCCACTCCACCTTCTGTGTTGGGCCAGAGCATCTCCACGAGGATGTGCTCCACTGCCAGTGCAGAGTCCCTGCAGAGGCAAGGCCTTCATTTGTCACTATCCTGGCCTTTGTTAACACTAATGCAAATCCATCTTTATGGATTACCATCTTCTGTCTGTTGAAAAATTCTCTCCATGTTATCTTAGTGTGAGGGGGAGCAGGCAGGGGGCCGGACGAGTCAGTCCCGGTAGCGTGGTGGAGCTGACATGACAGCCAAAGCGCTCAGAGGGATCTGATACAGACACAGAGATGGATCACA
This sequence comes from Dasyornis broadbenti, assembly GCA_013397935.1. Classification (NCBI taxonomy): domain Eukaryota; kingdom Metazoa; phylum Chordata; class Aves; order Passeriformes; family Dasyornithidae; genus Dasyornis; species Dasyornis broadbenti. The sequence continues at coordinate 275,944 of VZRN01000472.1, read as the reverse complement.
CAGATGAAGCGATAATTTCACAGCGATTAAGACACACTCCATAGGAGCCGTCATTAAAGTCTGCTGGGGAGAAGAAGCAAGCCCTCTTGATTTTTTCACTGTTTTTCCCAAGACAGCAAATACTAACTTTCCTAGAGCATTCTTACATTTATTTTAGAGAGGGACCTTTCCCACAGGAATATCTCAGACCCTTTGCCACTCTCTGGTTGTCCTCAAACCCCAAGCCTCCTGTCTGCCACAGATGCTGAGCTGTGATCTGGGTAAGCCTGCAGAGCTCCACAGAACCTCCCAATTCAAGACACAGGCACCACAAAGACAGAGGAGTCTGGACCAAGATGCCGAACCTCGACCTTGGACTGAGACGCAGACTCAGGACTCAGACCAGCTGATTCCATTCTCTGTCATGGGTCCCCAGGTAGGAAACCTAATTATGTGCCTGCAGCTTGAAATTTTACTGCCCACACTGTATTGCCCTGCATATAAAGGACTAATTTTCAGTAGCTGCGTAAAACCAGGCAGAAATAACCCTCCTGCGCATGGCTGCTGCTCACCACTGCTGTCTCAGCAAGCTTCACCCTGGGAAAATGTCAGTGTTTGATTGATACCACAGAAACACCCATTGCAACATGTTCTAAACAAAAACATCTGCACTTACTTGTACAGCACAAGTCAGAGAGACGAGCCCCCCTCCCCTCGGTGAATGCAGAGACCAGGGCTGGCTCTGCCACTTGGGCCACCTGCACTCAGGCCCCTCAGAACAGGAGCAAACCAGGACCTGCACACCAGCTCACTGTGGGGGAATGAGCTTCTCCTCGTGAATTCAGCAGCTCCTCAGAGGGGCAAACAGCTCCGTGTCATGCTCCAGGAGGTTGGAGCTGGGGCATGGCAATGGTTACTGCCTTGCCCGTGTCTGTGGGGAAGAGGATAAATCCACCTCTGGAAGGACAAGGAACAGTGGCCCAGCAGCCTGGGAGGAGATGGCTGTGTCAGAGCTCACCCAGGGAGCGTGTGCTCCCAGGGCAATGACGGTGCTGCACACGCCTCCAGGCCGGCACAGCACAGCGGGCTTGAGCTTTCCCAGCTGGAGTGGTCCAGCACTCAGAGCATCCCCCCAGCAGGTCAGCTGATGGCTGCACAAAACAGACTGGCATCAGCCCCTCACATCCAACTCACCTGCCCTTCCCAGGGCAGGACAGGCAGGTTCACGTGCAGGCACCACCTCCCCTGCCTCTGCTCATCCTCCAGCACGGCTGGCAGCAAGGAAGCCAGTGCAGCAGGCAGGAACTCTGAGCAGGCAGGGTGATCCTACAGTTACATCCCAGGAAATCAGAGACCCAAAATACAGAGACACAGTTGAATGCAGGCACGTTCCCCTTCTACAAGACAAATTGCTTTCAGTAATCTGGAATTATTTCTCTCGGGCTTTCTAAAGACTTCTCAAACACATTAGGACAGCCAGGAGCACAGATGAACTATTTAGCTTCATTGATAGGAAAATATTCTCTTCACACAGTCTGCACGACTTACAAGAAAGCCAATGGGGAAATCTGTGCCATCTTCACACACAGATGTGTAGAAATGATTAATATCTAAAGTTAGCCATGATTTATTGCCCCATCCCAGGTAAAAGGTGCCAGGACTAGATAATTCTGCTGTGTCCAAAGCTAACTCATGGACTGGAACAGCTTCCTAAAAACAAATGCAGCTTCACCAGCCCTGCTCATCACTGAATACCAAATCCTGCTAGGATGGTCTCTTAATTTGATACCCATAGCTTAACAGACATATACAGAAATGTCATCATTTATTTTCCATTTTAAGCTGTGTAAAAAGGCTGAAATTTGGGATTTGGACAGTCTCATCTGAACACCTCAGTAAGCCACTAAAAACCAAAGACAAAATAAAGCCAAGGTACAGCAGTGGCATAACAAGTGTTTTTGGAGAAGTTCTATCCGTTTGCTTCGGATCACTTTTTAAGCCATGGGAGAGGAGCAGCTGAGGCGGGAGGACAGATGTCCATCCTCCTCCAGCAGCACAGAGGGACAATCCCTGCTGCAGGTGCAGCCCCTGCTCCAATGAGCACCCAAGCTCCAATCACACGGATCTGCCACACTCTGCCAGTGCTGAAATAAATGCAGAGCACCTCTGGCTGCGAGGTGATGAATGTGCAGCTGGCACGCCAAGATTTCCATGGGTCACCCTTCTGTTTAAGGTCAACACAATTATTTTAATTAATACCTGGATCTCGATTTCAATCGGCTGCCTAAGTGTGGGTATTTATCTGCATGCTGTGATGCAGGAGAGTGTTTCTGTGGGCACATGCAAGAGCTAATGCGGGCTTTTCCCTGTACCAGGGATGCCAACATCCCCTTGGCCAGAGAAAGAGCTGGAAGGTTTCCGATGGGCCATCAGTGCCTTCTCCCACCTTGCAAGCACCTTGGGCAGCGGGGGCTGGAGCCGCGAGGTCCAAGTTCCTCTACTAAACAAACCTAACATTCCCAAATTCAGCAGCAAGAACTAATTACAGCTTGTGCTCTATATTGAGAGCAAAAACTCACACAGCTTAAAACGCCAAGGATTTTTTCTTGCAATCTCCTGAAGAGGAAGAGGCTGACAAGCGCAGGATTGTACTAATGGTTGTGGTGAAACACTCGCCCGTTTGCAGGAGTGCTTTGATACTCTCACCAGATGAATGCCAGCCAGCAGAATGATTAAAAATGCTAAGGCTAGCAAAACGTAGGAAGCTTTGAAGAGCGTGTATCAGAACAGCTTCCACCGCCCCGACACTGCCTTGGGCTCTGCAAATCCATTTCTCCCTACAATTGTGTGGAAGTACTAGTTTATCTCCCTTGTTAAGTAACCTGTATCAAAACGATCAGAGGAATGTATTTTTGAAGTTTCTGGTGACCCAGTTCAAAGTAACAATGTGAAATTTATTCGTCCAAGCTGGGCACGTGATGTGGGGAGATGACACTTCTCATCTGCATAGGTGCCTATAAATATCCTTATGCAAACCACGGCCAGGCTCTCGTTAATGCCAACACGACCTGAAAATAATGTTAAATACCGAAGGGAAAGGGAAATTCAATTACTCTCATTTGATGCAGAGCAGGAGAATGCCCTTTAGCAGTGCAGCGGTTTATGAAGTGTGAGCAGCAGAGAGGTGATGGAGACTGCAGAGGGACCACATCTTGCTGAGCAGGGACCAGCTGCCCAAGGGGCCAGCGAGTCACAGGGACCCTCCAGCCAGTATTTGCTCAGTTTTCCTGCTGTAGAGGTGTCAAATAATCATCTCCAGCTTTGAAGATAGAGAGCCTACAAGCAATCACGCATCTCTGTCCCCAGCTCATCTGGAGGCTTTGCTCCTCTCTCCAGGATGCAAGCTGCATTTGGAGCCCCACCATTCCCTGAAAGCCCCCAGTGAATGGAGTTGGGAGCACTCAGTGAGGAGGGCTCACGCTCGTCAATGATTCGCTCTTAGCAATAATGAGAGTGCATCAAGCTCCCCCAGCACCCCTCTGAGGGTTCACAGGGTGGAAAAACAGCCATCGCTGACTCTCAGAGATGCCAAACAGCCGCCAGAGCCGAGCTGAGCATCACACTCCCTTCCCCTGGAGCTGCCCTCCCCAGCAGGCTGGGGCTTGGCCAGGACTGCCTGTCCCACTGGTGCTATTATGAAGATCAGAAACCATGATCTAACTGAAAGCACAGTGATGTTAATCCCTGCCAAATGCAACCCTGGCACTGGGAGTGGGAAGCCAGACTTGTTGGCTTGCAGAGCCCCACGCATGTGCACCCAAGGACACAAGCAGAGGCAGCACTCCTGTATGGGACAGAAAAAATATTTCCAAAGCCTTCTGCAGCCAACATCGCTGACTCCCTCCCTGCATCCCCAACACTGCTGGTGAAGATGGGCTGCACCACCCCAACACTCACACAGTCCCTGGAGCTCTGTAGGTGCCTCTGAACAAGGGCTGAATCCTGGTGCTACTCAAAGCAAAGGGGATCTACAACAGAGTAAGTGCAGAGCTTTTCCTTTCAGCAGCAGGAGCTGCCATGAACCAGGGCTCGGTGTTTGTGCTGTGCCAGCCCATGGACAAGTGACTTGGGAGCCCACCCCTCCCACTGTTGGCTCCACAGCCTCCAACAAGGCTGCTCAGCAGCAGATCCTGTTCAGAGCATCCCAAAAGCCCAGCAACTGGGATCAAATCCCTGCACTGCATCCATTAACCTCCACGAGCAGTGGAAGAACAGACGGCCCTGCAGCCTTTATCACAGGCCATGTCTGATATCCTCTCCACAGATCACCTCTTGCAAGTGGTCCTACTCAATTCAGAAGAAAAAGTCAAAGGTAGCAGCCCTTCCTCCTCTCTTTAAGGCAGCTCTGTTTGCTTTTCAAGGCAGATATTATACAGTGGCACAATACAATCAGGAAAAGCAGCAGAGGAATGGCACCGGAGCCGTAACCACTCGCGATAAGAGGCAAGCGTGCAGTGCAATGAACATCTCTTTCCCATTAAACCTTTCTGAATGACTCTCATTTCCAATCTTGATGCACCCTATGGAAAAATATGATAGGTTGTTCCTCATCTCTCTAATGTACTTTAAATAGACGATGCTCCAGATGGTATTGACATTGCTAAACAAATTGTGAAATCCACATGCCAAAAATACTGTGGGTAAACATACTAAACCACCCTGTGCAACAAAAGAGGCTAAAAGAACTGCAATCATCATCAACTTTAAATGCTACTCACATCGCAGAACAGGGACTGGGCTTCAATTTTTGTTACTTTTAACAAAAATAAGATAGTACAATACTAATCAGAGATGAGGCTTGTAACATGCTGCAGACAGGATCTGGGGGAAGAGCCGCCAGCTGCAGAGCCTTCCGAGTGTACATGGATGCGATGGGAGCAGCTCAGGTCACCAAGGACAATGTCAGTGACACTCCATGCTTTGTGCCTGGCTGAAAAGTTGGTGAGACTCGGTACAGCTCTCAGCCAAAAGCAACACACCCCAAATAAACCCCCTCATAATACAACTCATCTTTCTTGCCCCACTGATGCTCTCAGGATGGCAGGTTGGGCTGGCATGCAGGGAAATGGTCTGTGGGGAGAGCTCAGCACAGAGCAGCCTGGTCCTCCCCAACATTATTTCCCTTTTAAATGCAGATCTTGTTATGAAATATGGTCAACTTCAGCCTGAAAGAGGGAAATTGAGTTTCCAACTTGAACAGCTCGAGTAGTTAACTCAAGAAGGAGCCACAGTACACTCTTTGTGCTATTAACACTCACAGTAAAACCCTACTCTGAATATAAATGGCATTTGGAAAATTATTAGGAAGAAAAGCACTTAGCAAAATCCTCAGGGAACTACCTCTGCAAAATGCTCTCCGGTGGTGTTCAAACAGACAGGCAAAAGAGTGACCCGCTCCCTTGGGGTCTCCAGGCACAGGGAACACAAACAGGGCTTTGGGCAAAAGCCAGTTGCCACCAAACACCTTCTCTAGCCGGGAAGCAGGGCTTGTTCTTGCACGAAGAGCAACTCCGACCTCAGGACAGCTGCCATTAAGCAGCTGAGGCTCTCAGGCACCAGCTCAGCTGTGTGAGTGTGCAGCAAGCACACACAGCCACGTGTGCACACACGGCCCTTGGAATGCACCATCCTCGGCACAGCCTCAGTGCTACAGAGGGAAAAACAGGTAACAAAGAAACATTGCCACCCTTCACCCTGATCCTTCCCCCCAAAAGCAGCTGGGACTCCTCAGAGAGCACTCTGAGGCACAGGAACAAAAATAACGCACCAGGTAGGAAAACACCCAGTTAAAAATGAGAACTGAGATGAGGACCAAGAAATCTTTGTAAAAAAGCCATGAAAAGTGCTGAGGAGCAAAGGGGCTGCAGGCTACTGGGTGGAAATCTGTCGATGGGCACAGTCGATCTGTGCTGCTTCTCTGGGAAGCTGAGTGCTGCTCCCCGAAACTGCACGAGTCGGCTCCACCACCCCCAGTGAGGGCAGGGAATTGCCCTCTGAATTGCAAGTGGAGACAGTGAGGATAAGAGGCTACAACCACACCATTTCCACATCACCAATGACAATTTGCATTTTAAGGGACTGCTCCCAACCTTAGCACCAGCAGCTTCAGCCCAGCAAGGGCACTGGGATTTATGCCCTGTGTTGCAGGGTGGCTCAGCTGGCATTTGTTGTTATTGTTAATTTGTTTTACCATTGCTGCAGAGAGGAGCACGCAGGAGCTTCTGGAGCAGTTGTCTCACTGTGGGTTGCAAGGGGAGAGCCCAGGGCTGTTGGTACCCTCCTCCTGTGCTGTGTTCAGGGACCATTCAGGGGCTGCTGAGCATCCCAAGCAACAGCGATGAGTCGAATCTGGCATCCGTTCCCTCCGAAAACACTGCTATGCTCCTTCCCCTCATGACAGCCAGCTGCTGGCTCAGACAGATGTCACGGCATCATTTTTACTTGAGTCGTGGAAACCAGAACAATTAATGACAGTTTATATTTCACTTTTATAAACCACCGGTTCTTCCCTTCAGGAGGACGCAGAGGGAATAGGCCAGCAGGGTTCAGAACTTTGCATGGGCAGATGCCCCCCCAACCGCAGTGTTGTGTTCCAGGGCTGGAGGGGTGTGGTGCAGCTGTCCAGGGACCCCCAGAAAATGTGGAGGAGAGCTGCACTGGCCATGTCTCATCACTCCTTCACGCAGCATCATCAGCAACAGAGCTCTGGTCTCACAAACTCTGGCCATGCCCATGAACTCCTGATTGTAAACTCCCTCCTGCACTGCAGCCAAGATTTCTCTCTCCCCAAGGTGGGTTACACACAGTTTACGATTCCAGCTGGTCTTTTATCCCATACTGACAGTTAACAGCAGTAAATACAGCCCCCACAATTTCCTTCTCTGTGCCTTTCTGCCAAGCAAAGCCTGCTCTGTCCTCGCCATGCAAAGTCAGGATGAAAAAAGGGATGCTCTTTAACAGGCATCCCTAGATCTCAGCATCACGCTGAAGGAGCCCTCGGTAAGCAGCATGACAGCACATTCCTGCACCGTCACTCCCAATTTAAACACGCTGGATTGCAGTCATTGCCATGTCTGAAATAACAACAGGCGAATATGCTTTAATTGAGGGCACACCACGTGCTGTGCTCTTGTGCTCTGGAGGTTTCGCTCTGAGGGGACAGAAGAGTGTAGGGTAAAAGCAGATGTGGGGAAGGGGGAGATGCCCTTCGGAAAGGGCTCTCCAGCTGGGGCATTTGGGAAAGGCACTGTTTAACAGGTGACCACCTAGAGCTGCAGGGTAAATCAGCTGGGCAACAAGGCTGGGTGTGTGAAGGAAACCAACACTTGGAGGCATTGGGCCACTGCAGAGAGAGCCTGGGTGCTTTAATCACAGCCGCTGGACTTGGCTGAGCACGAGAGCAAGAGGGGGAACGGAAAATGCAATTTGCGGAAAGCAACAGCCCAATGACCTTGAGGTGTGCAATGAAGGTGAGTAAGGAAGAAAGAGACACAGAGCTGGGCCAGGACATTTCTGACCACATGAACCAGTTTTTCCTTTTCCCTCACACCAACTACACAGTATCTTTGGGTGCAAGGGGAGGCAGAAACAGCAAACAGACACCAGATCACGTTCTCCTCTCCCAAAACTGCAGAGTATCTTCAGGGAAGATTAGCAGCAGCAAGACCAGTCCAGGAGGCTGCATCTAGCCCAGGGAAGGTCTGGTCTGAGATACATCCTGCAGCCCTGAGCTCTAAAACTGCCCCAGGAGACCCACTGGCCTCCAGTAACAGCTCCTCCTGTATCCATGGACACTCGTGATCCACAGCTGCCCATCATCCCTGGAAACCTGATCATGCCTTTGCTCTGAGACACAGCACCCCTGCAACCAGCGCAGCACCACGCAGGTAAAAACCACCATCACGACCATTTCCCGTCATCACTCTGAGGTCTGCTTCCTTCCTATTTGCTGCCCAGCCTTGGCTCTTACAGCAAATTAAGTTAACAGAAAAAACAATATTAAATTATAATTAAAAATATTAAATTCCCGCACTGCCACTTCCTGTACATTTGTTTCTGTTCTGCTCAGCTCCTCCAGCAGCAGGTCCCAGCCTCAGCTCACTGACCTGTTCCCATCACCACTGCTCATGTTTTCCTGCCACAGTCCTGTCCTTGTGCTGCCCATTTCCAGCTCAGCCCTACCTCGGCAGAGAATGGCTAAAGGAGAGACAAGTTTTAATAAAAATTGGATATCCAAGAAATTAATAACCAGACTGAGAAGACAGTGAGTGAGGAGAGACAGACTCATTTTGGGACAGAAGAGGATTGCTCTTCCTCTCCTGGTGATGTAGTTCACAGCCAGCTGGGAGAGTCCTAAAAGCTTTTAAGTAAAAAAAGATATATATTTTTAGTCTCTGTTACTCATCTGAGTTTAAATTTTTCTAGAGACTTTTAGGCAACTGAGCAGGTCAGGACCTGGATTCATGTGCCTAGCAGTCCAAGAACTTCAGTCCAAGAACCAGGCAAGCCTGCAGCATTTCCAGGTGAATCGTCAAACAGCCAAGGCATCAAAAACACCGCCAGCTCCTTGAAATTCCCCAATAGCTGCTTCCCTTACAGCCAGCCAGCAGTCAGGGAGTTTCTGTCTGCAAGGATGAGGATGGAAGGCCCCTCCAGCAGACAGAATCCTTGCACACACAGGTTTTGGATGAGTGGGTGACCAATTTGCTTCAACCTCATCCCTCGCCCTCCAGCAGAAGTGCTGACTGCCCCTTCCTCTGGAGCCAGGTCCCACCTTGACCCCGGATCCAGGTGCCCCTCCAGCTGCCCGCCCTGCCGTGGTTCCCATCATGGGCAATACTGGGGACATCAGGCTCCCTGCAGGCAGCTGAGAGAGAACGGGCAGCGCTATAAAAAGCTCGAGATTCCCATTATTTCCTCTGCCATGACAGCTCCTCTCGCAAAGCACTGGCGGGGGTTCAGGAATCTGTCACTGCAAACAGCGTGCTGGAAATAAGTTTGCTAATTGCCGTATGTTAACAGACACACACGTAACCAGCATGAGAGGATGCCTGGAGGAGATTCCCTCCTGGCCCATCCCTTCTCCCACCCTGGGGCAGGGGCTAGGGGGCTTCCCTTGCAAAGCAACAACCCTGGGCCATGAGACGACCAGGCAATCTCACTGTACCATGGGAGTACATTGCTGCCCCTCACAGCTGGGGCATGAAGCTCTAAAACGCAATTCCTCCAACTTCCAGATTCAGTGAGGAGGGGCAGGCTATGCGTGGAAAGCTAACAGGTTTAATTTGCTGTTGTTTTCAGACTGTGTCACAGTCACAGAGACCTGGTGAAGCTGAGCACCACAGGACAGGCAATTACTTCAGGCAGCTTTCCAGCAGGAGAAGTGGTGAAGCCAGCCCACTCACCTCATCTTGGCCAAATTACAGGTAAATCTTGTCAGTCCACCTACCTACAGGTACTTATGGCAACCCAGGGACCTCCAAACTTGCTGCTCCAGCTCTCTTTTACAGACAGGGACCAGAGGGACTGAACCATTTGCAAGTGATTTGTTCAAGGTTCCCGTGCTGTTGCACAGCCAGGACATGCAGATCTGTGTCCCAGGACAGGATGTCACCCACGGGGCTCCCTCCTCCTCTCCCATGCCCTGCAGGGTGGGTGGCTGCTGGCTCAGCCCCACTGCTGAGAATCAACCACGGGAGGGCTGGGGCAGGATGGGCCATGCAGTGCACGGGCTGCAAACACAAACCATTTTTCTAAAACAAATTGGTTTTCAACAGAACACATCATCATTCAAACTAAGCAAATAAAAGCAGCAGCAGCTGGTTTAATGAAATATATAGTGACTTATTTTCAGATTAGATCTAGATGCCAAGCTCGGATATGAATGCTGAGCGCCGTGCCTGCAATTACCCCAGCCAGCCTCAGAGAGGTCTCCGCCGGGCAGCGGCTGCTTGGTGCGGACCAATAGTCCATCAGCCTACAGCAAATCTGAAGAGACAGCAATGCTTTTCTTCTTATTTTTAAGATGCTGAAGAATTTTACCCTTTCTAATCCCAATCTCTGTTTGAGACTCCAGACAGTGCTGGAGAGAGGGAGCACAGCACCCAGAGCTCCCTTCATATAATAAATAAATAAAGCTTGAGGAACCTGGGGCTTTGTGATGGGTCCCACCTCCACCTGACCCTCAGTGCAAGACCCATCCCATTACACTTGCCCCTATCTCCATGCTCAGGCTGGGGTTTGTGGCTCTGCAGAGCCCGATGGCTCAGGCAGCACGTGCCCAACACCGCCTCCCTTCCCCACCAAGCAACGCTGGCTCTTCCAGAGCACACACGGGGAGGAGCGCAGGCTGCCCACCTCCCTCTGCAGCTCAGCACGCTCCCAACAGCCGCTATCAAAAGGAAAGCACGGGACCTTTAGGTCTGGTTGTGGGACAGGGAAATCCCCCCATCAGGGGAGAGGAGCTGCAGTCAGGGGCACCTGCCTGTCCCCAGCAGCTCGCTCAGGCTCATCACACACACCCCCACAGCCCCAGAGGCAGAATGAGAAATAAACCACGAACAATGAATAAATAAAGGACCTCACAGAGCCGTAAAGGGCGTCTCAATGAAGCACACATCCTGGGGACAAGAAGGGCCACCCCAAGCTCAGCTAAGGATATCCCCACTGCCCCATCAAGGCTGTGCTTGAGAGGGGCCGGAGAGGCAGAGCTGAGCTCAGGGCACATTCCCCACCCTCTCCTCCCCTGTGCTGTGACCTTCCTGTCGCTCCTCATCAGCGTCGCATTGCTGGACTCCAGGAAGAAACCACAGCAGATAAACTTTCCATCATGTAAACAGAGGAGCAAGAGGAGCTTGAGGCGAGAGGGGAAGGCAGCCCCTGAACTGCCAGACTTCCTACGGAGCCCGGGGAACTGAGGACATGCCAGTGTGGGTTAGCAGGAAGGATGCTCGCAGACAGACATCCTCCACAGCCCACCCACACACGAGGGAGAGACAATCAGAGGTGATCCACATCCCAGCACCAGTCCTCCAGCTCTGGAGCACCATCCCAAGGAGACCACGCTTCACCGGGACAATGAGTCCCCAAAGAGTGAAAAGCCACAAAAGAAAACTGAGGAATGCAGCAGAAGAATCGGAGCCGATACAAATAAAACGCTCTAGAAGCCAGGAAAACAAATAGCATCCTTTGTTTGTGCAGCAGGCTGGAATAATAACATTTGCTCGCCCAGCCTCACTCCTCGCCCCTCTCGCTATTGTACCTCCGCAAAGCTCCGGCAAGGCACGGAGGCAGGCTGCTATTGTAACTGCAGTGGGCTGAATGCTATTCACAAAATTCTGCAAATTGGGGCTATTTTGGGATTTACTAGGCATTTGCAAACAACTCCAGTTGGTATTTGAAAACATGCACTGAGTATCACAAGCCAACAGAAATGACAGCCCATGGGCTGTTATCCAAGAAGCACCCGATAGAACCGGTCTGACTGTGAGTTTCCGATCTGGCCGTGCACCCACAGCACCTCAGGGTCACTGAAAATATGGGCCCAAGGCTTCCTGACCAAAGTCCTGGGTCAAAGCCACTAAAAAGCTCTGATATGGCAGTGGAGAACCTCAACCCTCCTGGTTGCAAAAGTATGGCCCTGTCCATCTAATAGTTGGGCTGGTTTTCCCTCAGTCCTGCTCCTGGGATGTGCAGAGCCTGGGCACTGAGTTCCCACAAGGCTGGATCCATATCCTGACTCAGCCACTCTGGACTAAGTGTCCCCACCCGTGAACACGAGTATATCTAAGGCCTGACTGAAAGCCCAGAAGGCCCACAGGAAATCTTCACCTTGACTTTCATGGATTTTGGGTCAGGTACTGAAGCAGAGCAGGCAGTACTGGGACAGGGCTCCCGTGGACAGAGCCTGCCTGCAGGCACTGGCACTCCAGAGGAATGTTAAAAGGGGGTAGCTTTAATAGGCTAATTCCATGATTTCTGGAAGGAAGAATATCTGTAAAAGCCAGCTGTGATGAAACATTGGAACAAGATGGGAGAAAAGTCAGAAAATACAGTGGGAGAAGTAATCCCACAGCAGTCTCCCGAAGAAGGGCTTGGCAAGCACCACATCCCTTGGAAATACTGCTGTGCCCATTGCCTGTACATCCACGGCCAAGCTCTGGGCATCCCCCACAGCCCTGCCAGCCCCTGCCTGACCTGCTGCCTCCTACGTTACTCTGGCAGGGAGGCTTTCCTGAGAAAACATGGGGATCTGAGCTGGCTTCTGCTGAGACTGGGAGCTGCTCTGAGGAATGCGAGGAGCAAACCTGGCACCCAAATCCTGGGTAGTTTTGTCAATAGCAGAGTGCTAACAAGAATTTTCCGGGACAAATGATACTGTTCATCAAAGCTGTTATCTGCTCTGCTGAAGTATGAGGCCTCAACCAGCTCCTCTGGCTGCCTTGGGACACAGCTCATCCCAGGAAAGCCATGCAGGCAACAGCTGTTGGGATCATAGCAATGAGATTCACTTGTAGCTGGAAGAAATCTCCCCAAGGAAAGCTGCACCAGTGAGAGCCCCAGCTGAGCACCCACTGCAAAATGCCCACCTCAGGAGTGTCAGGGTGAGTTCTATTCTTCAAAGAGAATTTATGTCAGCCCTGGGACCTGGGGGATAACTAGAGAGCGAACTCCCAGGTGAGCACAACAGGGACAAGGGCTGTTTCGGTGCTCACTGCCCTCCAATGCATCCCCACAAGTGAGGAGCAAACAGAGGTGCCAGGCACTCTCCTGGGGCAGGGCACAACATCCTCCTCACCAGCTAACACTGAAACGCTGCTCCTGGAGACAGCACAAGTGAAAAGGAGAGGCACAGTGTGCATGCAGGCAGCAAAGGACGCTGCTTTGAAGGAGAAATTACTTAAGGCCCTCTTTGGAGCGCCCGAAGGCACAGGGCAGGCTCGTCCAGGACCGTGCTGCTGGCTGTTCCCGTCACTCGGCTCTTCGCCGCTGCAAAGCCAGCGGCTGCAGAGTGACACAGACTGCCTGATGTGGAGAGAACAAATTATTCATGAAAAACACAATTGTTAAGCCGTGTGGCAGCGCGTGCAGAATGAGAGGCAGACGGGAGGAACTCAGAGCTGGCATCGCCAGCGAGGCTGCTCTGCCTGGCAAACTGATCAGCGAAACACATTAGCTGGAAGAGATGAAAGATTAAAAATGTCACCCGGGGTACAGCATCTCCTATAATACTCTTTCGGGTTACAAGCCGAGGAACTGCCTGACATGTCAAGTCAAACCTGCAAAATGAAAGTGCCTCAGAAAGGTAAACCTGTCACTTTGGCACGCTCCACCTTCAGGTCCAAATTTGTTTACAGGTGCAGGAAGGTTTCTCCAAGGGACAGGCACCACCAGGCAGGCAGGCGTGCCAGGCTATCAGAACACCCACAGGGCAGCTGTGGAGGCCATGCAGACCTTGGAGCTATTTTGAATCCAGCCACTGACCTTGGCTTCTACAAGGCTAGAGATGGACCCAGCTGCACATTGCTTTTCTGCCATCATGGTCAGCTTCTTGTGGATGGGTGCAAGCTAGATTTGTCAGATCATTCCTGCTCCTCACAGCCTTCACTCCAGTGTTGCAGAGAGCAACACTGACTCCTTATACCTTGCCAAGCCCATCAAGCGCCTGCAGGGTCTGTCCTGGGATATCAGCATCACACACAAGTGTGTGCAGTGCTCCAGCCACGCCAGCACCCCTTCCACAGCAGAGCTCCCACAGTGACAGCCTCAGTGCTCCCCCAGCAGCATTGAGGTCACACCCGTGTGCACACCCAGCACGGCTCGTTCTGCAGTGCTGACCCTCACCCCCCGGCTGGCTGAGCACACAATGCTGAGCTGCTTGTGGGGTGTCACTCAGATGGAGTAAAAGCTCCACACACACCATCCATCAGCTGGAAGAGCTCCCAGCCACCAAACGGCCGCACAATTAGCAGGCACAAGGCTGGAATTCCTGATTCATTCCAGGACTCCCAGAGGTCTGATAGATGGAGCACAGAAATGCTGTCTAAAACTAGAGGAACAGACTGGCACTAGCAGAATAAATGCTGGAATTGGGAAAGAAACTCTTTTCCTTGCTGTGCTCTTTGAAGGACAAATGGTAGAGCGATTCTGAAACCACAGTATTGCAGTGCAGAGACCATGGAAAGCAGCTTAGGTTAAGCAATGCTCACAGCTTGGAAATTTATTGTCCTTTCCAGGTATTTCCATGGCCCTTCGCAGTAGGGATGGAAATTTTCACAGTCACTTCCGAATTTATCCTCACAGTAGAGGACAGGGGACAGCTTTATCCTACGGGTCCTCTTTATATATATATATATAGAAATAAGTCTGAGTTTGCCCAAGAGGCAGCAGTAGAGGCAGAACCCAGGCCATAGCTCAACAGCACAGTGCTGTGTCTGGGGGACAGGCAGTCCCAATTTAATGGGGTTATTCCCACTCAATGCTTAATGAGGTTATCCCTCATCCCTCTGTTATTCCTCTAGCCACAATTAGCTCAGTTGGTTGGAGCACAGTGCTAATAATGCTGATGTTGTAGGTTCAGTCCCAGTATGGGTTGAGTCCCATGAGCTGGACTTGATGGATCCTTGTGGGTCCCTTGCAACTCAATAATCTGTGATTCTGGGATTTTACCTCCACCAGCTCTGAGTGATGTGCCAATTCTCAAACCACAGACAGGGCTGTGAAATTGCCACTGTGGGCATGTGAACAGCTTCCTCTCTCTCAGTGGTCAGCAACAGAGGGGCTTCTGCAGCATCCTCAGGTTCAAAGGAGCTCCCAGGCTCTGTCAGACAATCAATCAAACCCAACGAACAACTCACTGAACTGGAACATGGGTGTTATCCATGGAACAGCACATCACAGACACGATAAATCATCGTGTAGTGACTGGGGAAGAGGGGCTGGGACCCACATCACTTAATGCTAAACAGGTATGAGCTCAGGAAGGTTTTTCACTTTGCAAGCTGCCCTGGGGTTGGGATCTGCCCTGCAGATCAGCACTGCAGGACATGCACTGGGAACATCTGCTGCTGCTCATTTCACTTTTGGGATACAGGGAGCACTAAGTGGGATGTAACTTCCACTCTCAGACCAGCTTCCCAGAGCTGCAAAGCCCCGGCCCCAGGGCCTGCAGGGAGGTCCAGGGGGGTAACTGGCATCTTTTCAGAGCCAGAGGTTGCGCAAAACAGGCGTGAAAGCAACAGCGAGGAAGTAGAAAATAAAACAAGCCCTGCAGCACATGTCACATCGCTTTCCATGCTCCATGGCCAGACACAGCTCTGGAATAAGAGTGATGCAGCTGAAGAGCTCACTGCTTATCACAACCACTGTCACCAAAACAGCGAGGTCTCTGGACATCATGCCTGGACCAGATGTAGCCACATATTTTGCAGGGTTCTAGGCTGTGACCATATGCTGACCTCATGCTCCACCCTTTAAGCCCCACAGCCTTCCTGTGCCCCTCCCATCAGCTGGGACTGCCGCTTGCTTGGTCGCTCAGGGTCCAGGGGAGCACCTGGGCCACTCCAAGAGTCCAGGACTGACAGCTCAGTCAGGCCTTGGGGCAGCTCTGGGGGCACAGCAGGGTGAGGCCTCACCTTCACCAAAGCCTGGCCAGCCCCCTCCAGCAGACACAGGCACTGCCATTCCAAGATGTTTCGAGACAGGCAACATCGAGTCTCTGGTAGCAGCCTGCCGTGATGGATGCTCTTGTAATGACTTGTCCAGTGCCAGTGTCCCTGCAGCTGGAGGCTCCACAGCTCTCTGAAGCCTCAGCCCAAGGCACAGGGTAGCTTGTGGCTGGGGCTGAGGTGCCCGCGCCTGTGGGGGGTCCAGATCAGAAAGGTGTGGGAGCAGCCATGTTGGGGCCCTGCCACGATCGCCTTGGCAGGCTCTTTCCAGCCCCAATGTTCCTGGTGCTCTAGACCCTTCAGATCCCCTAACCCTAGGTGTAACTCCAACCCTACCCCAACCCCATACCGGGGTTCTCCAGATCAGAAAGATGTAGAAGCAGCAATGCTGGGGCCCTGCTGCGATGGCCTCGGCAGGCCCTTTCCAGCCCCAGTGAGCCTGGAGCTCCAGGCCCTTTAGATCTCCTAACCCTAACCCTAGGTGTAACTCCAACCCTACCCCAACCCCATACCGGGGTTCTCCAGATCAGAAAGATGTAGAAGCAGCAATGCTGGGGCCCTGCTGCGATGGCCTCGGCAGGCCCTTTCCAGCCCCAGGGTTCCCAGAGCTCCAGGCCCTTTAGATCTCTCCGGCCTGACCCCAGCCCCTGAGGGCAGCTTGCACTGGGCCAGAGGGGCTCATCACCATCGGTGGCACAGATTAAAAAGGGTGCAGTTGGCAATGCAGGCACCTGTTCAGCCCTGGACACTCAGATCCAGGGCTTTAACTCAAGTTTCTATTGCTCTCTCTTAGTGCAGAGGAGGAATCCCCACCAGATATCGTCCGGAGGTGAAAATCCCACTAAAGCTTACTGGCAAAAAGATCAAAACCAAATGTTCAAAAATCAACCATCTTTGGTAAAGGATGAAATACAACACTTAATTCAACACAAAACCACAGCCTTTGTTTTATTTGGGTTCTGCTAAAGGCCTCCCCTGACCAGGATGATCGTGTGGATGAGACCCTCTGGCCCTACATTATAGGCAGCACAGTTTCACTTTACTGGAGATGCAAAAATACATTTATTGGAGCAGATGCCATCCCTTTGGTTAATCATTGACTGGCTATTTGTTTTAATGAGCAGTGAAATTCTCTTTTTCACTCCTCAGCTGGCCATGAACAAGAGGTTGCTTGAAGCAGAGGAGGGATGGTCCCACTCTCCTCCCCTGTTTCTGCTGGCCTCCTCCATGACCCAACTCGTCCGACAGACAATCCAATATGCTTGGCTGGAAGAAAATCATCTAAGCAGAACAAACCAAGGGGCATCTCTGTGTGGTTGGTGAGTCAGGTTAGCTCAGGGAAGGGCTGGCAGTGAGAGAAGAGCCCAGAGTAGCTCCCCAGTACCTAGTGCTTACTGGGAAGTATCCGTGGGTTTAACTGCAGATCCACAGCCTTGGGGCACACAGACAAGGAACTTCTCTGCAAGGTGAGTGAAGGTAAATGAGGAGTGGCTGCTGGCTGAGGCCAGACAGGGTTGGTAAAGCGCCTGGGATGACTGACCAGCTATAGCTGTGCTCAGCATATGAAAAGCGCAGTCAGCCCAGGTACCTCCTCCCTGGCTGCACAACAGCACTGCCCGGGGCTCTGCTTGAGGCAGGCACCGTGCAAGGGGCGGAAACGTCTTCCAAGCAGCCATGGAAAGGCCCTGGCCCGGTGACCAACCCCTGTGCACTCAGACACGCAGCACAGGGCACCAGTGTGGCCCCACAGATACAGCTCCCAGTCCAGCCATGCCCCACAGAAGGCTTCTAAAGCTTTCCAGAGCCCAGCTCCCTGGTGGGGATTTACAGTGCTCTGATTCAGCTCCAGCGTGTCAGGTGCTGTGTGGGCAGGGAGACAGACTCAGCACAAGGAAAACCCACGTTTGGAGTGGGGCAATGCTGGGGGATGCCTGCCTGCGGGGAAATACTGAGCACACACACATGCATAGGGCTGGGGGAGAGGTAAGAGCCATCCTCTCCATCTGAACACTCTAGGCAGACCTGACTGACAAGGGCATGGTGGCTTTGCACTCCTCAGGAAGAGTTTTCATGCTTGAAGGTGGCAGGATGATCTAAGAGAGAAAGCTACAAACGGGTGAACTGCTGGGAGAGAAGAGGCTGCAGAGTGACAAAGTAGGGCAGAGCTGAAGATCTGGAGAGATCCTTGAGATGAGGCTGGCCCTAGCTCTGCACCCTAGCCCCCTCCCTCTTCATGGCTGAGACATCCCTCTTTCTTCAGCATCCTCCTGCAGCTCCTCTCAAATGCCTGCAGGTCAAACAGAAAAGCCCCACAGGCCTCATTTTGAGGAGAAGCTGATGATGCTCAGCAGTTCCCCAAGTCCTGCAGCTCCAGCAGATTTCAGCCATTTGCTCTACAAATCACTACGTTTGAGGGTTCCTGACTTCCAGCCTCCCTGATGCAGCAAGGGAGGTCTCCTGGGCAGCCCAGCCCTGGCTCTGCCAACCCCACAGCCAGCCGAGGGCTGCAGCAGCAGCAGCTGCTGCCCCTGTCCCTCTCCCTGCAGTGCCTGCCTCCTCCCCTGCTCCCTGCAAAGGTTTGCTCTAAAAAGAACAATTTTTGAGAGCAATCAGCTGCTTCCAGACAGGAGTGAGCACTCTTCTGAGTGCCCTAGTTAGCAGGCAATGCCCCTCGCACACACTCAAGCAGTTAACATTTGTTTTTACTGTGTGGAACACAAATTTATTTAATGTAAATTTGATCTTATAGCCAAAAAAGGAGACAAAAATCCTGGATTCACTCACTCTCCGCTGCCCAGCTGAGCAAATGTTTAACTGACTTGCCTGTGCTGCCTCCTGCCTGCCTGCCAGCCACAGGATGCTGGGGAGACTGGAGGAGAGCCAGGCCTGGGGACAGGGACAGGTAGGGGTCTTGAGCCCTGCACACACAGAGTTAGTGCAGGCATTACTGCTCCCTGCCCTGTGGCATTCACACTGCCCAGACAACTCCATCCCTTTGCTTTCTAACCCAGCATAGGAAGCAAGCAAACAGAGGAGGAGCTAAGGGCTGACACTGGGCACTCCAGAGGAGCAGTACTGGAGCAGTAAGAAGTAGGAGAAGAGACAGTTATTATTAAGGACACTTCATTCCATAAGAGAATGCAATCCATATGTGCAAGCACAATTTTTTACAAAGAGGGTGTAGGAAACCCTTCCAGCACTGCTCAGCCTTCAGTCTCCTGGATGAAGCAGAGCCTGGACAGGGGGGTGGAGGAGGCCAAGCATGCACAGGTGCTTGGTTTAGAATCAGGAAGGCAGTGCTGATGAATGCCATGTTGAGCTGCAGGCTCCACAGGGGCTGGTTTTGGACACAGGACACAAACCTATTATTCTGGTCCAGCTGCCCTGGAGTCTCCAGGTCTCTCCAGGCATTGAGGTTCAGGTCTCAGCTCTGCCAGGTATTGTGCATTGACACACAGATTAGCTCCCTGATGTCCAGTGTGGGACGCTGGATTTGAATGTTCAGGAAGAAGAGTAACAAGCAGCCGAGGAGCTGTCCAAGCCTACAAGCCGCTGGCTCACGGCTCTCCCATTGTACAGAGCACAAAGGGACATGGGTGACGTGGGGGCAGTGTGGCAGCTCCCTGTCCCCCCCTTGCACCAATCACCATGCTGGGATGCCTGTCTTGCACCCAGACCGAAGCAGACTTCTCCTCACCAGTCTCTATTTCTGTCTGTCCTTCGCAGAGCACCTGATGGCGTTAAGCATCCAGATGCTCTTTTCTGTCCCCAAATTTAGCACTTTTCATGGGTTGCTATCCATCTGAACCCTGCCCAAATGGCAGAGCTGCTTTAGGATTAGCTGTCTGCCACTGACCGACTCCTTGGTCCCAGAGCCAGCTGCATGATGGCACTTAACTGCCGAGCTCAGCCATGCGCAGACACCAGGCACTCCCAAGCCAAGCTGCCCACAGCCATCGGGCTTTGCTTGTTTATAGCCCAACTGCAGATTTAGGACCACTGAGCTCGCCGTTAGCTGCTCAGCCTTTCCACACCCGTCTGTATTTTGACATTACAAAGCGTGTTGAACTCCATGAATACTCCCAGAATATTCCTGCTGGCAGTTCTCCCCTCCTGCCCGCCCATGCTGGACACTCACACTGCAGTCGCATTTTCCAGCTGGTGGGTTGTTTTCACTTATAGACTCGTACCAGCTTTCCAGCTGAGCTTTTGTTCCAGGCTGGGAGTTCAACTTAACAATACAAGTCTGGCTTTTCTCAGTTTCTTTTGCAGAACCATAACCCGACTTTGAAAGTCTTGGGTTCATCTTCCAGGCCACTCTCACTGCAAACGGAGCAAAGGCACTGGATGTGCCTGATGCTCAGGGAATACCCAAAGGGCTGGAGCTCAGCAGTGCTAAAGTTAACACAAGCCCAAAGGAAAAAAGCCTTGTGGGTAAGCAAACCTGACAGTATTTTCCATCACCACACAGCCATGTATGTGCACATGCAACACAGCTTCTACCCCGAGCCACCTGCTCTGCAGGGATAGGCACCTCGTGGTGGAAATACTGCTCTCATTTGTCCTCCTATCCTGCCATGCTAGAAAGGGGGCTTGCCGTAAGAAATGCAATCAAGATATTCCCACGCAAAATAGCTGAATGCATTATTAAGGGATATTTTTCAAACTTCAGTTAAAAACAAGCTACTCCGTAGTCTCAGTTTTGCTTCAGTCTCAGATCAGCGGGGATGTGGCACTTTAATTTCTATAAAAGAAAGGACAAATCTCAATACAAAGAGAAAGGAAAAGCAGACATGCTGAAAAACAAGAGGATAAAAGGAAGAAAATCCAGCACAACTGCCCTAAACAGAACTAGCAGAGCACAAGGAGAAAAAAAAGAGCAGCAACCATTTTCCTTGGTAATTTACTTACGAGATTGAGAGCACAGCCCTAAAACCGCAACAACCATTCTTTCTTAGAGGACAAGGAAACCTCCAGGCATGGCTGCCTGGAGACAAGGAAACCACATTCATTCAACTAACCCTGCAGTGGGTTTGTGCTGTGTCAGTGTCAGAGTTGCCCAGGAAAGAGCCCTGCTGTGCCCAGCGGTGTCCATGCACATCCAAACACACACACACACGCACACGCGTGTGTGTGCCTAGGAGAGAGCTCCCAAGCCAAAGACCTCCCAGCCTTATCAGACAACAAAAAGCCTGTGACTCCCATCCACTGGAGACTTTACTGGGCTTTAACTGGGAAACAGTAAAGCTGGAATTCTGCAAGGCAGACATTCCACTGCAGGGAAGGCATCTGCCCTCACCTTCCTTCTCTCTTCACATTTTTTGAGTTAAATGGATGGATGCATTAAACTGACAATTTAATCACCAGCTGCCACACAGAGGCAGAGGGAAGACAAGGAGTTACAGCTCCCACTTCATCCCTTCCTTCTCCCACAGCGCCTGCACACGGGGGGACCCCACATCCAGATGGAACTCCACATGCAATAGCCTCAGTACTATGGAAGAGAAATGACAAATCTGCTCCCTGCTTTCATAGATGTGAGTTAGTGATTTAAAAACAATCCCTGCATTTTCACCCTTCTGACCAGACACAGCTCTGATGAAGTGCCTGGGAAAGCTGGAGGCTCCATCCATGCCACAGGCAGTGCAGCATGGAGCAATCCCACTGGGCATCCCTGTACACCACGGGATTGCAGCAGAGGGGATAACGAGGTGCCCTCATCTCCCCCTGATGAGTGTCAGTCCAACAGTGTTGTAACCTAGAGGGTAAATAAGTTATTTCATTTGACTTCTAGATTTTGTGGCCACAGACTGCTGGGCTAGCAGCCAAGGCATCAGTTTAGAGGTGCAGAAATTGCCTCCCAGGTGAAAACCACGTGGAGGGCGCAAGGGAATTGTGGGCAGTAAGACAGTCCAAGGCAGAAGTTGTGTTTCCACCCCTCCTGACGGTGACCAGGTCATGCTGCCTGCTCTTCTAGGAGGGAAATGGATCACGAAATCTGTCCTGGCAAAGGCCAAGGTCTCTGGGGCACGCTGCTCAGGTGCTGGGCTAGCAGATTACCCCACGTTTTTTGGAGGTTGGCAAAAGGCCTGTTTCTATCTCAATTACATCCAACAGGGATGTCAGATTGTTAGAAGCAGTGAAGATTGGTAGAACCCAGTAGCATGCAAGTGAAAGGTGCAACTTTACTGACTTGTGGGGTGGATTTACCAAAATGCAAAAAATGTGAGGCCTTAAAGCCTCACCCCTTTCAGATCTTGAGCTTCAGTGCTAAACAGCACCAGGGCACTCAGCTCTGTACATTTCCAACAGGACAGTGTTCGAAAAGATGATGTGTAAAATTCTCTTGGTTCTACCAAAATCTAAAGAATTGTTTCCCCTTCTCTCTGTCTGCCCTGAGAACAGATTATTATACTTCTCATACCACTTTATGTTCAAATCACCCAAACATCACAATCAGGCTCAAATGCAAGCAATCAAATAAAATATGCATTTCATATACACTGATTTCCACACACTGACTACTAAATTGGCACAACTTACTACTTTTATCCCGAAAGATGGAAATGAAGGGGTCAAGATCTTTTAATAGGCAGAATGGGTAAAATGCATGCAAAACTACTGCCTGCTTAAGAAATTGTTTCATTTTTTTAAAAAAAAAGGCTTAGAAAGTAATAACAAAGTGGAAGAAGAGAAGAAGCACTGAAGATGCCCACACACCTCTCTTATGGCAAAATTCTCATTAGAGTAATGGGCTTATTCTCATCTCTCCCGTTCACCTTCCCACTTTAATTCAAAAAGAAGTTGTTGAAGTTGAAAGGCAGGTCGCTGCCTGGCTCAGCCACTAAGGCAGGTGTAAGAAAAAACACCCCTCCTACTCCCATTCCTACCTCATAGATACAAAGCAGTTTAGGGCTCAGTAAAGCAGAAGATGCTTAGGCGGCTCTCTAGAGAGTCACTGCCAAGGGGTCTCAGCCTATGGTGGGTTTGTAAAGCATTGATGGAAAAGTTTAATGCATCTTTCAGGAAAAGCACAGAGACTGCTCTAGTGAAAGTGCCTGGAGTCCCACTAACTATCACACTCTGAAAATGGTCTGGAGAAAGACCCAGCTCTCCTCAGCTGGAAACTGCAACTACATATCTTACAGAATACGTCTGTAAGAAAAGAAAAAAATTTTCCTGGCTTCACTAATTGCCTTAAATCTTCCCAAAGCAAGAAAGAGAACAGCCTTGGTCATTTATCTTCTCCTCAGCTCAATTTGCAGATATTCACATTGATCTTGAAAGCTTCCATCACTCAAACAAACCCACCATTACAATGGCAGCACTGCCAGGCGAGGATTAGCACAACCACCGCAGACTCGGAGCTACTGCTCAGATTCACAACAAGCTCCCCCCCGCTCCTCTGTCTTGCTGAATTTCTTGCTCTGACAGCATCTTCGGGCAACAAGTTCTATCAGTGAGCTACAAGCTGTATTAAAAAGCATTTAACTTGCAGCAGACCTGTTGCCTTTTAATTATACCGGGTGCCCTCTGCTTCTGCTTTCAGCACAGGGGCTGACAGGACCAGCAAACAGACTGTTTTAACAGGCAAACAGCACATTAATGGTTCTACCTTATTGTCTCTTTGATTTTCAGAACTCAATAATCTTAATCTGTTTCATCTACATTTTAAAACTGGAAGAAGTGTGATCTGGGGAATTAGACTAATTTCAAGCCTTACTGAAATAGTGGAACAAACATTAAGAGAAAAGCCTAAAAGGATAATAGAATTGAACAATGAACACCAATATAATGAGACAAACCTGATTGCTTTCTTTTATAAAATTACAAAATCAGTGATCAGAGGAAGGAGGTAGATGCCGTATTCTGTTTTTTGTGGAGCTTTGATACAGCACCTCAAAACCTTCTTCTCAAGGATAAATTACTCTTGTTTTCAGTAAGAGTGCTGTTACTTTAGCTGAAGGACCATAAACAAAGAACACTGGGTCACTGTTTAGAGCAGAATCCTCTTAATTAACCCTTTATAAATAATTAGCAGAGGTTACGAGCATGCCGTGGAAATGAGCGGTGTGCGTTACAGATGGTTAGCAAGCCCTCGGCACACTGAATTCCAGATGATAATAAGTTATGGCTGTGGGCGACCCACTGACCCCTCTGCTGGGAGACAGCAATGAATCATTCATCCTCCCTTTATAACAACAAAACCACAACACAAAATCGTGTTCAAAAGACCAAATCAGAGAAGGATGGCAGTGGCGGTGCTCCTGTGATGAGCTACTTCTTCTCCATGACTTTCCCAGGAAGAGGGGGAGTGGGGAACCCACTGCCTGCAAGACCAGCTTTCATAACACGCAACTTAGTTGGCACTGCAGAAAGGCTGAAGCTGTAGGAAAAAAGAAAATCTTAATTTGAAACTTGCTTAAGTAGGTAAGGTAGGTGGAAAAGGGTATCTAATGGGATGCACCACACTTTAATGCTTACAGCAATTGAGGAGTGAATGTAGAAAACCAATTAGGAGATTACAATAAGGAAAGACAGCAAAAAGCCCACTTCAGCTACAGACTGAATGTGCAGAGGAAACCTTTTAGGGAATAGAAAAATTCCTCTTCACCGTGGCTGCTCCTGGTATATTCCAAATTCTGCAGTTTTACATCCTAATTTTTCAAATTTGTTTCAGTTCTTTCTTCACTACAGAAGAAGCTCTGGATTTAGTAAAGCACTAAAGGAAATCTTAAACAAACTGCCATGCCTAGAGAGCACACAGCCTGCCACAGTCCACTGGGGAAAATACTCTGAGCCTATCGGACACCTCACCTGAAAGGCCAGGTGAATCCCACACTGGTGTTACCCCTATGGCCAGGGGGCATCTGTTGACTTCACAGGAAAAATCAGCCAGACTGATTCTTTCACTTCTCTAACACGTTGCCCTACACATGCTGCCATCAGTTTTGCTCCTGTTTAGTTTCCCTGCTCTGCCAGTGAGGTCCAGCATGGGGTAGTTTTACCACTTCAAGTCCTTTGTTTCCACCAGGCTCCTTGGAAAAAGCCTCTCGGCAGCAGTCGGCACAGCCCACCCTGCCAATGCTGATCGGTGCTCACCGCTGCTCGGGCTGAATGGCTGGGCTGTTTCCTACAACTGTGAAAAAAGCCAGTTTAACAAATCATGTATTATTTCAGCTCTGGCACAGGAAACCTGCACAAGACCTATGAAGTCAATGGGAGACATGCTGTTCTCCTGATGATTTCAACAAAGTCATCCATAAGATTCCCTCCTCCAGCCCAGCTTGGCTGGGAGTCAGGAGCAGGTGTCCTACATGCAGCCCACAGCTTGTCTTCTACCACTGCTGCACCACCACCAACCTCCTTCCTCAGTTCTGAGCCCACTTGAGCTCTCACAGACAAAAGGAACATCACATGTCCAAGTCCTGGTCCCCATTTAGATGGGACCACTGGGTCCTGGCGCTGGACTGTGTCCAGTTGAGTCCTGCCCACATGGATGGAGTCTCCACTACTCATCTGTTCAACCTGTTCCAGTGTTCCACCACCCAGCACTGGGCAGGGGGAGTGCTCCAGGACAGTCACACCATCTCCCCTGATGATGAGCCAGCACCAGAGCATGCAGGAGGGTCTCTCCACAATGTCAGCACCAGAGAGGAGTGTCCTCTGCTTGGTGACATCCAGCTCCCTCTTGCAATCCATGGACATCGGCTGGATGTGTAGCTATTTGCATAATATTTTTTCCTATGAAGGAAAGGAGGCTGAGAAGTTCTCTTTAGAACATGAACACTGCAGTGAGATGGGCCATCAGCTAAACCACAGGCTCTGTATGCAGGGCATGCCAGAAAAGGAAAATTGTGGGCAGACGGTTATGCTGGTTATTGATTCAAACCCCTGTGTTTAATGGGACAAAGGGGCCAAAGAACAAAGGAAGAAAGAGGTACCAAGCAAGAGATCACCTGAAGGAAAGTTGTCAGACAGAAGAAGAGACAGGGATCAAGAGTGAAGGAGCTTCACCCTTGGAGATCTCCAAAACCCAACAGACAAGGCCCTGATCGACACATCTAGCCAACCCTGCTTTGTGCAGGAAATTAGGCCAAATCCTGCTATTATTGCCCAGGGTTTTAAGAAGAGTTTTCAGAACACTGTGCTAGCAAGAATTTCATGCCAGTGTGAGCAAAGAAGCTGCATCAGCAAAACCAGCCTTGGCGTGTGATCTCGGAAGGGAGGAGTGCATCACTGGCTCCAAAATTAGTTCCTCCTCCTAATGAGGCAACCCACAAGCATGAAAGCATTTGCCAAGCAGCTAGACCAGAGCAGCAGCAGTGGAAAGAAGGTTTGGGTCCAGACTGCTGCAAGGCTTTGCCTGCAAAGCTGCTGCTCCATGACATCGAGTTGCTCTCATCCCAGTCATCAGTCACAGCAGAAAGCTGAAGGCAGGAGAAAAGGATACAGGGACAAACTCCCAGTTCAAAGCTGTTTCAAGAAGTGAGGCAAAACTTGAGTTGTTTTGGTTTTCACCACGTTCCTCTTTTCTGTGACATGCAGGAAAAGCTGCACTCAAAGTGACACTGATCAACATTTGAAGAACAGAGTCACATCCCGGGTCCTGAAACCCCCACAAGAAGCACAGCAAGGTACTGTGCAAGGAGGAGTCAGCCTTGGGCTATAAAAGCAGAGACATTTTGGATCCAGGACACTCAGAACATTCTACAGATTGTCTACATCCTAATAGAGAGAGGGTCCTCTAGTTATGTTCCTACCAGGGAAATTCTCGTTCTTAGGAGCCTCCAAATGATGTCCCTGGAGGTTAATTCTTGTGCTATCTGCCTTCACTAGGGAGAGAGGGGAAAAAACAAACAGCAAATCAAGCAGAATGTGAGATTATAAATCCTTTTGCACCCCAAGTAGGAATGGAACCCGTCTCCCTCTCCCAGCTGTGCCCCCCCCCCTTCTCTCCCAGTGTAAATGGCAGCTGCAGCGTGATGAGAGCCGGCCCTTGTGCGTTGTGACGGCACTGGGGATTCAGGAAATCAGCCGGCAGCTTCCTGCGGCACCGCAGCCAAACAGCCCCAGCTCCCTGCCTCGCTGGCCACAGCCACCAGGAGGGAACATCACCTGGGAGAAGGCCTGCAGGTTTGGGATGGATGGAGGGGTTCAAGAGCAGCACATTACAGTCCTTACCTCTTCCCAAGGCAAGGGTATGGCTGAAATCTTGCCACGAAAGATTCAGCAGACATTTCAGATGATCCCTGGCTGGCTGGAACAGAGCTGCCCCAGTGGGATGCTCATTCCACATGGAAGCACGAGGATGTGGCTCAGACAAAGATAGCCTGATTTTTTCAGGAAACCCTGTGGCAGGAGCTGTAAGATGCTCTGTGGGCAAGTCAGGATGGACCAGATAATCCTGACAGGATGGTGTAACTCGTAGGCTGACCTTCAGCAGAGCATCAGAGGAAGACAACTTCCCAAGAGTCCTTGCCACAGAGAATCTCAGTAGAATAATTACTTCCACTGGTGACCGGAAGGCCAAGGACTCTACAAAGAGAATTCCAGAATTCACTGCTCCTTTTCCCTCTCATTCCTTGTTTTCCACTCCTTCCTGTACGTAAACATCCAACAGCAAAGGAGCTGGCCTTTGAGAAGACAAATCTCTCTGATGCATTTATTTTCTGATCTTAAAGCTCTTCAAATCTAACAGAACTTAGTGACTTTGATTCCTGAAAAAAAAAAAAATCTTTAATAGAAAGACAGCAGCACTGTAGCCAGGAGCTCTTGGAAACATGAGTAAGCACACACACATATGTGCCTTGCAGCCCCAAGGCTTTCTTCACCTTCTCACCCTCACCACCCGCACCCACCTTCCAGATATCACAGCCAAGTCACTGCCCAGGGCTTACGCTGCCCATCTGGAAAATTAGAACAGTGACAGAATCTCCCCAGGAACAACTGAGTTCCTGGGCAGGCTGCTCCACCTCACCCTGCTTTGGCCAGGGGTTCAACTGCATGATCTGCGAAGGCCCCTGCCAACCCCAGTGAGCTGGGGACTGACTTGTGTGGCTGCTCTGGGTTGTGGCACCCCAGCCCTGTGTCACTGGGATTCACTGCTGCAATGTCACACACACGTCCTGCCTAGAGGGCCTGTTGGGAACTGAGCACACAGGACATGGCTGACACCTCCAGCCTTGGCAGTGCAGAGCCACCCAAAACACAGAGTCACTCTGCTCCAAGCTGCAGTGCGCTCACTGGGTAAACCCTGCACGCCCTGCCATCATTTTCAGCCCAAGATTGGAGCAGCAGACTCTAATTCACCTTCAGTGAGGATGAATTTTAGATAAAATTCAAACTGATTAATGAAGAGGAGGTTAAGCACTTCCAATCAGGGTGGCAAGAAAAGTGCTAGAACAGTAAAATTGAATCCCGTGCTGTCTCTCTGCGCTTCTTAAAGGTGTGTAAGCTCAGAGGTCTCATCTAAGCTGCCTCCCCACAGCTGTGTTACTGTGGATGGATGAGCCACAGCTGGGACCACAACACACGGAGGCTCCACCATAAACAAGGTGTCACAGCACCCTTCCCTGTGGGACATCAAATGCTAAAAAACACATCCCATAAATAATGTAGGGCAAGAGGTTCCTTTCAAATTATTTCCATCCATTTTCCCCATTCTGAAAAGTTCACGTTCACCTCGCAGGAGCTGTGACAGCACCATGCTCTGCCCCTTCTGGAGCATGAGAAGGAACCAGCAATGGGCCCCAGAGAACTTGGCCTCCTGTCCACTCATGGTGGGGAGCAGAGCAGGCATGGTTCCTCCTGGGAGCTCTTTCACACTTCCAGTGCAGCAGAACACAAAGGTATTTGACCTATCTGGGGTGAATCCAGCTCCCTGTGGAGATTAGAGAGTCTCTGACTTAACTTTAGAGATGATCAACTTCTCTGTTTCTCCTGTGGGAAATCCAACATCCACACCTGCATAGAAGAGCAGCTGCAGCCTTTCCTCTCATTACTCTTGGTACCAAAGACAAAAAAAAATACCTGGATTTGAAGCAGAATCTTCCCCTTCCTATCACAGTTGGCTTCACCCTGTATCCAAGCTCTGGAAGAATGTACAACTCAGAATTCCACACGGTTCTCCCTTGCCAAATCTTTTGCAAGCAACCAGAGCTCCACGTACTCACAAGATTTACAGTGTGATAGTTTAACTTAGAAATCTTGTGCAGGGAAAGAAAGGGAGAAGACATCTGTGGAAGATAAAACCTGGAGATATGAAGAGTATGACACAGATTTTGGTACGTTACATAGTATTTCTGATCTGCATGTCCTCAGTGAGTATGCTCACATAGAGGAGGTGGTGGTCTTTATTCTGAAGAACCTACAGGAATTTCAAAGCCTAAAAGCAATTTTCCCTGGATGGCTCTGCAAGAAGCATTCACAACATATAACCATCCTCTTTGTGAGGAGATTCTCACATTAAGACACTTCTGCGTTATCTGTAATTGGTGCCAGTAGTCTTAATTTCCCACCCGAGTCCTGGGAGAAGCCACAGAACCAAACACCTGCACCCACAGACAAAAAGCAGCAGAAGACTTCTACAGGGTGTTTTAGCAGAACCTCAGTCCATTGGGGTTTGTGAAGCATTTTCTCAAATATATAAACCAAAGAAATCTAGAGTCCTGAGGGAAACAGCAAAGCCAGCATTAGTCTGAACAACAGTCCTGGCAATGACAACATGCATGATGACAAGGAGACCAGGAGGATGCGTGTGACAGAGCACTGAGGGATGCAAATGATGGGTGGGATCATCTTCATGCACCCAAATTTCTCCCCAAAACAGCACAGTTGTCCAGAGTATCCTAGAGTGAGCAAGGGCCAGCAGGAAGAGCTCAGGCTCATCTTCCTCAGCACCTGGCTCGGGGCCCATTTCACAGGAGCAAACTCAATTTCATCCTTCAATGTTTCCAAATCAGAGCTGTGACTCCTGCACCCAGAAGATGTCCAGATTTTGAGTGTCCTTCAAACTGGCCAAGTCAGTGAAGTTTTTTTTCAAATCAAGTCCCAAGTTTGCACTTGGCAAAGAGGCAGAATTGAAGCAGAAATAATGTACCTTGATTTGAGACCAGGCAGAGCTGACGTGGATCTTTCCCCACATCCCCTGACTGCTCTGGTGCTGGATCAAGAAGCCTGTGTCCTCTTTGTTAAGAGATATAATAAAGCAAAATTGCTGTCCTAAATATTACTAAAGCAGTGGCTGGCATGTTTAATAAACCTTTCCATTTGGGTAAATTAGCACTCATCTGGACAAGTGCTGAAGTGCTGTTACTCGAAGAAAAAAATTCAATGCTTGGAGTCTAATTTAAATAATTATCAGCATATTTCTGCTCTGCCTGTTTCACTGAAATTACCAGGAGACTTGATGCAGTCTGAGTGTAAGTGCCTTTTGTCTGCATGTAATTTATTGACCCCATTTCAGTTAAGTTTTTGGCCCACTTACTGCCATGCTGGAGCACCATAACAAAAAAGGACATTATGGCCAGACAGAGTAAAATCAATAACAACTGATCTACTTTTATCCAAATCCCTTTCAAGATCTGTAAGTTACTTCCTCATGCTCTCCCATTGCAGGTCTTAGATCTGTGATCATCTTCTACTGTTCCCACAAGTTGCTGTTTGGGGACCACAGACATCCATGGGGAAGACCTCGACTGGATGATGGTCACCCCATCCCTGCAGGGCAGGCTTCAGGTGTAGACTAACACTGCAAAGCTGTGCAGTACTGGGATGGATGCTGAAATACTGCCTTATACCCCCCAAAACACGGTGTGGATAGCAGGGCTTCAGCACCAAGTGCTTCATCCTGCAGAGCTGCAGCCATTCCATCGTTGGGCTCCGTGAGGGGGACAGCCTGGAGCACCAAGCAGCCACAGGCTTGGCTCCCAACAACAGAACAACCCTGGGGACACAGCTCTGAGCTACAGCTACGCTCGCAGCAGAAGGCCTTGGTACCACTGGGCAGAGGATTGATTTTCTAGCAAGGAAGACAGAGAGAAAACTCTTGAATTATTTTTCTCCATGTTTTTTGGTTGAAAAATGGCACTGGTATTTGTGCCTGTTCTTCTGCCCTAGCTCCAAGACTGTCAGCAGAAAGCATCACAAGACCACTTCACTTGCTCAAAACGCCCCCTTCCCTGGGAGCAGCTCCAACCAAGCTGCCAGCAGCAGTGGTTTGGAGCACGGAGCCACCCCTCACGGAATGCTGTGCAGCCCTCAGCACGGGCCGGTGCTGCCAGGGAGGGAGCAAGGTCTGCCTTGAGATGAAGGTGACGCTCCCGCCCCGCTCCCGCTTCCCAGGCTGCGTCTGCATTCCGCTCGCGATCCCGCCATCTGCACCTTATGGCTGCCGTGACGAGGGAAGCTTCCCTCCAGGGCACGTTCTGCAAACCCCGCATCCACCAGCTCATCAATCCCTGGCTCTCATCAAAAGACAAACTTATAAACAGGCCCAGACGCTTCTCCCAGGTTTAATGGAGGCAGCTGAGAAGCTGTGATCGTTCGATGTTTTCCAATGATAGTGGTGATGCCTGAGGCCAGCTATAATATTACCATGAAATAAATCTGCAGTGATATAATTAGCAGGGATGCTATTACACTCAGGTTTTAGGGATGCTCAGCACAGAGGGAGAAGAGCAGCTACTCCGAATGGGACCTTGGAAAGGTTCTGGGTTGGAGATGGGGCTGAGAGAAGAAGAAACAGAAAAAGTCTAATATCAAGGCAGTGTGGACTACCTGCACTAGCCTGTATGCAAAATAAATCTCATTTTTTAATAACCAAAGGCTATGGTAAACACAAGTCTGTGCCAGTGTCAGGATTAAATCCAGCCACCTTTCTCCTTGCCACTCCAGCTACCTCTGCCCTGCAAGAGGCTGTGGAGTTTAGGTGGCACTTGCAAAGCTGCTGCTCCTTGCAGCATCCAGTCTGTGATGTGCCTTGTGGTCTCCTAAACTAGGATGGGAGATGCAGCAGGGAGATGCAAACCAACACAGCTCTGAAGCCCAGGTCTGGCAGGAGGAGACGACTGCTGTTTTCTGTCATGCTGCATCAAGAGAACACCCAGTTAACTTTACCACTGGTACATACAAAAGGGAGACAAATACCACTAGGAACAGCTAGGAGGAAAAGACAGAAGAGGCTGGGCTAGAAAATGGGATCCTAATCGTATCTGCAAGGAATAGCTAAGAAAAGAGTTGGCACCTACACAGTGTTTTCTGTTGCTTGCAGATGTAGCACTGAAAGTCTGAGCATAGAAAAAGGATATAACTGGAGCAAAATATTTTAGGATCAATGGTCATGGGGGAGGGGAAGGGAAAAAAGAAAGCACATACCAGGATTGATCCTCAGTTTTGACAAAAAATCCTTATGGCAGTTGTTTAAGAGCCGCACTCAGGGAACACGGTGTTCCTCAGTACTCGCAGCCAGGACCCTTGGAAGGTTTCTGCCCCATACACACTACACAGACCCGTGAGCTGGAGCTCCTATGGCAATGTCTGCATGGTATGTCAGGGCTTGGTTATACAAGGTGACATGCTAGGGCAGAGCTTGCACCAAAATCAAGAGATCATCCTTTAAATGTGCTGGGCAGGAGATGCCCTGAGGAAAACCCTGAAGAAGACAGCCTGCCCTCAGCTCAGGTTCAAAAACTCTTCATAAGTTTTAAGTGTGTTTCCAAATCTGCTCAAATCCTACACCTTCCCTCTTTTTTGCTACAATAAACTTTATCTCAGAATGTAATCTAGTAATAAAAATGGTTTTAAAATGATCTGACAAGCACTAGAAACCCCATTTCTTTTAGAGTGACAACTCTATTTACAGCCTCACATACGTATACTCTGGTTTATATTCTACACGCACGCCAGGCCCTCAAGATTTGGGATATATCCTTTCCATCCACTTGCAAGAATCAATTTCAGTAGTGAAAAGAAGTTCTTCAGCAGGTAGAAGGTATGAAGAAAGATTGCCTCTAATGCTGGGGTCTCTGCACGGCTCCCAGGACAGGGGTGCAGAGGGATGGGCAGCCCCCCCCCCCCCCCCCCCCCCCGGGCGGGTTTTTTATAACTTGACACACCCCC
>VZRN01000472.1:150262-243086 GCA_013397935.1 Dasyornis broadbenti | reverse complement strand
CCCCCCCCCCCCCCGTATCAGGGCTGTCTTATAAGACTTGAGCAACCCTCCCAAATGTGGGAGCACCTCTCCAGCAAGAGCCACATGCCCGTCCTGAACAGGCCAGACAGCCGCTTTGGTTGAGGGGAGGTGCAAAACAGCTGGGCAACATCACACACAGAGAAGATTGAGGATGTGTTCAACTGTTACTCTTTCAAAAGGGTGCAGAAAATTGCTAAACTGCTAAAAAATTCACATTCAAAGCCCGAAGTGGCCAGGGAACAATAGCACCAAATATGAGCAGAGCTGAGAGAAGGAGCTTTGAGCTCCAGGGAGATGTTATTATCGTAATCACGCATGAAGGACACCTTGTAGCTAAAAGTTCCAGACCATAATTAGGAAGCACAGCCATTATTCCCGGGTGTATGAAGACAAAGGATGAGCTCTCCAGGCCTCAGTTTCCCTATGCATAAAGCTGGAGCAGTCAAATACATCTACGCTAAGGGAAGACAGCACTTGCTGGAATGCAGTGTGGAAGCCAAACTACCACGATGTTGAATTTTGCGTCTCGGCTCCCACACTCACCCAAGCACACGATTCTCACCTCCTCTTCCCCATCGTGGTTTCCCACTGCCCCGCAAGGCTGACAAGCTCAACATCCTCCATAGCTTATCCAACTTCCTCAACTACAAGCACAGCAACAGAGACATCTTCACCTGTGTGAGTGGAGAGTGAGGCACGGCTAAGATGAGCAACAGGAGCAGCACGGACCGCCGTTGGCTCCCTATATAATTAGCTGATATAAAAGCTGTGCCATCTACTGGCATCCAACTGAAACACTGCTCCCAGCACTGCTCCCATCAAGTTGTTATTGCTCCAGCAGCTCTTTGTGTGGAGCTGAGGTGGGATTTCAACTCACCTATGTACAGGTAGCAGCACACAAATGGCAAACAAGGGACAGCCAAGGACAGTAGTTCATTCTGCAGTACCAAAACCAGGCACTCACTGGAGCCCTGTGTTCTTGTCTCACTCCCAGACCTTATAATCCCCCACTTGCTTCGGAATTACCAGCTTTACTTAAAGGATTTTTTTTTTTTTTTTTTTTTTAAATTATCATGCCTGCAGAAAAAGAAAACCCAACAAACCAACCAGTATTTAAAATTAACTTTCCATTATTATGCTTAAAATTTTGGGAAGACATTTTGGCAGGCACAATACTGACCTAGAGCTGGCAGCCCTGCACAGAAAACTGGAGTTACCACTTCCATCAAACCTGTAAGGTACTTGCAACAGCCTTCACTGCTATGGTGTCTGGCAACTTTCCAGGATGTACCATCTCCTAAACATCAGAGGAGAGACAGAAACCAAGGGCATAAAGCAGAAACACTGGCACAGAAAAGAGGTGACTGGCAGGGGCCAGGCAAGCAGAGACACACAAACGCAGGCTGGGTTATGGAGGAGCTCCCACACCCTCAGCAGCCCTGCTGCAGCCCACCTCTGTGTCTGGGGAGCTGCTTCAGCTCCCGCAGTTACCCCAGTTGCAGCCCCTCACGTCCCAGTTCAGCCGGTGGCTCCACAAGCACCATAACGCAGGCAGGCGCATCGTTAAACATTTTTGCTCGCAACCTTTTCATGTTGCTTTCATTTCAGATCGTGCCTCTGAATGCTGACAGATTTCTCATTGCAAGGCTGTATTAAGCTGCTTTTTAATTGCATTTTGAGGGACCCAAAGGCCAGCAGGCAGAAGGGCACTTTATTTTTTCCAAGGAACATTATTTTTATTGTAGAGGCAGGAAAGGTTTCCATTAATCCTCAGCGAGCAGACAGCTTCCACGCAGCACGCTGGCTGAAGGGACAGCGGCTCCAGAGCACTGGGATGATTTGAGCTCTGTCTGCTGGAATATTGAGGCTCCCAACACCTCCTCTTCAAAGAGCAGATGACAGGCTTTGGCACGAAACTTGCATTAAATTGATACAATCTCTTTAATGTTATCTCTGGCTCTTTATCACAATTGTATGTGCAATTTACATTCTTGTCGCTTCTTTTTTTATTAAGATTTGCTAGATCCTTATCGCTGATATTTTACACATTGTTGTAGTGTCACTCAAACATTTAATAGACATCAGCTGCTGTTGGAATATAGAATAGCTCCTTGCTACGGGATAGGGCAGGATGCTGATGGATTTCAGAGTCGCTCCATTAAAGCTTCAGTGGATGCAAAGCAAATCCATGTGGGACAGAAAGCACAGTCCTGGTGGGCACCATGGCAGGAGCACACTGTGCCAGCTCCTGTGTGACAGCCCAGCCCCACGTGCCCAGAGCCAAGCTCAATCCTGATCATGCAAGGCCCCTTGGGGGCTGCCTCCTGCTGCTCACCTGCAGCCAGCCCTGCTATTTAGAGATACTGAGATAAGCTGTGTCAAAGCTGATCTTTGTGGGCTGCAGAAATGAAACTTGCTAAATCCACTTTCTTTAGGGGTAGGAAAAAAAAGTGAGATTTTAAGAGAGCTTTTGAGACAAAAAAGCTTCATGGGAGCCCATTAACCTCCAGGACCAAGCCTCCACCCCTTCATTAGTCTCTAGCTTCATTACTTGTCTGTAAGCAGAGCTATACAAGTAACTGATTTCCAGTTCAGCCTGAGGATGAAACCCTTAAAAACCAATCCTCATTCCACCTGAAAGGAACTCAAAATGATTCACTGTCCCAGATCAATTACTCTCACTCAACAGAGGAGCCTTCCACCCCAAATGATGCATCTGAAACATTCGGGGGAAAAACATTAAACAAGAATAAATTTGTTGGAGGTTTTTCTGCCCAAGATCTTGGGCTTTGGAGAGCACTGTAAGGATGCACAGCAGCATGGAGGGCAAGGGTTGAACCCTCAGGGACTAAGAGCAGGATCGGTAAGTGCAGAAGCACACACTCCCTGCAAGCCTGCAGGCAACCCTGGGGAAATAAAGATCCCTCTCCCACCCACTTCCACCACACACAGATTACAAAGCCACAAGATAGGGCACAGAAGCAACTCTAGCTACCAAACTGCCATGGAAATGCATTTTCTCACGCCAAAATTAACCAAGAAAATTCAAATAAATCCCTTTTTCAGTGACATGGTTTCTTTTATTTTGCTATCATTGCAAGCAGATCTTCCCAATCATGTTTAAAGGTTGTTCTGTAAAGAATTAAATGGTAATTCCCTTCCCTAGCACTAATTCCCTCAGAGACTTCCTCCTCTTCTGCATCACTCACCAGTTTATATCTATCTTCATAGATAGATCAATAAATCATACCCATCTGCTTTTGCCCTTTCAACCACCCCCAAATGCCTCCTCTTAGTTCACAGCCCCACCAGGCCCCAGGAGCTTGAGAGGGTAAGGACCAAGCTGAAGGATCTGAGTTTTGAGACAGCCAAGCACCACAACTGCTGCAAATCCCCTGCCCACACCAATGGCTTTAGCCACCTCCACCTCTTCTAGGAGCACTGCTCCTGTGCTGGAAAAAACCAGGAAAAACTGAAAAACAACACGCAAACTGCTGTCAAATGCATAGCACAGTCTGAGGAAGGGAAGTAAACACCTTTTCAGGACTATTTCATCCTTCTCTTCACTTGATCTCAGAGGTGTCTGGGTTCCTCACAGCGTGGGGTGCAGAGCACAGGAAGACAAGGCACGCACAGCAATTAAACCCTCAGAGAAAGGTTAGTTCCCATTCCGGGGAGAACCCATTCCTCCTGCGTGTGCGTGCAAGCCAGCCTGGCAGCTCTCAGAGAGAGGGCATGAGGGCAGCCTTTGCTCAGGCTAAAAGCCCAGCTAAAGCTCCCAGCAGGGCCGTGTGACCCGAGCTGGGAACCTCAGCCCCAGATGCTGCGCAGGCACGGGCAGCGAGCCCGATTCCCTCCCTGCGGCGCGCCTGCCGCGGGGATCAGGGCAGCACACACGGTCCGCCCAGGGAAGATGCTCTGGGGCACAGAGGGAGCCACAAGCCTAAAATAAACCCCTGGGCAAAGGCACCGTGTGCAGAGCTAAGTGATACAGACCTGGAGCGTGAGAACCAGCTCACCTCTTGACAGGGCAGGGGACCAGACGGATACTCCAGTCTTCAGGAAGGGCAAAGACTGGCAATTATTTATTTGCACAGGGTACGTAAGAAAGCTCCGCTCTGAGTTGGAGAGTTACACTGACAGACATCATCTTGTTTGCAGAGCTGGTTTTGCCTTCTTTTGCTTCAGGCTCTGAGAAGGCATCAAAAAATAAACAAAAACAAAACCAAAACCAGACAGGTGTTTTCTTTAAACAGCAACTGTCCAGACTCCTTACAGCAAATACCAGAAACAGCAGCCTCAGTCTGCCAAGGGCAAGAGAGGACAAAGGTTTCTTCGTCTGTTCTTTACCAACAGCCCCACACGGGATCTGCTGTGGAACAGATCACTGAACACTCTATCGGGTCAGGACCATTGCTTTTCACGCCCCCGTCTGTGGCTCCAGATGCACTGGTGGCACTGAATCCATTCCTTGTGCCACGAAACAGGATCGTTGTCCCAGGACTCCTCAGCCTTCAGCATGCAGCAGTGCTGGGGGAAGCAGCAGCTGCCCTGGGTCCTGGCAAACCTCTGCTGCCCCAGAGAGCACCCAGCAGCTCACAAGCTGTAAAGCCCAGTGGGCTGGGCTGCTGCCAAGTGTTCTTGGGAGAAGAAAGGGAAACATTCAGTGTAATCTGCATGAAAGTGCAGGAAGCCCTAAATTGTGTTAGTGCTATTAAGAAAGCTGGTTACATTGCTCAGCA
This sequence comes from Dasyornis broadbenti, assembly GCA_013397935.1. Taxonomy (NCBI): domain Eukaryota; kingdom Metazoa; phylum Chordata; class Aves; order Passeriformes; family Dasyornithidae; genus Dasyornis; species Dasyornis broadbenti. The sequence goes on along the minus strand of VZRN01000472.1, from coordinate 238,323 downwards.
AACTGGCCCAATGCAGGTTTGATAGACTTGTTACAAACATCTGATTGTCCCTGATTAGATTAGACAATCAACCCCCATCCTGGTGTGTGGGCATTGTTTGACTCCCCTCTGCAATCTGTAAATTAGAATTCCAGACCTGGGAGATTGGATTCAAATTGGATTACTGGAGCAGGTCCAGCACAAGAACAATTGTGAAGCAGGAGAAGACACACACACACACAAATAAGTAAGTAAATAAATAAACAAACAAACGCACGGGGACTATCAGCCAGGATTTGATTAGGAGCAAATTAAAAATAGAATTAAAAACAAAATCCACCAACCAGCAATTAGTGAAGAAGCAGGAAGAGGGCTGGATTTTTCACTGAGAAGTAAGAAAGCGCAGAGGTCCTGCTTTTAAATGGTTTGTACCTCAGCATGAGCAAGGTAGATGTTGGCGTGGTCCTTACTCCACCAGCTCAAGAGCTCCTGTCCGTGGCCATGCAGCCACAATGGTGCAGGAGTGCATGAGGCAAGGAAGCCCCACATCTCACCAAACCCACAGGCTGTGTCTGAGCTCACCTGAACTATGCTTATTCCCTCTCTCCTACCCCATTTTGCTGCCCAGGCAAGACAGGGGACGTGTCCCTTAGCTGGGAGCCAGCAGGCCACAGTGTGACCATGGTAGCCTTCTGCCATGGCCAGAAGTGCCTCCCTCAGTCAAAGCCAGGGCTGTACCCGAGTGCAGAAGGGAAACTCACCCGCAGCACCCCATGCTGCCAGCCAGTGTGAACTCCTGGTACACTGGGCTCAGGAGGGTCTCCCTCTCATGGCCTGGGACCTCCCCAGTTAAACACATCAATGACTTGGCTGGAAGAGCACCCTTCAGACAGCTCAGCAGGGAGGGACATGGCAACAGGACGTTGCTCTGCCAGAAGCACAGGAGAAATCCAGTCCAAGCCCAGGGCTGCTCCTGTTGAATGCTGATCCCCTTTGCTGCCTGCCACCAAGGCCAGAAGACAGCAACAATCCCAACAGGGAAGATTTCCTGATGATTTCCTACCAGCCCATGCCATGACAGAGGTCAGTGCCTCTGCTGCCGAGAGAGGAGGGAGCAGGGAGATCTCTGAACTGGGCTGAGATGCTTTGCTCTATGCAAGTGTTTGCAGCTCGTCAGACAAGTGACACCTTTAATTGTCCCTATCGGGGACCAGAAACCTGATAAAGATTCTGTTCACCACATACCTGCAAGGGAAATCTCAGGGCTTTCAGAATTGTTAAAGGGATAAACCTGTCCAATTAAATCCCCTCTGCACTCTTGAAATCTGCTTGTGCCAGGCTCAAATGGAGCTTGGAACTAGTCCCAACTGAGCAGTAATGCACCGAGCGTTCAACCAGGACTAAAAGCACAGCTGACCTGAGCTCCTCCGCTCCTGCAATGCCCCCACTGCCCAGCTGCACCCTGAGAAGCCCATTTGGTCAGTACTTTGTGGTAACACAGCCAACTCTCACCTCACCCTCCCTCACAGGATCCTAAAGCATGGCCAAGTACTTCGACCATCAATGCTTCAGAAGGAATATGCAAGAAAAAAATGCAAGTTAGTGGGAAAACTCAAGGCTGAGGGCAAGGGGTGGAAATAGGAGACAGAACAGCAAAATAGGGTTAAGGCAATACAAAACCCCAAGCCTTACTGATCTCCAGACCAACCACCTTTTCTGTGAGCCAAATCCCAGCACTTCCAGCCATCTTCCCTTAGGATCCAAGGTAAAGGAACATGGGAACACCTACAGCCACATTCACCCAGGCTTTGTAGCCACAGGAAACCCAGCCAGACTTCCCTTCAGGATGCTTTCAAAACACAGGAAATCCCCAGTCTTGTCCTTTGTATTCTTTTTTGTGCCAAAAGAAAATGTCTAATGCCAAGTGTAGATTTTACTACTCTGGTTGCAGTAAAATCTGAGTGAAATATGTTGTAACCTCCTACACCTTAGCTGAAAGAAGAACAGGAGCCTTGAAGCCTCCTACCACTGAGCCCTCCCACCAAACCCCTGCTGTCCCCCAGATGCTCATTCCACACTGGAGCTAAATACGCAGCCACAAAAATACGCTATTAAATTTCACAAAACCACAATTTTAAAAAAACCCCACAAACCTTCCCCCCACTCCTGGTAAGCGCTGTTAGTGCTCTCATCACTGGAGCCACGCAAGGTGCACCAAACCTGTTGCATACAGATACCTCTACATAAAATACACACAGATGTACGAACTACACATTGTAAATGTCTGACACACAAAATGCAACTTTGCTGCACGTCTGCTCAACTCATCATGTTTGATACTGCACACAGCTGAGGTCCACAGGAAATGAAACAAACTCCACCTTAACTCAAAAGATTTGGCCAGTGACATACAACTTGCAAAACTAAATCATCTCTAAGGGAAAAAATACCAACCCAACCACCTCACCATCGGGGCAAGGCCAGAGTCTGCATGCATCCAGACCATGTTTTATGGGTCATGAGGCCTCTTTTTGGAGATGGGGGAAGGCCACCAGCACAGACAGTAATCTTTAGGCTGGCCACAGAATGGGAATAGTTCACTTCAGGGTATAACCCACTCCCAGTAAACTGTGGGATGTGTTGCTCTCAGGAGGCAAAGCAAATTGCCTGTGGTTAAATATGCAAAGAAGGAAGCCGTCGGCATCCAAAAGCAGCCTTCACAAGAGCTGTATAAAAAGCAGAAACAATCTTCAAACATATCCTAGGATCTAAAATTTCCACCTCTCAGCCTCCTCCTCCATCACATCACAACTCCCTTCTCCCCCAGTCTGGGGAGCTTCAGGGAAGAACAGACCTGGAGGCATCGCTCATGTACCTCACAAAGAAAGAAAAAATACCCCTTGTGTTTGGGAATCTGGATGCACCCCATGCCCATGCTCAGGTGGTGGCTTTTCCCTGGCTCACTCAGTGCTCCACCAACAGCAAACTCCAACATCTGGGCTCCTGAACAAGCTCCCAAAGAAGCCCCAGCCTGTACATATCTCCCTGGGCACGTACAAAGGCAAAGGGGGATCTGAACACACTGAAAACCTGAAGAGGAGATAGGAAATAAAGTTGAAAAAGTGACAAAGAATCTACTTGGCAAAAAACCAACCTGTTGAGTTCTAGTCTAAGATGATGTCAAGCCATGAGCCAGCCAGCTGTGATTCCCAGCACAAGCTAAACCCAAGGGGGTTTTACAGTCATTTGGTAAAACCTGCCACCTTGTTCCTGTCCACATCTTAAGTGTCTCTTTTAGCCCTAACAAGGACAAGCTCCTGAGCATGGACAAGAGCAGCCCATTAAAGTCACACCCAGGCAGGAGCACATCCGTCGCTTCCTTACACCTCACCTGTAGCTCTGGAGCTTTCCCACAGTGCAGTACACTGGGGAAATGTAATGGAATCTCCTTCAGGAGTCACTCCACCTTAGTCTTTACTTCCAATTCAAAGGAAATTTGATGCATTGAAGGCCATCTCTTTTACCTCCCCTCCTGTTAAAGCTTGAGAATACAAGCAGCTGGAACTACAGAGCCCAAAGGAGACTGGGAGGTTGGGCTTGAAGCAATGGAATCATCATGGAAAAAGGACGCTGGAAAAGGCAGTTAGTGCTGATGCAATCCTCATCAATCAGAAGCCGTTGTGTGGGACATGGGGTAGAAGTGTCCCAAGATCCAACTGTAGATACTCTAGTGCCAGGTGGAACAGGTGGGGATTGCAAAAACATCTTCCTAGGAATTTTTTTGTCCCATGCTGGGACTGGCATCTGATATGATGCTCTAAACATAAGGCAGAGACAGCATCCAAATAACCAGCCCCTTGTAGATGCCTTATTTCAGGAAGCAATTACCCTCTCTGCCACACACCCCTGGCTCCAGCACGCCTCCAAAATGCACATGAGAAATCAGAGTCCTGCTAGTGCCAGATCCATGCCACAGTGCTGTACCGTGGCTGTCAGGGCCAGACAGTTTTGGTTTCCTTGTGCTCCATTTCTGCCTCTTAGAAATGCAACACACAAGGTAAGAAACTATGTATTATTAATAAATGCTCTGCACAGAGTTTAACTTTAATAAAGACACATTAATATTTTCACTTAGAGGAAAACAGGTTCTTTGATGAGTGGATTGAATCACCACCGAATCAGAACAGCATTCCGAGCTGTGCATCCTTGCTGTGTGCCCAAAGGCTTGGGAGCACCTTCCTGCAAAGCCCACTGAGGCACAGGTGCTATCCCCTCTCTCTCCTGCAGCGAAGGAGACAGGGATGTCTCCTCAGGAGAGTGAGCACACAAGTGACCTGGCAATTCATACATCAAGGAGAGGCTCCATTTCTCCCTCCTCACCTGCCCTCACCGATATATGGAGTCCCACCTGACTCAGATGCTGAAAAATATGTTTCAAGAAATCATCATCACTCTCGTGAGTCATGAGAGAAGAGGAGGAAATGACTCCAGGAGAGATGATTCAACGAAGGGAGAGTTGAGACAGAAGAAAACACAGGCAGGAGAATGGAAGGAGCTATGAGAGCCTCACTGCTTCAAAGGAGCTCAGCAAAATGTGGAAGAAATCTAGAAAATTCAATTTCTCTTTCTCCATCAACTTTTCCATTTCCAGATTTTGTTGCTAATACCACCAATCCAAAATGTCAAGAATTTACACGGAAACTGGGTGTAAAAGTCTGCTCCATCTGAGAATGACTCTGAAGAAGTCCTCTTGAAAGACTACTTGAGGTCTAGGGATCATTGTTTCCACCATAAAGACAGCAGTGAGTGCTGTTACCCAACCAGCACTGCCAGAATTACTCCTGTGTCAGCTCCAGCATCAGGTGAGCCCTCCACAGCACACCAAAGAGTCCTGCCCAAAAACTCAACAAAAGAAAGACAGCTGGAAGACAAACAAGGTTCTTTGTACCATGGGCACAGTTCAACCCTGGATCTAGCACCAAAAGATGCACAAACTCTCTATAAGTCTGTGTGACTCAGAGCAAAGGGCTAAGAAAAACAGTGTGACTGATGAGCTGAAATTCAAATGTCACACTGGCACCACACAGCACAGTCATGCTCTGTAACTCAGGGTTATTACCCTGTGCATCCCACGGGAGCCATGGGTTGTCCAGGTGAGTATGGAGTTTGCAACTACTTTCTGTCAGCTGAGTCTTCCTCCAGCATCTCTAGGTGCTGCACATCTCTGAACATTTAATATGATACATGCTCAAGTATGCGCACAAACTACACGAACACAAGGATGCAAGTTCATGTTAAGAAAAAACTGGTCTTCCTGGTTTTCACTTCCACAATCCCAAATGCAATACTGACACCTCTTTATCCCCACTTCAGCTCCTTCCCTTCAAGCTAAAACCCTTGGTGTGAGTGCCAAGTAGGATTATTCTTTACTTCCCAAAGTAAGGAATTGGGTAAACAACAATCTTCTTCACCCAAGTCCCTACAATTACCACCTGTGTCAGGCACTCTGGACAACTTCACAGCATCTGGACACTCAGGCCAGACTTTGACCACCCTTGACTGAGATCCTATTTTGAGTCTTGAGACTCCCCTGGCCCACATGGATGTCTTGTGATTCCTGTTGCGTACCTTCTCCAAGCTCCTTCTTACCCACTATGGACTCAGGTCACTTCCAAACTCTCCCTGCCTTAGTTACACCTCTGCAATATTCCTTCTGTCACCACAGCACCTTTTCCTGTGCTCCCATTCCTGGCTATCAGGCTGAAGGATGACCAAGTCTTTTTGGCTACAGGTGCCTCTGTGGACACAGCAGCTGTGTTACCTGCTCCAAGTTTTCCCCTTGGCTATCACCCTGCAGTGCCCTTTCAGTGAATCAGGCTCCAGCCTGCATCCAGCTGGCCACACTGCCAGATGCCCAGTGTGCAATTTGATGCTGCTCGATACAAGTGTGTTTTAGAGAGGACACCTCAGCTGCTGGAGGTGAAGTACCCACATCCCTCTGCAGTGCAGAGGGCTCTCCACCTCTCCAGGAAGGCAATTACTGTCTCTTCCCCAGGGGCAGAGCGTGGCCCTGCTGCCACCTCGCTGTAGCCGCCGCTGGGTTTTACTGAGCGGGCACCGTGGATCAGGTCACCTTTCTCCACTACAGATAAAATGAGTTCATTGTCAAAGGAGTGTGACAAAGCTGGACAATAGATTGGCAATGCAGACACCCATGAGGGCAACCCACACATGCAGGCAGTCACAGTGCTGAAGTCCCAGGCACAAACCCTTCAGCACATCATCTCCTGAACAGGAAAGACCCCTCTTGTGTGAAACACTTCCATGAGCTTTAGCAGGGACACTGCAGCACCTCTGCTTCCAGTACACCCCCAGCTAAATGACTGGCTCAAATGTGCTGCCAGGCTTTTGCTGGTGTCCTTGTGGCAGCATCTTCAGGTGTTCGCATGATGGTGGGAGAGGATAAAAAGCAAGAAGATAGCCAGAGTATATCCCCACATGACACATCCTTGCCTCTCATGCTCCATATGAATCTGTCCAACTGCAGGATGCAGCTCCCAGAAAAGGCCACACAATCACAGCAATCACTTCGAAGCTGAGATCATAATGCTATGCCAGCATCAACCCTCTTGTTTAAACTGAACACCTCCATCAAAGGATCAGCACACAGGCCCATCTCCTTACCTTTAAAGCACGGACTTTCTTGGCCAAGAGGCTCTCGATGTCCCCTGCGACCTTCTCCACCAATTTCCTGGGCACATTCTCCTTGACTTCAAAATGGTTACTATTATCATTGTAGATCTAAGAAGGGAAGCAAGAGAATGAAAGACAGTCAATATTAGAGAGAAGTACAGCAGTCTTCCCACAGAAAAGCTGATCCTCTAACAGAGAATTCTAGCAACGTGGATTAGGTAACAATATAAGCTTTGGAAAGGAGGGGAGCAAGAGAAGAAAGGCTTTGCAACCAGAAAAAACAGAAATGCGTTCAGCCTGCTGCCCACACCACTGGCTCTGTGGCTGCCTGCCTTCATGCTTGCAGGCAAGGAGCATCCCACACTCTGACTCAACAGCTGAGCTGCCCATCCCCACCTCTGCTCAGCCACTCCTGCAGCACAGGCAGAGCCACCACACTTCGTGCTGTGCCCTCCCTCACCCAAAGGCATCCCCAAAGCCCATGACCACCTCCTGCTGAACTTGGCAAGTGCAAGCCCAACTCCCTGGCCACCTGCACCCCCTGCACTGCCCGTGGGGCTGTTGGGTGCAGGGCCTGGCAGCACTGGTGCAGCAGGGCAGCCCCAAATACCAGGAACAGGAACATGGATAAAACTTGCATCTCTAAGCAAGCCATAGTAATTTGGCACCCTCAGGAAACAAGGATTTCTACAACCAGTCCCGAACTGGGGCAGGCTGTGGTGGGTAGAGGCACAAATCTGTACCAGGATTATCCTGAAGGCCAATGCAATTATCTGGATTTAAATGTTTGCACCCAAAGCAGCAGCAGTGACCCACAGGCCTGCCCATCCAAGGCACATCACACAACTGCAGGGAACAACACCAGATCCAAGGGAAGTGCTGTTTACATCATTGCTTTCCCAGCAAGAGGGAATCAGTCCCACCACAAGACTGCACAACCACCAACCCCCCAGTCCTCTCCTCAGATGATTTTGTGACTTGTTAACTCCACCTGCCTGCAAACTCAGGTGCAACCAACACAGAGTCAAAGAGAAGATCCTATTGCCATCATCTGAGATTAGGAAAAAAAAAAAATCCTGATGCATTACCTTTTCTTAAGCAAGGTACATGAAGAAAACCACAAAGCAAATAGGATTCTGCTTCTCTCTTTATCCTCAGGCTATTTGCAAATACCTTCAGCTCCAGACATGGAGACATATGGGAACAGAGAACCCTACAAGCAGAGCTGGACCTCCCCAAGGAGGTAGCAGACTCCACACTTAACTGCAAATTCCATGCTAAGCATGTCTGGCACCTTCCCAAGCTTGCATGATCCTTAGGAGCTGAATCATGCTTCCCACGGGACAAACCCTCTCTGTGCTGGAGCTTCATCACAAGCGAAAGGTTCTGCCTGGAAGTGGTGGTTTGTTGCAGACCTGGTGTGAGGACAAAGGAAGAGACCAGCCATCCTCACAGTAACTAATTTCTTCCTCATATTTAATCTAAACCTCCCCTCTTTCAGTGCGAAGACATTCCCTCTTGTCATGTCACACCACGGCCTAGTCCAAAGTTCTTCTCCAGCCTTCTTGGAACCCCTTTAGGCACTGGAAGGGGCTCTAAGGTCCCCCCAGAGCTTTCTCTTCCCCAGGCTGAACACCCTCAGATCCCTCATCCTGTCTTCATAGCAGAGGTGCTCCAGCCCTCTGGTCATCTGCATTGCACTTCTCTGGACCTCCTCCACCTCCTCCTCACGTTGAGCTGGATGCAGTACTGCAGGTTGAGGTCTCACCAGAGCAGAGTCCAGGGTGAGAATCACTCGCCTCTCCTGACCCACCTTTGTTGCAGCTCGGGATACAATTTCTGGATGTTCTTCACATCAGAGCTCAATCACACCCTGAGCTTCAGACCACAAAGCTTGTACTGCCAACAGCACGACATCCTGCACTAGATAACAACACCCCATAATGGCACAGAAAGGGTTAAAGCAAGGAATGTTCCACACAAAGCAATATTCTCTCACATCCTTTTTTCTCCCCTTGATAAGTAACAGCACAACAAAGTCATGTGCTTGGAAGATGCAGGATACCTCCAGCTGAGCAGCAGCAATTAGGAAAGCAAAGAGGAGCAATCTTCAAGGAGAAAGCTTTGGGTACAGAGGGAGTCCTGACATTAGGATTTTCCTATTATGAAACAGAAAATTGGCTCCTATTGGTTACGGGCAGAAACGGTGCCTGTCCACAAGGGAGGAAAGGCCAGAAAAAGAAACCAGGAGCTGCTCCTCCAGCCCTGCTGTAGCTGCAGAGCTCTGCAGTCTTCGTGGCTGAACAGTTCACTGGCGTTAATTAGAACAATCCAAGACAAATTAACAGTGACCATACGTGCATGAGAACGTCCCAGACAGGCAGGGAATGAATGGTGGGGGCTCCAGGCAATTCAGAGAACTTCACAGTCTCCACTGCAGCATTTTTGCTTTGGGTTGTTCAGAACACGGCCAGATTTTACTTATCTAAGGTGACATTTCCCATATTGGGTTTTTCCTTGAATCAAAGGGAGGATTTTCTGGCCTAAGACATCCTGAACATTCCTCAGTGATAGCAAAAACCTTTAGTTTTGACCAGATTACAAAGCCACTCTCATTGAAATTCTCCTGTGATCCAGTGCTTTGGGACCTGGTTTTGAAATTTGTAACACCGGTGACCTCGGAGTCAAGGAACCGCTGCTTCTGATTCCATGTATGTACCCTCACACCCAGCTTTGTCAGCACCCTCGGGGAGAAGGGAGTGCAGGTTGTGTGCTCTTGGCAGGCTGGGTTTTACCTGGCAATACCTTCAGAACAGGCCCCATCCCCTCACTGCCTCCCTGACAATGCAGGGACATGAACAAAGCCAAATCCTGCACTGCTCCAGCCATGCTGAAACAAGAAGCAACGCCCTTGTCCTGCTCAACATGGTTGGCAAACCTGAAGTTACTGGACAGGAGAAGGGCTGCAGAGAGCCCCTGAATTCCCTGCAGAGGGAGCAGCCCTCAGGCAGCAGAGAGGAGGAAGCTGTTGTACTCAGAGGATAGGGATTGAGACTAAATTATGAACTGCAATCTCAATAAAAAGTCTGGGAAGGGCTGAAGCTGGATGCAGTGGCAGAAGATCCAGTCCAGGCAGTGGAAAGGAGTTCAGCAGTGGATGTTGAGAGTGAAATAACAAGTGGCAAGTGCAGGAGGGAGTGAGGGGGAATATTAACTGCAGCCAAACAATAGAAAGTACTGAGTTGAAACAAAATAAAAGCAAAGGAAAAAAACTAAAACAGTGGCAGGTGAGGGGAAGAAAAATCCAACGATTCAAGACAACCTGCCACATGAAAAATTTAATCCCAAAGACTCCTAAGCATAGTGCGCTTACAAATAGCCATGAAAATTATTTAAACCAGCCCAGAAGTGCTAAGTGGCCTCACTTAAAAGCAGAGCTGGTAACACAACCAGCTGGCAGCTCATGTTCCCAGCAGCACCTGTACAGCCAAGGAGGCAGATCTGATACTGCCTTGAGACACCCATTCTCTAAATTCACTTGTTTGCCTTGCTCCTAATGCACAATAAAGGATGCTGATCTCTGCCAGTAATTCCCTCTGTGCCTGTATATTCAGGGAGCTGACAGAGTTCACAGAAACCACCTTCCTCTCCCCAATTCCCTGTGAGCACACCCAGCACCATGAAACTTGGCAGCCTGAGAAGGGCACGGGTGCAGAAATACTCCCATAAGTGCAGAAATCACCATCTGATGAGCTGCCATGAGAAGACCCAACACCTTCCCATGGGTCAAGGTATCCAATGATAAAATATGAAGGAAAATAACAAATCTCAGGAGAGCTCCCTGTATAGCACTACTAGAAAGTAAAAATTGTCTCCTGAGCCTTTCTGTCTCCTATGGGTATTGGCCTTCCCTGCCAACAGTCTCCTTACCCAGGACATGAGGGAGGGCAGGGATGGTGGGGTACACCTGCACCCCAAAGCACACCCCTCTCTTCTCATTCCCTCTATCCCCAGCTCCATTTCACATCTGCCAAGAAGCAGCCCTTCCCCAAAATCAGAGGGCCAGCACTGCACTGTGCTTGCACAGCATCACCTCCATGCCAAGACCCCCCCATCACCTTCCTCAGGAACAGCAGCAACCAAGAAGCTGAACCCCAACAGAGCAGCTGGGAACACCAGCAGCTCTCAGCCCCACTGGGCCAGCAGGTAGCAGCACCCACAGGTCAAACCCCAGCTGGGGTGTGCTCAGGGCCAAGCAGGGAGAGGCTGTGGTGCTCTGGCTCCTGCTGGAAAGTCTAATCTGAGCAATAGTAATTTTCCAGAAATTAATTTTTTTCTCCACCCCTGTATAAATGCAATACACCAGGTTTGGACAGCTGCAGTCCAAACAGCAGCGTTTAATCACAGTGCAAACCTGGCATGTTTGCAAAAGAGCAAAGTACTACGTGCAGCAACAGAGCGGCTGCCTTCCTGCTCCCACAGCATTCCTCCTCAAAGCTGGGCTGCTCCGGGTGAGGGAGGCCAAAGCCCAAACCACATCTCTGCAGGCATAATAGCCACACATGCCTGAGATAACCCTCGTGCCCCAGAAACGGGGCTGGGCCATGGCATACCCCACACAAAGGCCAGCAAGCGGGAAAACAAAAGGGTTTTCCCACCCAGCATTATTATGGGAGGCAGCAAAGGTCTCTGGTCAGGGTTAGACTTCAAGCTCCTGCAGCCAGACCTATGCCTGGGATCAGGGTCATACAGTGACCCAGATATGGCATCTGCAAGGGGAATTCATTGCTACAGCCACCACTGCAGCAGGATACCTGCCCTGAGAGGCACTGCTCACTCAGATGCTCGTCTAGAGTTTCTCCTGGAGCTTCAGGCTCTGCTGGCCTCCCTCAGACAAGCATCAGCCTGGCCCATTTTGAGTCTCATCTCACATACTGCAGGGTCCTACCACTTCCCACAGCTCAGAGTACGACTGAAGAGGAAAGGGGAGAAGCCTTGAGCAGACTTGCTTGTGCCTTGCGTACACAGAGCAGACCCCTCTGATCAGGAGGGAGGCTGCAGGAGAATTGCCCACTAATATAAATGATCGACCAGAGCACCGTGAGATGGTCCAGGCCAAGCAGGGAGCACTGTGGCTGGGTAACAGGGGGGAAAAGGAGTGCCAAACCCCAGAGATCCTGCTGGAAGATGGAGACTGCTCAGGGCCATAAGGCAGGGAGCAGAGACAGCACGATTTCCATCTCACCCCTCATCACTGCTGCACCTACTGTTGTTAAATTTCATCGTCTGGTGCTTATAGTCCTTGCAATGATGGTAATCATCTTGGTGTCTCTATTACATTGGAGGATGTCAGGCTCGGCGCAGTGTCAGGGATAATCAAGCAGGCAGTGAGAAGAGCAATAGCGGCCTCGCTGACACCCGCCAGGACGGGCAGTGCCGCCTGTGCTGCACCTCCCTGTGCAGAGCAGCTCACAGCACTGCAGGGGCTGGGGATGGGCACTGGCACAGGGCATGGGAATGGCCTTCTGCAGAAGCAGTCAGCAGCCAGGAAGGTGCTGGATCCTGGTTTTCCCTGTTGAGGAGTCAGGAGGGGAGGAGGCGAAGGGAAGCAGTTGCAGGTGAGCACTGGTGCCATAGCGCAGAGAGGGCTTTGCCATCTACCCCACAGCAACTCCCAGAGCTGGGCACCATGGATGCCACCAGCCCTGAGCCCACGTGCCCCGTTGGGAGCAGCGTGGGCAGTGGCTCCCACAGAGCCCAAGCTGCCCCTCATCACCACCCCTGGCTCATCCTGAGCACAGCCGCTGCTCCGGCAGCCTGCGGACGTGCTCCAGCGCGCGCAGGAGGCAAACAGCTTGACATTTACTAACCCCAGCTCTCCCTCTCCTCAGTGCCATTTCCCTGCTGTGCTCCAGCCTTCCACCCAGCTCAGAAAAAGCAAGCACCCTCTGAGCAGCTCTCCTGCAGAAGCAGGACAGGGAAATGTGAAGTTTAGTTGCTCCTCAGGGATGGTCAGCTCTAATTGAAGGAAACAAACCATAGAACTAAGGTCTCTCTAGTTCACTAAAGAACCTGCTAAAAGGCAGCAGTAGCACAGACAATATGGGGGAAGAGAGAAAGGCAGCCCACACCACCAGGGATGGAGAGGTGGAGCTGCTCCAGTGCTCCCTATCCTTCTCCAGCACCCACATTTCCCATCCTCTGTGGCACTGGCTGGACTTGTGCTTCCTCAGCACAGGATCACCAGCCTCTACAGCTGTGACTTCAGCCCTGCCAGCTCCAAAGCAGACCTGAGACTGCTATACATAATTTAGCAACTAGTCAGGGATAAAGGGCTATGCATGGTTAGTCTGGATTAGAGAAAACCTCTCCCGGCCTGGAAAGCAGCTTTTAGTCTTCATCATCCCAAACCCTTGTATGGGGAGCTCTCAGAGCAACAGACCTGCCTGGCTGTTTGCAGAGAGTGAGAATCTTCTGCAAGGAAATTCAGTATCACACAACTTCAGACTTGGTCTTCTCCTTTCAGATAAAGTGCTGCAAAATTAAATTGCTGCAGAGTTGAAGACAGAAGGTCTCAACCAGCATGGGAACTCTGCCCAGGCCCTCCTCTGCACACCCACAGCCACCGGGATGGCGTGGGCCTTGCTGCCAGGTCAGGGCACAAGCCCCGCAGAGCCTGCTGTGCTAATGTACGAGAGGGAGAGAACAGCTACAGCTTCTCAGAAAAATGCCCAAATGCAGTCAGAGACCACATGACCTGTAAAAATACAAGCTTGTACAGTAAAACAGAAACAAAACAAACCCCCCCCAACCTGATCCTGGAGTCGGCTGCTGTCTTTGTTATATGGGACATAAGGAAAGCTTTAGAAAGGAAAACACAGTACTTGTAAAACGTGCCTCACCTACTTTCCTTCAGGATATGTCAAAAAGTTAACCACTTTGATTAAGTTATGTCTACACAGAACACACCTACTTCAGATCAACAGCATTAGGATTGCACATCAAATACCCTGGGTGCATCCTAGAAGGGATGCTGTCCCAAATAAAGATTTGCTGATTTGCTAGATTTCAGGTTGGAAATCATGAAGAAATTCTTTACTCAGAATGGGGTGAGAACCTGGCACTGGATGCCCAGAGAAGCTGTGGCTGCCCCACCCCTGGAAGTGCTTAAGGCCAGGTGGGGCCCTGAGCAACCTGGGATCGTGGAAGGGGTCCCTGCCCATGGCACGAGGTTGGAATGAGATGGTCTTTAAGGTCTCTTCCAACTCAAACCATTCTGTGATTTCTGTCAGAATCAGTGCCTCTACACAAGGGATCATGCTGGGTTTTCCCCAGCATCCCTAAGAGAATGAAGAGGATGAAGATCATCAGGGAAAGATAAAGCAGGACACATCTCTGCTTCTCAGATCCCTCCTGGACCTCGTGTAGTTGCAGTTTTGCCTTTTGCACAGCTGCTGAACAGTTTAAAACTGTTTTCTTTTATTACACTGGTTTTTTCCCCCAAGGCTAAATGTTTAGGACACTGAAATTCCACAGGCTCACAGAAACCCCAAATGAGATCTCACCATTCTCCATTTCCCTGGCAGTGAGGAGGATGAGAAAAGGGCCACCAGTGCTTTGAGAGAAGTGGAAAGCATTCACCAGGCTCTTTTGCAGTGCCTGAGGCAGGGCTGCTGCAGGTGGGCAAAGGCTGTTCCCTGTCCCCTGCGAGTGTACCCCAAGCACACAGAGCTCCCTTCTGTGCTCCACATTCAGTGATGCAAGACTCCCAGCTCCTCAAAGACTTCACTTTAAATAAATAACCAGACCTCTTTCCCAAAACAGCTTTATCTTCCATGCCAGAAAAGCTGTTGCTTTTTGTAGGAAGGGCTGTGGAAAAAGGCTGTGCAGAGCCTCTAACACTAAAGCTCCCAGACATATTTTGCAGGCTTCCTTTTAACGACACAAGAAAAGGAGTAACAATTACCCCGCACTGCCTTTTATTTTTATTGATGGCTACCACTGGCCAAATTCAGCTCTCAGCTGCAGTGATGCAAATTTGGGATAACTCCACTGACATGGAATTAAACTAAATCTCTTATTAGAGCTAAAGCAATTGAAATCTAGGCCAGCATAAGTCAGCACTGTCAACAGTTACCCCCACAGTTTTCTGCAGAGTAATGATCTATTTTAAAGAAATTGAACTTTTAGAAACAGCAACTTTGCAATTCTCTTGCTTTACCTTCTGATATAGGTGTTGGGGCTTTCTCTGCACTTCAGAGATCCACGTTCACAAGCTTTTCTCCCTGATCTCAAGCACTGGAAGCATTTCTGTAAAGGCACGGGCTCACTGGAAGCAAGGCTGGAAGAGATCCACCTGTCCAACCCATCCCCTCTGTCTCATTCAGGACCCACCTAACGGCTGTTTACAAACTCTGCTCTAATCCACCGGTGCTGGAGAGCCCAGGCTTCCCCAGCTGATGTCCTGTAGTGTTTTTGTAGAATCAAGCATGGTTTGGGTTGGAAGGGTTGGAAGGGTTGGAAGGGTTAGAGAACATCCCATTCCAACCCCCTGCCATGGGCAGGGACACCTTCCACTGTCCCAGGCTGCTCCAAGCCCTGTCCAGCCTGGCCTTGGACACTGCCAGAGATCCAGGGGCAGCCACAGCTGCTCTGGGCACCCTGTGCCAGGGCCTCCCCACCCCACAATAAAAAAATTCCTTTCTAATATCTAATGTCACCCTGCCCTTTGGCAGTATGAAGCCATCCCCCATTGTCCTTTCACTCCATGTCCTTGTCCAAAGTCCCTCTCCAGCTCTCTTGGAGCCCCTTTAGGTACTCAAAGGGCAGCCTGCTAGAAAGTCATGACTGATATTTAATATAAAGTCCCCTCTGCTGTGGAACAGGCTCATAAAGCTTTGCCTTATCCCCAGAGGATATGGAGAACGGATTTCCAGACAGCTTTCTTCTACACATTTCCAGACTCATCCTTTTCCCTGCTAGTGCCTTCTGCTCCCTGAGCCAGTGGGGTTCAGGAGCTGTAACAAGAATACACCATGTACCTGGAGATTTTAATAAAGAGGTGACCCTCTGCAAAGTCATATCAGCTGCGGTTTTCAGCTCAGTCCCACCTCCAAAGCCTCACCAGCAAGACTTTAGCAGCAGCAATACACCCTACAGCTGGCAAACGCAGCCCAGGTTTGTTTTCAGCACAGTCTTGGAGAGGCACAGGGGCAGGACTGATATGTACCCACGGAGATCCCATGGGATGTGTCTTCTGAAGGCAGCCTCCAGAGGTCTGACACCTGAATGGAAAGACTCCACTAAAAAATTCAGAAACCTCTGCAGCATCACCAAGAACAGGGCTGGAAGGGATCTCATCAACTCATGTAGTCCCAGCCTGTTCCCATACCCTCAGCAGAAGGTGGCATCATGGATGTGTCATTTCTAACACAATCACCACAGTTATCTCATTCCTAACCTGCTCCTCTAACCTGTTCTTAAAGAATCTTCAGTGATGGAGATTCCTGTGTTCCACACGATAAAATGCTCTGGTACTTCACAATCCTATTTGAAAACTTTTTATTATGCCTAAGTTGAAAATTCCTTGCTGCAACTAAAAACCATGTTCTTGGTGGAAAGACCTCAGATTAACAAAGAACAGGCAATTCTGCCTTGTGCTGCTGAGCTCTGTTATTATTCTGAAGATTTGCCCTACTTTAGTTTTTACTCTTATAGGCCAAAAAATTCATATTCATTTATTCCTTCCCTACAAGTTAATGCTTTTTGTACCCAAGTGTCCTGGGCTCAAGTTACAATTAATGTGACAATTAGACAATGTTCTTGGTAGAGCACTCACCAGGATGCTATTCTAAACAGTCCTCAAAATACCAAGCATCAATCAATGCTGGAGACTTTTGATCAGGTATCCAAACCCAAAACTTTGGCGTAAACAAAAGTACAGACCAGGAGTGAAGTGGACAGAAAAAAACGTGCAAAAATGAAGCCCAAGGCTTGAATATAACAAGGCACACATTTTTAGTTGGAAGGACAGAGAGAGAATAGCAGAGTGCTCAAGAAGGAATTGCAAGAGCAGATTTGAGGAATTCTGAGATCCCTGGTCCTGATTTGGTTGCTGACAAGAGCACAGCAGCGAGTGGCTGCAGCCTAAAGCAGAACAACAGAGTGGGAGGTAGAGAACAGCAGCGGCATGCAACCACAAAACTGCCCTAAAATGGGGCTTCAACAGCATCCATCTCTGCTGTGTCCCACCCCTTCCTGATCTTCCACCTTCCTCATCTTCAGCACCTCCAAAAGATGGGATCCTGCCGGTGAAAAGCTGCAATTGTCAGTCAGATGTGCTGCTAAACCCAGCTTGCTGCTGCAGCCCCCACTCCAGGCTATTTCCGCAGGGTTTGCTCCCACTGCCATGTAGGTGCAGCCGTCACACCCCAGCCCTGAGAGCCTGCTGAGGAGCCCTTCAAATGAAAGAGAAAATACAATGGGGACCTCACAGCAAAGCAGCAAACCTCCCTTCCCCTGCGCCAGCCTCCTCCTCAATCAGCTGCTCTTTTAGCTGGGGCACAAGAAAGCCACAGGGCTGTCCCACATCCTCATGGGAATGACAGATATGGACTTGTCCTCATAACCATCCCATGGGTCCACCTCCCCTGGATCCCACAAGGTTTCCAACACTCACTGAGCTGTCTCCCTGGTGGCACCATCTCCTGTTAACATCCCTGAGCTCTCTCCCTCCCAAACCAGCTACCACTTGCTTGAGCAGCAATTTTGGGGGATAACAGTGGCAAATCCTCCTCCATCAGCCCTGAGCAATGCAGCAGTGACTCCCAGGCTCTCCTGTCCTCTCTCTGGTCAGAGGGAGCCAGAACAAGTCAGCTTGAGCCCCTGGGAGGGTGATCCTCAACATGACAGAAGGCCCAAGGGCAAGGCACGCAGATACAGCTGATCCATCCAACTGGTGTGAGCCACCAGTGCTGTGTTACAGGTCCAGGACAGGGAGCACAGGGCACAGTGCTTCTTTCCCATACAGAGCCAGGCACACCGGCTTCTGAAAATCTTGTGCATAGGGTTTATGACTTTCTGCTCTCCATACGGCCAAAGAGGAGGCAGCAGGATGCTCTGCAATGCTGGCATCACTCCTGCTGGCCATGAACATTGCTAAGATTGCAGGAGAGCTATCCCACAGGTGGGAAAATACTCAGACCCGAGGGCCCATTAACCCCCGGGAATAACAGGGCGCAGGGAAGCACCCACACTGTGAAAGTCAGGGCTGGGCCACGGGAGTCAGAATTCCCAGAGCAGCCAGAAGTGCTCAGGTCTCCTCAACCACCATCATGCGCATCTGCGCACACACCTGCACCCCACTTCCCCTGTCCTCCTCTTCTTCTTCAGTTATTTCCCAACATTTGAGGGCTGTAATCCTTGCTGTCCCAGCCCTTTTCTTAGGGCAAGCACACACTCAAAGCCAAGGCTGAGCTCCAGACCCACCTGTGTGCACAGGCCCAGCTCCCCACACAGCTCTGCTCTGTCACAAAGCACTGTTTAGACTCCACAGCTGCTCTCCCTAAGACAGCCATGGTCTTAATTAAGCTTTAGGCACAGGCAGGGAGTAATTGTCTGGCACTTACGGCTGGGAGAGGGGTCTTGGTCTGTATTACCCCTTGCCACATGCACAGCACTGACCTGCCTGCGTGATTGTTGGCAAATCACCTTCCTGGGTCTGCGTGGTCTCACTGACCTCCCACTTTGAAAGAATTTGTTGTTAATTTTTGTGTAGTGCTGTGGATGCCTTAGAGGAAAGGTAGCACAGGAATGGACAGTATTCATATTCCACCAAGAACCCTAGGGACTGACCAGCACATTAAAGTTTCTACAAGCAAAAACGAAACTCTTGCACAGCTCAAGCCACACACCCAAAGCACTGGCAGATTTTTTTCAGTACTTTCCATCAGCATCAGGAAACATGTATTTGGCCTGTCATCACACATCCAGAGCAATGGCCCTGCCACATTTAAGAAAACACAATAAGGGGAGTGTAGGAACAGGGGTGGATTCAGATCTACTTGGTGTAAGAAAAAGTTGCATCGGGCACCATGTATGATAAAGTATTCGTCTCCTGCTGTTCCAGCAGAAAGTTAATCAGGGACAGAAATTAATCCCTCCTGACAGCATGTTGCCAATTTCTGATTTCATCCCCATTTCCTCGTAGCTTATCATCAAGGGAATGGGAAACTTGTAGCATGGACAAGCCTGTCACATGCCTCTTTCTTTGGTAAAGGCTCACACACACAAGCCACGAGTTCCTGCACGCTCAGAGCAGCATGTCTGTGCTCTGCATGCACACAGGGCCCCTCATATCCGTGCAGATTCACCCACCAGTGCACAGGTACTGAAAAGTGATGCATATGCTTCAGGCAAAATATGTGCCCAGCCATCAGCTTTACTCCTAGACAGTGGGAGGGAGGAGGGAAAACAAGAATAAGACGAAAGAAATCCTCTCCCTGGAGGGATAGCGCCAGAAGAGCAAAGTGGCATTTACAAATCATAAGCATTTCCCTTCCCCACTCCGTGCTCCTTTGCCCAGAATGTTAATTAGCATTACTCGAAACATCAGCGGCAAAAGCCGAAACCCAAGCAGCCTCAGTTGCTCGAAAAGGAACCTGGTTGGGATTTTTTTCAGATGAGACATTTAAACTCAGCTGGTGAGGCATGTGATGGTGATGCATCAGGTGCTTCTTAATGCCACCTTGTAACTTCCCTCCTAAAACTAGGGAGTGAGCTCTAAAAAGAAAACTATAATTTCCCAGGGCTGTGGGATTTTGCCTCTTGTTCCAAATGTCAGGGGTTTATTCTACAGCTTACTTTTTCAAGCGCAGTGGTTCATGGATGGAGCCCCACGGCGTGGCAGCAGCACCCTGCTCACTCCCATAGTCTGAAGTGTGTCACTGCACTCGGGGTTGGGCAAGCCCCAGGGCTGCTTTGCAATGCGCTTTAGCTGATCGCGTAATAGAAAAGTGGGTTTGCAATTATGTTAGTAATAGTGCTGACTTGGGTTTGTGTCATAAATAAAACTCAGATGATTATACAGACCACATAAATCTCTGTGTTTGGATGATCAATACACAGCTGAAAGTATCACTAAATTTTAGCTACAAAAGTGTAGCAGGAAACAGGCTTCACTATTTGCTTCTCCTTTTAGTGCCATTTCCTTTCCTACTGTATATAAGTCTCCTCATCCAACTTATCAAAATTATCACCACCATCAGCAAACCCCCTTGCCATGTTTCTGGCACACCAGGTGCCAGAACTGCCAGGAACCTGCACCCCATCGCCTGAACAACACAGACAATGGTGTTGGTGGAAGTAATTCCTGCTGAAATGAGAAACTCAACAACATCCCAAGGTAACACAGGTATTTTGCACATCTCCTGTGAGTGTGGGGTTCTGCCCTCCTACTTTATTTTCCTCTGTCAGGCTGAGGAATTTCTCAAGTAAGCCCCATGCGGAACCACTTACTCAATAGGGCATAATTGACTCTTGTTGCAAAGAATTAAGTGCTCTCAATAGAGATGTCCATTTTTAATGCCTTTTTTTCTTTCTTACTAATGAATTAAGCCATGATAACACCAAATAGTTCCCAGATGAGACTGACTGTCAAGCGGATGAGGATTCTATCAATAGATTTTTTTTTAAACTCAACTAGGAAAAATCATCATAAAAAAAGATACAAAATCCAGAAATGCCTCTTCCTCCTTGAAAAAGCATAGAGTAATCTCTCCAGGAGATTCCTTTCCCAGCTATATTGGTTATTACTGCCTCAGCATGGTTTCTAGCTATGCGTGCATTTGAAGAAAAAGAGGAAAAAATGCCTGAGTTCACTAACCTCCTGTATGTGAACCTGAGAATGCTTTGGTGAACATTTTGAATGAAATGACCCATGAAGTGATTAACAGTTTATTAACTTGAAGGGCAAGTCACAACACCACCACAGAAAGGCAACACACTGTTTCTAGAGCTGGGGACTTTGTTCATGGACACTAATGTTCTCCCTGGTGGGGCTTCCCCCTCC
Source organism: Dasyornis broadbenti (assembly GCA_013397935.1). Classification (NCBI taxonomy): domain Eukaryota; kingdom Metazoa; phylum Chordata; class Aves; order Passeriformes; family Dasyornithidae; genus Dasyornis; species Dasyornis broadbenti. The sequence continues at coordinate 217,583 of VZRN01000472.1, read as the reverse complement.
TTTCCTTTTTTAAATAAAGGTATGCTTCCATTTTCTCCTACCCCACAAGCCCACTACCCTTGCAATTGAGAGACGAGTATCCAAATGTGCCACAGACACTGCTTGCTGAAGATCACTGCTCCAAACAGCAGAAAACACGTACTGTCTATCTCGGCTTGCTCCAAAAATCTCTCACACGTGGCCTGGAAATGTCAAGCGCCGTGGCTCCCATCATCTGTTTGCTACATCTCAAATGCTTTTTCAGATCTTCCTGTGCCCTGCTACTCAGGGTCCCTGTTCTTGTCTCTTCACCTTGCTTAAGGTGCAGGAAGAGGTTCACCATCCCTTGCCCCTTTTCCAAACAGCTCAGGGCTCCCAGGAGACCACGGTTCCTACAGGGGAGAGTAACCTGATAATGCAGGACCTGTGATCTGCATCTCCATCTGCAGTTCTCTGGATGAGACAGGGCCCTGATTTACAGAGCTGGTTTGCTGCCTGTGTGACTGACCAAGCTCATCTTCCTTTCTGGAGAAGGAAAGGAGAGCACGGAATGAGGATCACCCCTGAAGCTTCTTGTGTGTCGAAGTTTTGCAGTGTGTGGGTAGGAAAAGGACAGGACAAAGCACAGCACAAGAAACTCTGCCTGGAAAGCCAGGCTGATCTGCTCAGGAATTCAGCACAGTCTGCATGGCCAGGCTGGACAGCTGCTGGGCTAGAGCTGAGGAGTTTCACACAGCAGATGGTCAAGGAGCTGTGATTTGCAGGTAATCTAATAATCAAGTAGTCATATCAGTGAGGATATGAGCCACGGGGTCACGAGGGGTTGGCACACTGTGCCCCTTTCTGCAGAAGTCATTGGGCAGCATAAAGCAAGGATATTAATTGTTTAGCTCACAGCCACAGCCAGCAGCAGCTTCCTTCCGAAAAAATCCTTGTAGGGCACAACCAGGAGCCAAAGCTACAAAGACACCATTACCCCAGAATCCACCATCAGACCGTGACAACCCAGGGGTGTCACTTCCTCCCCTTCCCCCTTACCACAGCCCTGGTGCCAACACAAGCAACTCTGAAACAAGTCTGCTCAAGTCAGTGATCCAAAGAAGCTAACCCTCTCAAAATTTCCAGTTGGGAATATCAAACTCTGAGCATGTTATGCCACCTTGAGCCCCTTAAATGCCAGGATTGACTTCTTCACCCTATGCCACTGCTACCACAGGTATCCTGTATCTGATGCAAGGCAGGAAGAAGCAGAAAAATCCCAGGACAAAGCCCTCCAGTGAAAATAAAAGCCATGTTTCTAGAAGCAATGAAATGCCAGTACTCAATCTCTACAGCCCCCAACAAAAAACGCTGTTCAGATATTTTTTTTCATTAACTGTCACAAAATGATGCAATGCATATAGTGTAATTATGCTTAAGTGCTTTCCATGTTAAATGTCATTTCAGTTATCACTTTTTAAATGCAATTTTTATTGAGTGCACAATAATAATTTAGCAAGTAAACAGGCAAGTTACAAGAAAAGAGTGGAAGTGCAGGGGGAGGTGGGAAAGCCTCAAGTGTGACAATGAAATGCACTGGGGTACATGGAGCTGTTACTTCTGAAAGCTCGAAAAGAATTATAAAAAAGCCATAAATTACAAGGTTGCAAAATGCAATAAATTACAGCCTCTACAAAAGGCAGATAATGGAAATGAGAAAGGAGAGAGGGAAGGGGGAGGAATCTACATAATTTGTCACCACTGACCCCAGACATCTGCACAGCCTGCAAAGAGCGCTGGAAATATTTGGGTGTTCCAGTCTCCTCACAAACAACAGTGCTCAGAGGCCAGTTGGCAGTGGGTCAGCTTTAGGGGCACTTCCCCTCCATGAGCACAAACACAGGAGTTCTCCCTCAAATGGGCAGTGTTCCCTGTATCAGACACACCTTGGGGACAACAGGGAGCTCCAGGAGGAAGAGCTGCAGCTCCATGCTTTGTAGAAGCTAAAACTCCTCAGTCTGCCAAGCCAAGAGCAATGGGGTGCAATCAAGTGCTGGCACATTCAGAAGGGAGAGGTATGGATGTGCTCAACCCACCATTAATCACAGAATGGTTTGGGTTAGAAGGGACCTTAAAGACCATCTCATCCCAATCCCCTGCCATGGGCTGGGACACCTCCCACTAGACCAGGGGTGCTCCAAGCCCCACCCAGCTGGCCTTGAACCCTTCCAGGGATGGGGCAGCCACAGCTTCTCTCAGCAACCTGTGCCAGGGTCTTCAACACAGACTTTCAAGGGTACAACCCTTACTCCTTTCCCTTTGCAGAGGAAGGTGCTGAGGGCCTTGGTGGACACCAAGTTGACCACGAGGCAGCAATGACAGCCAGTGGTACCCAGGTCTGCCTTAGAAGTGCCAGCAGGTCAAGGGAGGTGATCCTTCCCTTCACTCAGCACTGGTGAGGCCAGTCCTGTAGAGCTCAGCCCAGTTGTGGGATCCCAGAGCAAGGCAGATACAGAACTACTGGAGTGTCCAGAAAAGAACCACTAAGATGGTTAAAGGACTGAAACATCTCCCATGCAAGGGGAGGCTGAGAGCACTGTGACTGCTCAGACTGGAGCGGAGACGGCTGAGGGGGATCTTATCAGTGTCAATGGATACCTGAAGGGAGGGTGGAAACAAGGCAGAGCCAGGCTCCTCTCAGTGCTGCCCAGGGAAAGAAGCAACAGACACAAACTGAAACACAAGGGGGTCCATCAAACCATAAGGAAACAACTGATGCTTTTTTCTCCTCATTTCCACTTTGAGAGCAACCTAGTACTGGCAGAGGTTGTACAGAGAGATTGTGGGATCTCCCTCTTTGGAGATACTCAAAAGGACTGAACACAGCCCTGAGGGACCTACTCTGGGGTCTTCAGCGCAAGAGGGTGAAACTTTTACCGCTGTTCAGGCTACCTGGAGATGCTGAACCAAAGATGGCAGCACAGACAGACAACCTTCTACAGAGCAAAGGGAGCTGGCAGCCAGAAGACAGCCCCTGCTATGGGAAAACACATTCCCAGCAGAAATTCTTCAGCAGCAATGCCAAAGCCCTTCGGAGGAAGGCAACAACCCACGTTCCAGGCACGGGGGGCAGGAGCAGGCGAGATGGTGCCAGGTGTGGGAAGGTTCAGCTCCCTATTGATTTCACAGCCGGCTGGGTCCCCGGGAATCAGTGCCCTTGGGGTTTCAGGATTTTCAAAACAAAGCCGCTAACAGAAAGGAAAAACCCACTAGACTAAAACCAACAAACAAAAAGAGGCAGCCAAGTTCTGAGAGTGGAGATGAGCAGGATCTTAATCTCTGGAAAATTAAATCAGAAGAAAATGGAACAGGCACAGATTTTGGCTGACAGAGAGCATCCTCCTTTCAGGAGCGTGTGTGCCAGGTTTATTTGATTAAAACTCTTCAGGATGGAGAGAGAAGGGAGTGTTTTCATTACTGAAGTGGGAGTGAGGAGGAGGAGGTCGCCTGTAGTTGCCGTAGGACCATTTTTAGTACTAATGGTGGCAAATAGTCCCAGTGGATAGGAGCAAAATGTTTGTACAGGTGATTATTTCATTCCCTGGGGATGGAAGTCTTTTTGCAGGAACGGGATGCAGACTTCCTGGTGTCCATCAGAGCTCTGGTTTTACACTGCAAGTGCTGGAATAGTTTGGCAGTTGTTTTTACTGCCTCCAGACCTCAGGAAAGAGAAAACCAGCTTTGGTTGACTGGGAGCCTAAGATGGGGTTTTATTACTGCAGTGGCAAGTCCTGGACATTCCTCAGCCAGCGCCAAAAGCGTAGGACAGGCTGGACACTGCCAATGGCACCTCGAGGGCCTTCTTGAAATGAGCTTGGCAGGGCTCAGCTTAACTCCCAATCTGTCCACTCTTTCCCCTCTGTCTAATCCAAGTCCCACCTACTGAAACCACCAGAAGAAAGCCTGGGCAGCATCCTGAGCATCACCTGAAGGAAGAAACCGGCTTCTCACCCTGCGTGGGCAGACAGGCAGAGGGAAGGGGAAGCCTGTGCTCATCCTCCATTACAGGAGGAGAGGCAAAAGCAGCTCAGGCAGCAGAATCAGCTGGGAAAGGTAGGTCAGGCCATGGTGAGCCAGCGGGACACGGGCAGGCTGGCACACATGGCAGAGCCAGCAGCACACACTGCAGCCCCGGTGCCCTGCCAGCACTGGCAAACCAGGCAGAAAGGCTCCTCAGAGAGAGGGCTCAGAGCTCCATGCTCCTCTCCTTCTCTCCATCACTCCCTGAGTGGCCCAGCCTCCTGTGCTGATGTGCTCCAGCACAAGTTGCTAATCAGGACACAGCACGAGCAGGGACTGGCAGGAGCTGGGCTCCAGCACTTTTTTCCCAGCAGGAGCTCAGTGCTAGCACTTCCCCTGAATTAAAAAAAGAAAAAGCACCAGCATCCCTGTTTCAGATGAACTGGGGAGAAAAGGCTTCAGAAGTGTTTTAAAAAAAAAAAAAAAAAAAAAAAAAAAAAAAGCAGAAGGTTCAAGGGAATGCAGTTTCCAAGTGAAGAAGTAAACCCCAAGGTCTGAGTGGTCCTGCCAGTCTCTCCTCCGTGCTCCACTCTGGCCCCAGCTTGCACTGCAGCATCATAACAACTGCCTGCCTGCACTGGCTCATCTGCCCACAGGCCCCCAGTTCAGCCCCACCCCAGGAGCCCTCTGTCACCCAGTTCTTCCTCCTTTCCTGCTGTGGTGCTCTGCTCTCCCTTGGCCCTGCTTTCAGAAGAGACCAGCTACAAAGGACAGTGCTTTTAGAGCCCCTGAGCTCACATTATTCAGCTCTGTGATGCCAAGAGGAACAGTCACTGAACTTTACTAGAGACACCCAGAGGTGTTACCAGCCCTGGCAGCTCCCACCAGCCTCTCCTGCACACAGCCCCTCTGTTCACACCGGTGACCACAAGCTCAGGATGCTCCTCTGCTCACAGGGCACTGTCCCCCATGCACAAGGAAGAGGCAGAAGTAACCCATGCACCAGTGACAGCACAGGCTAAGCAGAAACCAAAATACAAGTACCCTTCCAGCAAGATCACTGTCCAAACTCACAACAGTCCCTCTAAGCCCTCACATTTCCACGCCGTCCTTGCCTTCAACCTCATGTGCCAAAGAACACGAAGTATTCTGCAATTCTCCTCATGGCAATCGATTCCAATGCTGCTGAAGATGCACTGGTTTCTCCCATGTCTAATGGGTTAGGATAAAGCAAAGCCTGTCCTTACACTCCCTTTTCTCCTGCCCTGCTCTTTGCCTCTGCAGCATAAAGATCCCTCTGCTCATGGCCACAAGACTATAACCCTGTTGAGAAAGTCTGCTCTGTAACCCCTCAGCCTCCTGTTTATATGGACAAGAGCTACAAAAGCAATTTACCATCTCATTTCACGATTCTGCCAGCAGCTACAACATGGAAATGAGGGAGGCTGCTCTCCGTGGCAGCCTTTAAATACTTTGACTCACTTTGGTCAGGCTTACCCGCCTGACCTTGCCACCAGCACCACATTGCTCTTACCTGAAGCACCCTGACACCCACAAGGACAGGTTACTGAGGGTTTGGTATCTGGGATATGATTTCTGCAAAGTTTCAGATGGGTAATGAATGCTAAATAAGAGCTTGGGCACAGGAAGCTGGAAAACTCATCACCTCCCCAATAATCTTAAATCCTGCTTCATCATGCCTCTGACTAGAACTCATTCCCACAGTGCTGTACCAGCTAGGAACTGTGGCCTTCTGACTTCGCCTCAGAGCTGCTAAATTCCTCTCCTGTCTCTCTCCTTTCCTGCCCTTGTCCAGCTCTCCCTGAAACATCAAGGAGACAGAATCATCGTACCAGCTCTTGATTTTGGGAGACAGCGAGTGATGGCCTCAAAGCAATCAAAATGGAGGACACAGGGCAGGAGAGCAGGGGAGCTGGAGTTAGGCTAAATAAGGGGTACTCCCTTCCAAACAGCCCCTCCTGGCAGGGGCTGCCCCCCAGCAGTGGCTGTCCCCTCTCAGCGCTCTGGAACCAGCAGGGATAGATCAGGGCTGCTGAACGTCCCCATGAAAATGAGCAGAAATCAATGATGTGCCATTCGAGCCCTTGAGATAATCCTATCTAATCAAACAGACCCAGAGAAAACAGCATCTTACTGGCCATAAAACACCAGAGGCTTCTTCCCCTCATAAATACTGAGCTGACACCACCACTGCCATAGCGCCTCTGGCTCTTCTTCTTCTTCTCCCATCCTTCCACTTGAACGCTCAGCTGCTGACAGCTCTTAATAACTTGGACTCCGATGCGGTCCCTGACTGCCTAATCAGGGCTACATTAATGAAGGGGTTATCTCATCCAGCCTGACCCCAAACCAGCCTCTGCAGAGCAGCAGCCATGCCCAGCACACCAGGAAAGCGGACTTTCAGCAGTTGCTGGGGGGCAACTCTGCAGCACAAGGCAAGCCCTAGGCAGCCTGAGGGAAACCCTGGCTCTGCTCAAGCCCACAGCAGAGTGCTGATGTCTCACCCTCATTTCAACCTTCAGGGTCATACCGGTGGCCTGGGTCCTGTCCCTACCCCTTCTCTCAGCCAACTTTCCTCTCCCGGAGCTATCAGGAATTACCCAGGCACACGACTACAGCAAGGGGGTCTTCTCACACCCTCCAGTTCAGGGTGAGGACAAGGCACACCTGAGCCTTGTGAACACGATTAGTATGAGGAGGAGCTTTAGCTGGACCCCTCCTACAACACAGTATTTGGCATTCTTCCTCTGGTATCAGGGCTGTCCCAATTATTGCCTTAGAACTGTGGGCTAAGAAATTCCTGAATGCTTGGCTGCACACCCAGAGGAGACACGCACGTGTCACAGTGAAATGGAGTTCTGACAGGGGAGATGGTCTGGCCCTTCCCTGTCTGCTGCCACCCAACATCACTGAGGCCACGTGTCATGCCTGCAGCACAGGTGATGCAAATCACAGGGAGCTGCTGAGGTCCAGGGCATTTCTGCAGACGCTCAAGCTCACTGAGGTGCCATGTCCAAAAGCTGAAGGGAACACTGATGGTCCTCCCCAGAGACATGGCAGCTCAGGTGACAAGGGCCAGCTCAGGTTCTGCCTGAAACCAATCCTTCCTCTGTTTTGCCTAAGGAGAGGACTGTCCCCATGAAAACTCCTCTGGGATGCTCTCTTGCCTGCAATAGCCCTCCCATAGGGTTTATTCTTGCTCCCTGGCTTCACCAGTTTCAGCTTCCAAATTCCCAGGAGCCTCCCAGTGCATCCAGTCTTTCCCATAAGAAAAGCTCTCTGTACTAAGAAGAAATCCATCTGCTTCCCAGAAAAGCAGGGCACAGCATGAAGCTAGGAGAGGCTTGGGGGACCTTTTCCCACTTCCTGCAGGGTGCTGGAGTTTACCACTGCTCCCCCTGCCTCCCTGGCACCCCTTGTGCCTCAGGGGGATGCAGCAGAGACCCTTCTCCTGCTCTTCCCTCCCCTCAAACAGGGCAAGGAGGGTGGGAATAGCAAAGCCAAGGGGAAAAACAAAACAACAAAGCACCGTATAATCTGTATATTTCACCATTTGGCAGAGAGGTTTTTTTAATCATTTAATAGTTTTAATCCTTTATCAGATGCTCATCTAAGAGGATTTTGCTGCACATACAAGATTTGGTACAAATTCATTTGCAGTAAATATACTCATTTAGCAAGTTTATTTCCTGTCTGGGCACTGAGTGAGGTAAGTTGGCTGCCACTTGACAAAGATGGCAAGACCTTGCTGCAACTCCTCTGTGCTGTACTTCTGCTGATTTTTGCAAGCCAGAATCTCAGCTACTGGAGGAAAATGACACTGGGCATCCTCACACCTCAAGCTCCCCGCAGATAGTGAGGCACACCTTTGGACAGCCCTGCACCCCAGCCACGAGGGCATCTTCTCTCAGAGACGTGCAGACATCCCTGTCCTAACAACTCTGTAGTACTGGAGACTTGCTGGCTGTTTCTACACCAGGAACTAAAGGAGAAAACAGCACTGCCCCACCACCATGCATACCAGAGCAGTCAGTCATGGCCCAGGCTCCCCAGGGCATTTTGGCAGAGAGGCAGCCCAGGTGAGGTAAATTTCTTTTGGGGAAAAGAGGTCAGCCACAAGGGCATGAACCACACCATGCCACTTATCTTCAGAGCCAGAGAATGCACATGAGCTTATTTTACTCACAAGATACAATTCTGATGAAAGCCGCTCGGTTTGAGACAGCAGAGAAACAGGCTGGCAGACCAGGTTGCTGCAGCTATAGAAAGAGGGTGCGCCCCAGGGGAGATGGGTTTTGTTCAGTGCTGCTGCATTACTGGTTCAGCCACATCCTCTCGTGCCCTGTGACCAATGGTTGATCGAGGCCAGCCCAGCAGAGCCCTGCTCACAGTACTGGATTGTGAAGGGTTGCAAGGGACACCTGAGAGAACAGCTGCCCCCCCAAAAGTCCCTCTATGCAGCTGAAATCTCCAATTCTCAAGGTATTTTGGGGAGAGGAAATAGGAATGAAAGCTAAATGAATTTACACCTGAGGCTGTGTTAATTTAAAAGTGCCCAGAAGATACCATCTATATTATAAGAGCGATGTGCGCTGTATGCATGCAAGGCAACTGCTGAGGCACAGCAAAGGTTTTCCAACTGGAATACAATTAATAGGATATAACGATACTTCTTTAGATGGCTTAAAGCTACAACAGAGCCTGCTGCAGGGCTGATCATTTCTCATGTTTTTGTGCGCTTCAGTGTCTTTATGTGTTTGCTTTCGGCTAAATACTTAGAAATACCGTGTAGGAACTGAAGCTGGATCCCCCAAATGCCAGCTCCACGATTAACCTGTGGGTTGTTTCACTGCCAGCCTCTCTCCTCTCATCTCACAACCTCTGATCTTCATCTAGAGAATGGAATGAAAAGTTTCCGCTTCCCCACAGCTGTCAGGGAATGCATGAATCTCTCTTACCTATCTTTAAGGCCAGTACAAAGCCGTATTTAAAAGGAAAGGGCACACAATGTTTCCCCAACACTTTATACCCTCTTAGGGCAAAACCTAAGAGCCACAATTTTGTATTCACAGAGCAGGGAAGGGCACAAGCAGCATCAGTGTGAGCACAATGCTGGTTTTTTCTGAGTTGTAACATCTTACTGCCTGAACATCTTGGCCAGACAAGGGGGAAGAGCCAGAGGGTGAAGGGATTGTCTTCTGCCTCCGTGGAGCAGCCAGGAAACTGAGTCATGCTGATGCATGGCTTTTGGATGGAAGTTTTGATTAAAACATCTTGGTTGATCTTGGTCGGATTTACACCAGAAGCTTCCAGCCAGGGAGCTCCCTTCCTTTGTCTGGGACACCACTGATACAATCCCAGATACACAGTCAGCTTTTCAGACAAATGTCAAAGCAGCTTTTGGCTCCCCAGTACATAATTCCCGCTGTAAGCATGGTGGGGCAGAGAGCACACCTCCCTGGGCAAGTGGAGCACACCACATCTGCTGCAGCCAGGCATAAATTCTACTGGAGCATAAATAAGCCAGAAAAATACAGTGCCCAGTTCAGGCCATGGTTAATTCAGACAAGCCCACCAGTTTGACAGCTTGGTTTGAATGCTCTGGTGCTTGAAATGCAAAATACAACATAGCCCATTACCCTGTGTCTGCAGAGAATTATATCTTATTTTTTGTAGTTTATTCAACAAATCCAATAGACTGATCCTATCCTATTCCCTCTGCCTTTAAGACAATCCAAGAATCTATTTACTTTCCTCTTTCCACATGGATGGCAGCAGTGATAGGTGCTTTGGGAGAGAGAGTGCCCACTAACATTTATTTATGGTCCAGCAGTGGCTGCAGCGTGCAAGCACTGCCTGTGAGCCCAGTGAGATACACTCCCTGCCCTGCATCCTCACAGTTCAGAACACTTCCTAAACCTTCACTTCTTGGGAAAACAAGAGCCTGAGAAAAGACTTCCTGTTGTAAATTGCCTTCTGCACCTCTCCAGGGTACCTTGTGCTGGCCCCTTCCAAAGCCCAGGCACCAACCCAGGCTGGTGCCATCTAATTTTGGCAATGCCCCATTCTGTAGATGGTGAATTTAAAGGGTCAGGCCTGACAAGCAAAACAGATCTTTAGCCTTCAGAGTGTTTTCTGCTAGCAGAATGTGGCCAACAACATTCTGGGTCTGGCAGCATCCAGGAAGAAGATGCCCCAGGAACTCATTCAGAATCACAACCAGTGCGATGTTCTGCTCCTTTACAAACGCAAGCATCGAGCCACTCAAAGGGCCAAACAACCCTCAGCTACTGGGCTGTTTGGCCCCCTAATCATCACCTTAATCCACGACCAGATCCAGATCAAAATTTAGCAAACAGCTGCTGCTGGGTACAGCAGTCAGAGCAAGCCCCAGCCTAGGATGCAGCCTTGCTCCTATTTCTGCAGGTCCAGAAGAGTGATTCAAAAATCTGCAGTTTAGGGCTTTTTAACTCCCTGCATAGATGTATCTGATGCATTCAGGTACCAGCGTGTATGTGCCACCTCCAGGGAATTTATTTTCCCCCTCTTTGCCAAGATAAACAGCATACCAAGCATGAAGGGGGGGAGGAGACAAGGCTGATTTAAGTGATTTCACTTTGCGATTTTCTGTGTTCTTTTTAAGTCGCTTATCCATTTCAGTGCTCAATATTCGGCTCTTTCCCTAATTAGAAAATCGCTAATCTGCTCTGAAAAATGTAAAAGTGAGTCTTGCTTACGTGCATTGCTTGGAATATGCAAGTGTGTTGGGTTTTGTGTTGCTTCCAAGCTCTTTTTAAAAGGCTTCTGGTGTCTCCAGCTGGCATCACTTGCTCCCGTTGATCCCTCCCCCAGTCCATGTTCAACCCCGGTGTGCAGAGCAGTGCCATGCATACCTAGTGCCTCCGAGACATTATTCCTGCTCTATTCCCATTACACACATTAGAATTTTGGCACCCTTATAAATAACATTTTCGACCCTTTCTTTGCCTGGGCAACACTTTGCAAGCAGAACAAACAAACCTTTCCACACCACCTCCCAAACACCAGCAGCCCTGAAACCCTGGGAAGGGACAAAAGAGGGTTCTGAAGGTGGAAGCTCAAGAAAAGTGAATTTTCAAGTCAGAGCAGAGGATTGCTTCAAGGTTCGAGAGCAGCACTGAATTAGCCTGTTATACCCACAGGGAACAGTGAAAGTGGGGCTGCTCTACACAGGGGACAAGGCAGGAGCACCGGGCAGCCCCTGCCCACCCGGCACAGTCCCCCCAGGTCTAAGCAGGGCTGGGTGGTGGCAGGTCCAATGGACAGTCCCAGGCAAGGTGAGGTGACAAATCAGGGGCAGCATCCACCCACAGAGCTCAGGCAGGAATAAGAGAGAGCCAGAGACAGGGTAGCTGCAGTGTAGGTCCAAAATCCACTCAGAAGCCAGGATTAGAGGCCAGGCTGCCTGCACTGTCACTCCAAGGTTCACCCAGGAGACAGGGCAGCTGCAAGGAACTGTAACACGGGTCTAGAGTCCACCCATGGTTCCTGCAGCAGGGACAATGCTGAGAGCAGGCACAGCTGCAGCAGAGCACAGGAACACACAGCAACCTGAGCCCAAATGGAGCGCCTGAAGCTGAGCAGCTCGGTGTGGGTCCCAGGTGAAGCTGGTGGAGGCAATGGGGCTCATTAACACATTGGGGCTCTCCTGGCTGGTCAACAGCCACCACCTACCCACGCTTTGTGCTGCTGCTGGAGATCCCAGCCTGGGTAAGAGCAGCAGAGGCAGGGACAGCTGGATAATTCAGCCTGGTTTAGGATGGACAGCAGAGCAGACTGAGCAGCTCCCAGCTCAGCAGTATTCTGTGCATCAGGAATTCAACACCTGCTCCGAGGTATAAATCCAACTGTCCTGAAGGTCAGCAGCTGGTGGCCTTAGACAGCAGTGTCTAGCCTGGGTGATTCATCACCACCTTTCTGTGGAAGAAATCCCATTAAGCAGGCACCAGCATAAGCCCGAAGGTTGCGGGCTTGGTCCTGAACAGCTCACCCCAAGAAGGCAGCGCAGAGATCAGGCTCCTGTGCAACAGGTGAGTGCACCTGCAGCACATGCCTGCTCCTCAGGAGCATCCTGAGCAGAGATGGCTGCACCCCCTGCCCCCAGAGCACATAACCCTTACACAAATCCCAGCATTGCTCAGCCAGCAGTTGACATTGTACTAAGAAAAAAACCATCCTATCCACACACTGCATAACCAGCAATCAGGGGAGAACAGAAATCAGGAGCAGCTGGCCTGCAGTGCTCCCACCCTCACCTCTAACAAGGCACCCAGCACCTCAGAGGAGCACCCTGGAAAGCTCCTGGCTAGCTGTGTACTATGAATAGTACCTGGTTAAGGACCGCTCCTTCTTTACCCCCGCACTAGAGAGATCTCTTGCCGAGGTATCTACAGAGCACAGAAGTGAAATTAAAAACAGACAGGCACTGTCCTGGCCAGGACAGCCTATTCCCTGGCCTCTGCACCTCTCTCCCAAGTGTTATGGCTGTGGTCTGTCACACTTGGCTACCTTCACATTAAGGTGAGCAGCGGCTTGTTCTGCTCCAGCATCCAGCTCTTGCACTGCACAGTTCAGATTTTTTTAAATCAGTGCTCTTGTACCCAAACCTTGCCCCATGCTGGAAGAGCCATCCTGGTGCCCTCATTCCTCCCTTCTCCATTTTCATGCTGTTTTGGGAAGAGTTCTGTCCGTGGCTCATTTTGTCCGTGCCCATTGCTCCCTCTCTGCAGGTACCTGTGAGAGCCAGGCTGTGTGCCCAGCGCAGCCAGCGGCTCACGGCAAACACCTCCCTGTCCTACAGCATCACAGCCAAAGCAGGAGGAAGGAACTGTGCAGCTGTAACCAGCAACAGTGCAGCGAAAGGACTCGGAGCCCTCACATTACACCATTTTCCAGGGGTGCTGTTTGCTCACAAGCTTTTCCCAAGCAAGCACTTTGCTAGGAAGGGAAGTACAACTTAAATGGTAATTAGTCACCCATCCTGCCTTTGCTCCCAAAGGATCTCCAGGAACATTTTGGGGAAAGACTGTGAAAATTAATCCTAGGCTGACATACAGGCAACATTGCATTGCAGTAGCATGGACAGTTTTGCACAAATCCTCTCCTGCCCAGATTGCTCACAGGAGAGGAAGGGTACACAGCTGCTATCATAAACCTTTCCAGCCAAACCGCCCTGCTTCATTATAGTTTGTCACCTGCTCAGGGAAATCACTTGTCACAAAAATTTTCTTTTCCACTTAATGACTTCAAACTTAATTTGAGGATTGGCTCAGCAGACTGCAGCTGAGGTACCTTTCAAATGGAGTGTGCACCTTCCCTGGGTATGAGCCGAGGGCTGCAGGGATGATGATGGCAGCATCTTCGGGATGCAGAGCTGTCGTAAGCTTGTGTAATTAAAGGCCTGACTCAGCAAAGCACAACAACCTACTGATTGTAAATCCACAGTTATTGTTTAATAAGGATGAAATCTGTTAAACTGGGGCTGATGAGACCCTGACATAAGGGAGGGCTGGGTCAGGAATTGGGGATCACAACAAGTGATCTGCAGAGCAAGGGAGAGGAAGAGGCAGAGGCCACGTTGCACGACCAGACTCAAGAGCATTTATACAATGAAGTCTGGGGCCAGGATCAGCCCTGAAATGCAGAATTTGTTCAGCAGCAGGCAAAGGGAGCTGATTGTCACAGCTCTAAACTGCTCAGCACCTCCTCGTTGATGAAGCACATGTACAGCTCGTGTTGCCACCACGTACTGAGGTTGGTACAAGACAGCATCGGTGGGCAGGGCAGGCCAATGCTCCTAGTCACTTCAACTGCATAAATAATGCAAATACTGCACTCCAAAAAAGTCACAAATCAAAAAAAATTAGATTGTGCCATGAGGAGAGCTGGGAAAATAGAGGCTCTCATAAGTTAAGAGTCTTTCCTACAGTCACCAAGCAAGTTTCAGAGCCAAATGTAGAAGCTGATGCACCCGGTGCCCTTTTCACCACCCCAAACTGTCTTTTCAGCATTTTATGCTGCAGTGACAAAGTTTCCCTACCACAGATCTAGTCTAAAATTATTCTTGCTTACTGGAATTGCAAAAAAAGGATTAGCAACAACTGTCTTGGTTGACCTAGAATGATCTGTTGAAATTCTGCACGTGAATGCCGCTAAATGCAAGCATAAGGTAAGTGAACGCTGTGTCCCACATTCCCAGTGAAATTACTAGGGCCTGTGTTATGATGGAGCAGACACAAAATCATTGCTAGGACTGAAGCAAGGCTATGATTTATTTATCTAGTTTGCACTGTTCCTAAGTAGCTGCACACAGTATATTAGGTGAACTTAAACATACATCTTGTTACTTTAGCAGCTCAGCGACAGCAATCACACCCCTTTTAAAAGCAGAATATATTGAACAGGAAACCAATGAATCTACTTAAGAACCTCCTCACCAAGGCACTTCCTTCTTTGCTGCTGGGACACCCATCCAATCCCACCCCTCCAGGTCCCTGTCAGGACGGATGGAGTACGGGGCTGCTGCTGAAATCCACGCATGCAGCTCCAGGTAGCAGGCTGGGGTCAGTGCCCTGCTCCACTTGGCTCGGCATCCAGCAGACTGAGTGTGTTCTCAGGAGAGAGCAGTTCAAATTAGCACATTAGCAGAACTGCCAAGAATTGAAAGCCCAATGCAACCAGCTAAACACTTGAGATTTGCTCCAGTGGCTGCTGGAGTAAACCCTGCTCAAGGCACAGATAACAGCACGCTCTCTCAGTGACACAGACCCTCCCTACAGCTGGCGATGCTGCCCCACACTAGCACCAACCCAAACACAAAGGCAGTGCTCTGCAAAAGCATCACTCCAGCTCCTAAAAGCAGAACTCCATCCTGCAAACAAGCTAAAAAAGGTGCTGCATTAATGGAGAGTGCACCAAATCCTGCTCCAGGTTAGCTGGGGCTCAGCGAACTCATCCCTTTGCATGCACATGGCATCCCACAGCACTGCCTCACCTCTCTTACCCAGCCTCAGAGGGGTTCTTACCCATTCATCCTCATCATCATCTCTATCCCTGCCCAGAAACCCAGAGAAGATTTAAGAAGAGAACTTTAAAACCATTTCATCAAGAGTTAAAAATACTTTCTTCAGCCAACTGCAAGGCGAGCAGAAGGGACAGTGTATACTGCAATGTATGGCTGCAAATTGAGATTCCTGTTTTAGAGGAAGATCGGGTGCTCTGGTGGTCTCAACATGTTCCTTAAAGCCCTGTAACTGAGACTTATTTCAGCTCCTCTCTCCACAAGGAGCCTTTAACTTACTAGCAACCCCACTACATTAGTTACACAAGCAACCAGTTCCCGTCTAATTGGTTTATGAGACAGCAGGTTTTCCTTTTTAATGGCTGATTAATTGCCACACTGCCCAATGCAAGGCTGTGATTCACTTGTCTCTGTAGAGATTTAACAGGGAAGCCTGAGGCTTCCATGTAAAGGAAGGGATTGGAACCTAAAAACAAAGTTGTGATCCAGCCAGAACTAAACTGGCTGACAGCCTCTCCCAGTAACCTTCCCACCACCTCCATCCTGTAAAAGTCAAGGGAAATAAAAATACTCCCATTTTTAAGGCAAAATTCGATGTTCATCAGGGAGATAGGGCTCATTTAGTTTTTAATTTTTCCTTTACCTCCGGGTTAAATTCAGGCAGGGAGCCTGATGTTGAAATGGATTGAAACAACTGTTTTAACACAATCCAGCTTCCTTTCCAAGCTCTTCCATCTCCCCATCCACTGCCAAGAAAGGGACCAAAGTGGACAAGAATAGGGAGATTAAACAGAAACAAAAGTCGGAGTCAGCACCAGGCTGGGCTAATGCGGGCATGGCTTTGTCGTCGGCATTTTGCTGTTTGTTGTCTGCAATCCTTTTAAGGTGGCTGCAGCTTGCAGCCAGCATAATCCTGATTTTGTAAGGGTCTGGGTTTTTTTCCTCCCCCTTCCTTTTTTCACATTGCCAGCAATTGATTTCATTTAACATTTTCATTCCTCTGCCCGCTGTAAATAACCACTTGGCAGTTGAATTTCTCAAGTAGAACAGGCAGCGGCTGCTTACTCTCTTCCTGGCAGCTGGGGGGGAATCTGGCAAGCACTAAAGCAAGAAGCTGTTTCAAGTAGCTTTGAAATGTGCAAGAGATTACACGGGGAGCACTTGGAGTGGAAGAAGTCACAATATCGAAAGGCTGAGAACTTATTTTTGAAAAGCCTGGTGAACTTGGTGGCTGAGAGACCAAGTTCACCAGTGAGGGATGAGTATTTCGCTCCCAGTTCATGGCTCTGCACCGATGGATGCCAGCGGAGAAGGGGAGCAGGCAGCTGCAGCTCGTGGTTGCCACTCATCTGGCAGCACATAACTGCACTTAAACCAGCACACAAGGTACAACCCAAGGAGACAACAGCCCAACTTGCCACCTCCTTGTGCTCTGCAAACAGCACTTGCTCACTGTCACACTCTGCTGTGCACATCAGGAGGCTGAGATACTGCATCAGTGCTTGTCACACTGGCCCTGCCTTCCTCCCTGGGGCCCAGCTCTCCGTGTGTTGGCGCTGCATTCCCAAAATGTTCAGCTGGACAAGATACCTCTGACCTTCAAGATATCCATGCCACGTCCTCTCCCACTGGCTGGGCAAAACACGGCCACCCTGCCAGGAGAGCTCAAGAGCTGAGAGGAAAAGAACCCCTGATTACCATCCAGTTTATGAGCCACACATTTCTCTCCCGGTTTGTAACCCCAAGAAATCCCTGACCTCACCAGAGCTGGACAAATTTTGGGCCAGAACAAAATTCACTGTAAGTCAGCCTTCACATCAGAGTAATAAAGGAGCCACTGAATCAATATCAACTGGCACCAAATGAAATCCCTGGGTTCACCTTAGTCATGCTGGCATAGTATCCGTGTAACTCCTTTAGGCTTAAAGCATTTTACTTGTATTTCATGTGAGCAGGGAGAGGGAGAGAGATTGTTGCCCCAAAATTGCCAAGCTGCCCCCAAACACAGGAGTTCCCAGTACAGGGCTTTGTTGCCATCCAAGAGAGGTTGAGCCGAGCACTCCACAGCCACGGAGATCAAGCACGAGAATGGGTATTTACCACCCTGAATGGCTGCATGCACAGCTAAGCGAGCACAAAGTATTAATAATGATTAATTTGTAAGGGTCGCTTTTTAGCTTTTTTTCAGAAAAAGTCAGCATATTCTGAGCAGAGCTATTAACAATACCAACAAGCAGAGCTCATACCACAGGCTACGTGGCCTAATTCCACCCTGCTTTTCTGATGCTGCAAAAAAGCTGCAGTAAAAGAAATCGTCAGTGCCGGGATCCTGCCACACACCGGCCCCCACCTCCCATGTCAGCCCTGAAAGGCTCGTCAGCAGGAGCTGCTCGCTCCTCCCCAGCTCCCTGCCCCTCAGCCCATGCTGCGAACTACGCTGAATGTCTTTGAAAATGCCCCCGCTGAACTCGCAGAGGCAGAGCAGGGATGACAAAATCGGAGCTGGCAGCTCTGCAGAGCAGAGCCCAACAGCAGGTTCACCTTTCCCTTCCCCTCTGCAGCCCAGCACGAGAGGGAGGGCTCGGAGCAGAGGCGGACAGGGGTGGGCAGCAGCTGCATTGGTAAGGCCGTGCCGCAGCTGGGCTCTGCGCTCCGTGCTCCCAAAAAGCGCTCACCAAGGGCACGGCACACGGCGATGCGAGCACAGGCTGTTCAGGAGTCCCTCGAGAGGCACAGTCGGTCTAATCCACAGCTACACAGCAACAAAACACTTGCTCGCCCTCAAAAATACTTTGGGGACAGCAAGAGGTGCTGCAGGAGCCCGTGCTCTGTCCTGGGCAGGCGCTGCCGCAGGGCAGGAGCGCTGCTGCCACCCACACCTGCGAGCGGCCGGCTGAGCATGGCAAAGGCAAGCGATGCCACAGCTCAGAGCACACTGCGCTACAGGGCAAGGCAGGCAGGGCTAATCCCCATCTCACAACTTGCAACGCTAAGTACATTAGAGACTACTTTTCTATTTGTTTATTTTTTTATATATTTATTTTAGTTACTTTGCTTCACCTCTTCTTTTTTCCCCAGCAGACAAACAGTGGAGTAGAGCAAGCATGGATAATTCTCAGCCCATTTTATTTTATTTCTCTGTGGCGTTTCTCTGTTTGCTTTTGAGAGGAGGGGGTTGTTGAAGCATGTGTATTGCTTTGCAATTACAAATTAGCTTTTTTAATGAAGTGTGCTGCAAGAGGCCTGATATGCCACATGTGAGTGTGCTCCTCAGCCTCTGATGAGAAACAAAAGTGGAACAAACCCCATCCTACAAATAAGTGCCGTGGCTGCTCCCAGAGCCTGGTCTGAGCGGGGCGCTCTGTGCAAGTGCAGGGCAAGCAGTGGTCACAGTCACGGGCTCCTCCTGGGGGTTTGGTTCGCAGAGACAGCAGAAAGGGTTTTTCGCAGAGTAAATGGAAGCACTTGACAGCAGGAACCAGGTCAAAGCACAGCTCTGCTCAGGCTTCAGGGAGGCTCTGAGCAGAAGGGAGGAGACAAGGAAAAGGCATCCTCCTCTCCCATCGAGTGGGTTCAGTTTTCCCAGGACCCCCAAATCTAGAGCCTGCCATGCCAGCAGCACTCTCTGTGCAGGGGATCTCGGCAGAGATGAATTTTACATGCCCCAGGGTACAAGGTTTGGATACTGAAACAACCTGCCATGTGCCATCTGTCTTCCATGAAAATCTTCAATGGCTGTGGCGGCAAAGCCAGGTCCCACACACACTTCCCAAGGATTTGGGCATTGTAGGTCAGCATCACATTGAGAATTTGTAGGTCTGCTCTGGATCGGACACCCCTGAGGCAGCTGCTGATGGGAAACACCTCCAAGAGCAGTTCTGGAAAGGCAATTCAAAATGCTTTCAGCCTGCCCACAGATTTAGGGAAGCAGTAATTGCCTGCAGAAGACTGGAACCACCTCTTTCCCAATGTCTGTTATTAGCAAGTCTAGTGAGCACCTTACTGTTGACAAACATCAACTGCAGATGTGCCTTAGCCATGTCCCAGCCTCTCTTCTTCCATCACCTGCAATTGTTGCAGCAGCTGATCAAACGAGCATACGCAGAATGAGCGCTCAGCCAACATTATCAGACATTCAGCACAAAAGGAAAAGTTGACAAATGATCAAATGCAGTTCCATCTCCAGTCTGCTGCTCACAGACAACTGACAAACAGAACACCAATGGTGACAGTCTCCCTCTGAATTCAAAGGCAGTCAGAGAACAGCCATTCAGCAAAACAGCTGCAATAAAAAAATAAATACCCCAAACCCCAGGAAAATTTAAAACTCTTTGTACTTTAACTCCAGAGCTCAGAAAACCTCAGCCCCAAAGCCACTCTTCAGAGCTGGGTGAACACCGAAAGCTTGCTCAGATCTCCTCTGTGAACCTATTGGTACCATTTTAGGGTTTCCCTACATCTTTTCAGACACGTGGGCTTTGATAGTTTATTTTGGTTTAGGACATGGGCAAGAATCTACTTGAAGCATCTTACAAGAGTTCCCAAGCCCTCATTCCCAGGTCTTGACCACTTTGCCCTGTCCTTTCCCCTTTCACTTCACTTGTCTCTGCTCAACTCATCCAACCATTAAAGAACATATCCTATAGCACTAACCTGCCATCCGTGGCCCTGTGCTGCTGATGTACTCTCCTCCATCCCTCACCTGTGAAGGACTTTGCTCAGACCAGCAGGAACTGGTATTTTCCACCGCACGTTCATTTTCTGCCCAGCAGAGCTGAGTGCAATTTTAAGGTCTCTGTCAACCACCCCCCATCCTTCTTACTACCTCTAAACCTTTCCTTAGAGCTGCTAAATCATAAGCCTCTAAATATCTAGACACTTTGATCTGCGTTTAAGAAAATCAATCTCATGTTTTATAAAATACTGGCAGAGTTCTTCCCTCTGTTCCTCATTAAGGCTTTTTGGTTCACACGACATGTCCCCCATGCAGACTGTAGCAGCAGCAGCGTGCAAGTTCAATGTAGGAAGAATAAAGAGCTACCTCGAGATTCACAGCATATTAAAATTAACAGCCACTGCAGTCAAATGCTGTATCTCTCTCCAATCTCATTACCAATAGCTTCTAACATAAAACAGGATCCACTTCACAATATTTCATAGAATGATCCACAAGGAAATAGAGAAAAGACAAATATATGTCAGAGCTTGCTCAAGCAAAGACCAGGAACGTGGAGGGAAGGAGAGCCATGCACTGCTTTTGTGCCCTGAGCAGGCTGCACCCCACTCAGCACCTCTGCCGACCAGACACTGCTGGGTCACACGGGCAGAGCGTGGGAGCTCAGGTCAGGGCTTCCTACTCTGAATCCAAGAACAAAATAGTGACAAATAAAGGCAAAATAAATGAAGACATTCTAAGCCTGGAGCAAACCAAGCAGGCCACGGGCTCTCATCTTCGCCAGTCATGCAATCGGTGTCCTAGTTCATCCCGGTCATCTGTGGTTAATTGAGCTCCCAAGGGTTTCTTGACCTCATTTCCCAAGACACAACCCACAGCTCTGCCCTTGCTGGGCACCTCACTCCAATGAGCCCCCGGCAATCCCTCTGCACGTGGAATGTGTGCCTGCCACCCCCAGCTTCCCACGTTGCACAGCCCATCAGCCAAAAAGATAACTTTTCATGAACTGCAGTAAAAGGCAGAGCCAGGCTGGCTGCAGAGCCAGGCACGCTGGAGAAAAGCCACAGATATGGGGAGTGCCCCACGTAAGAGCCCCCCACCCTGTGCCTACGAGCAGCTCCCTGCTATGCTCTCATCCCCACCCAAGCACAACCTTCACCCCAGCAAGATGCAGCCAGCACCTTTTCTGTAAGCCCAGGAAGGGTGGTTTGTGCCTCAAAGCACACCCCGCTGGCTCATCCCATCCATCCAGGCCAATTGAGTTCGCTCGACATTCAGCAGCCCCATGTTTCTAGGAGAAAAAGTGGTGCTGTCAAGAATTGCAACAAGGGAAATTGCTCTGGTAGAAAAACCTGGCAGCACACATAGCCTGGGAGCCTGCAGAGCCAAGCTGAGAGTAAGAGGGAGATAACTGAGAAACCAGTGAGCTCTGGGAAAAAGCTTTCACCCCCATTTTGCCACTGGGAATCCCTTCCATCAAGAAACCCGTTCTCAAGAGCTCCCTGGCCTTTGTCTCACAGGAGGATGGAAACTGGGGGCACAGATAGAGGAGGAAGCACATGGTACATGGCTTGATCTATTCCCGAGAAAATTCCTTTTGAAAAGCCAGCTACAACCATGCACAAGGCAAGGGTGGAGAACTGGGCTGAGGACACTGGATCCCTGGACAGTCCTGTTGCACCTGACCTTTGCAGGCAGATGCACCTGGGGGAACAGCCAGGCATTATGTTATTTCCCAAAAAATCTCCATCCCTGTTAATCCTAGGCAGCCATGTCTCCTCCCTGCAGCCAGTTTCCTTGAGAAACAGACAGCTTAAAATCTCTAGTGCAGCCTCCAGCATCATCAAGTGCTCCACACACAGAAAGGGCACAGACAGGAGCGGCATTCATCAGGCTGGTAGACACAGCATCATTTTGCTGGGTAGCTGGATGTGGTTGACTTGGATTCGCTCTCTCCCAGGAAATGATTGTGATTGTCAGAGGAGATTGTATATGATTATTAATAACAACACCACAAGGAAAAATAGAAGGCAATCAGCTGAGCGGGGCCGGGAGAGGAAACGGGGAGGGTTTGCAGTGTTAGCGCTGGATCCTGCTCAAGGCCCGGCAGGCTGAGGGTACCTTGGTACATGTGTTAGGCTGAAATGCAACTTCATTTTGCTTTTCCAACGAACAAATTCCCCAGATGCCATGCAGAGCAAGTTAATAAACAACAGCAGAAGCAGTGAGGAATAAAGAAGCACAGGCAACAGGGATGGGCTTTGAATAGGTGATTTGCGAGAGCAAGTCGCAGAGAGTAACAACTGGAGCAAGGTGCTCAAATGCAGTGTTCTTACACCAAAACTGGGCATAAGAGAGCACAAGAAATGGTCAAAAGGAGCTCAGTGCTAGATTTCAGGGCATCATCTATTGTTTTGCTCTCTCAGGCACCCAGGCAGAGGGCCCTGGGTGACTCTGCAGCCACCGGGCTCAAAGCCACTCACTCAAAGCCACTCATTGCCTGCTTATCGCCCAAAGGCACAGACAGGTCTCTCCCTGCAGGGGTAGCACAGCACTACACCAGCCTGGAACCTCTGCACCTTCCTGCTGCTCCAAAGCCATCCTTACCCTGCATATGGATGCTCCAGATTAAATTGCTTGCCAAAATCAGAGGGCTTGCAGCACAAGGCAGCAATGCACAGCATGTGCCAAGTCTCAGCGTGGTTTCACCCAAAAAATATTCCCCCATGTGCCCTCTTTTCCCAGCTAATCATCCCCATGATGTGACACCAGCACTAGAATTTCAATTTTATGCTGTATTTGAGAGCACATTTCACTGTAACAGCAGACAAGCCCAAGATAATTAAACCCTTGTCCGAATGAATGCCAGTTCTCCCCTCTGCACCTCTCGCAGCAGAGGGATGGTGGCAGGGGAGGAAGAGGAGGAGGAAGGCAGCTCACTCTGTTCTGGCCTCCCTGGGGAAGGGAGGCAGGCTGCCAGGTGGGGGGAGCGCAGGGCCTCAGCCTGTAACTGTGCAAACACTAATGCTGCAAAAGCTAATTTTACAGAGTTCCACTCTGTGGACTCCTCTTTGTCCCAGGATTCCTCAGCCTGAGAGATTAGCAGTTTAGAGATGGAGAAAAAGAAGGTATTTTAAAATTCAGCATAAACTCACTCAGACTCAATGAGCAAGTCAGTTTGGAAGGGTGGGGATGGGCTCAGGAGGGAGGGCTCAAATAAATAGGAAATAATTGAAAGACTAGGATGAAGAAAGAGCATATGTGCCACCCTAGAAAGCTCAATATTCGCTTTCATTTTTATTCTCATCTTCATGCCTCTTTGCAGCTTACTTTCTATCCTTTCCAAGCTTTCCCTGATCTCCAAACAATATTCCTGTCTCTGGCTGCCTTTAACTCCCTGTCCACCAGCCTCCCATCGTGCTGGCTGTTTGCTGCTATGCCCCAGGCTCTCCAATATTTCTTTGGAGCCCATAGATGGGATGAAGCCATCCAGCCTGCAATAGGAATCCCTGCAGCGAACATTGGTCATAGAATCACAGAATGGTTTGGGTTGGAAGGGACCTTAAAGCTCATCTCGTTTCAACCCTCCTGCTGTGAGGTTCCACTAGACCAGGTTTCTCAGAGCACCATCCATGCTGGCCTTGCACACTTCCAGGGATGGGACATTCACAGCTTCTCTGGGCAGCCTATACCTGTGCCTCACCACTGTCACAGGAAAGAATCTTTTCTAATATCCAATCTAAACCTACCCTCTTTCAGTTTGAAGCCATTCCCCCTTTTCCTGACCCTCCATGCTCTTGTTAACAGTCTCTCTCCATCTTTCTTGTAGGCTCCCCTCAGGTACTGGAAGGCCATAATGAGGTCGCAGAGAAGTGTGCCCTTCTCCAAGCTGAACAATCCCAATTCTCTCAGCTTTCCCCCACAGGGGAGGTGCTCCATCCCTCTAGTGACCTTGGACTTCCTCCAACAGGTCGATGTCCTTCCTGTGCTGGGGATGCCAGAGCTGGATGCAGTACTCTGCATGATCCTCCAATCCCCACCAGCAACCACAGCGGTACGTACCTGGACCTCAGACATCCTGTCCTCACATTTCCATCTCCATCGTATTTATCCTTGTAACACATTGGAGAGGGATGGAAGAAACTGCTGTGGGGACAAGATCACAAGTTAAACCCCACAGCTTCCTGAAGGAAGCTACAGGTGATCCCCAGGCCTGAGCTCTCCAGACACAACAGCAAAACCCAAGGACCACAGCACACTTGGAGCTTGAATCCTTCTTCCCAGCTGAATCCTCCTTGCAGATGAAGAATGGAAGCACTGAGAGCAGCTCCCCCCATCCAGCCAGCAGGAGGAGGCTGTTCCTGCAAACACACACACACACACGCATTTGCAGCAAGGGAAAGACAACAGAGAAATGGCTTCAGCGGGAGTTCATTACACTTGTTTATCTTCATTTTGTCTCTAACAGATGAACAGCGTAATGGCTTTGGCTTTCCTGGATGCCACAAACCCAGAAACATCCTAATGAAAAATAAATGTATTTACAGGGAGACGTCAAAACAGCCCAAGACAAGTCAAAGTAATGTGCCTGTGTTGGGAAAGAGTGCTTTCATTTCATCGCCCCTCCATGGCCTTCGAGCAGATCACGCAGCAGAGAGAGATAAATATTTTAAATAGTGACACTTCAGCGATGCACGGTTGTGCAAGACAGAGAATAATTAGAAAATAAATTACTTTTTTTTGCACGGTAATTCCAAATGTTGAATGAATTGGATTACTTGACAGACTCCAGATCTGTTTCAATATTGAGGGTCCTACCCAAAGAGATACAGGGAACTTGGCCTCCAAAAAGAAGCCAAAATACAAATAAATGCATCTTAGAGAAAGTGTTTAAGATCTGCCTGGCAACCTCCATAAATCTAAAAGATAGAAGGTTTCTCCTGGCCTCACACCAACAGTTTGGTCTAAAAATAGGTTAATCTTCCCGAGAGCAAAGGAGCCATCATCAACACAACGCTGCCTGCAACACGTACCCTGCCCCCGCAGGCACACACCGCTGCCTTGGGCAGCCACGGTCACACGGAGCACAAAGGCCACTGAACTTCCTGACTAATAGCCAAATTCCCTTCCTTCAGCCAGCCCAGGGAAGCTCCCGTGCCATCGGCTGCACTGAGCAAGGAGAGTTGCTGTGATTACCTGCAATGGTCTCTCCTTGCTTCATTTCTTGGAAGATCATTGGCATGGACGCAAATGTGTTTTCCCCCCATCCCTGAGGAAATACACAAATGTGTGGCTGTACAGGTTGTGATGAACTTGCACACGCATGCTTTACTGTTGTGCTGACAGAGCAGATTGCTTATTTGGGGAAAACAGTGAGATTTCCACTTGTTCCGCTAAAAAGGATTATATAATGTCTCCTCCCTTGTCCCCTCTCTGTCTGATTGCTGATTGAACTTGTCAGATGGTTTTCTACCTGTCTTACGCAGACATATGGAAATGGTCACTTATAAACTTTGGCAAACCATGGTTAGGATGCTGTTAGAGAAAAGTTAATTGTTTCATGACCTGCTAAACTCGATATAAAGCTGGGGCAATTTTTCCCACCAGAAGCTTTCAGTTATAATAAATATATCTTAAAATAAAGCTAAGTGAGAAAAGTACTTCC
This sequence comes from Dasyornis broadbenti, assembly GCA_013397935.1. Taxonomy (NCBI): domain Eukaryota; kingdom Metazoa; phylum Chordata; class Aves; order Passeriformes; family Dasyornithidae; genus Dasyornis; species Dasyornis broadbenti. Next base: position 192,185 of record VZRN01000472.1, on the reverse strand, counting down.
CAATTTAAACATGGGAAAACCCCTACCAATCCCAAGGAGCTGTCATTAGTCTCCCGAAAAGCATTATAAAGCAGAGCAGGCATATCAGTAATTTTGGATGAAATATTTAAAAGCGACTGTGAAAGAACACGCATGATAGAATCGGGAAATTTGATGTTTTAATACTAGACTGGACTGCAAAGCTAGCAGTATCTGCAACCTGAAATGCACAGTGAAACCATCCAAAATGAAATTGTGTGGTAGTTACATAATGTGGGACGGTATTTTTAAATGTATTAGGTTTTGAAATATGCTGCTTAACCTGAGTTCTTAAACCTTAATTGTGATTGTGGTATTTTTGCTTAATACTATTAAACGAAGTGAGAATAGGAACTTTCAGTATGAAGTTAACAATAAAATAGCCTGAGTTAATTTAAAAAATGCTTTAAAAAAATCAAACTCTCACATGATTCAATGAATTCTGACAAGAGCAAAGAAATGGTACTAGTTTTCAAATTGAGATTTCTTTTGGTTTTATCTGAGAGCTCCTTAGCCTAACAGAATTATACATCATAATGGGTGTTCTTAATTGTGCAAATCCTGGGTCTAGATGCAATCATTGGCACTGCAATGCTCTGTTCACATTGCACTGGTGTGCACACTCAGAAACATCATCCACCTTAGCACAGTTTTCCCCTGAAGAATATCCTTTGTTTTCAAAATTATTAAAAAAAATAGTAATGGAGTAGCCCAAGGAGGAATTTGCAAAGCAATATTTGTTAGCACTTTGAAGTTAAGCATCAATCTCAAGCCATTTAAAAACTGCTTTTAAAAGCAAAGCTGCTAACACATAAAAGCTAGGAAAGTAGCAACAGCATAAAAGCTGAATTTGCAGCTGGTTTGTACGACTAGAGCAGCTGAAGTGAACTCATGAATCTGGCCTTTAATTGGTAATTGATTTTATGACTTGGCAGTGAGCACAGGAACACGGGTCTGTCTGTAGGAGGAGACCAGGGGTCATCAGTCCTCTGGCCTTGACACCTTTGTGTCGTCAGAGCTGCCCTGCAGCCCCTGCCCAGCAGCACAGTGGGGCACGGCAGCTCTGCTGGGGAGGCCCTTGGCTCTGGGGTCTCCCACTGCACAAGGGATCGGGCTCCATCAATAATCAATAATTGATAATCAATAATCAATAATCAATCCATTGACACACCGGGAACACGGACAGAGATCCGGGACTCCCCTCATCCACACCAGCCAGGGGTCAGTGAATCGTACACAAGGCACCTGCACAGGAGTTCTAAGGGAACATCAGCTCCCGCCTTGCAGGTTCTGTGCTGCTGGCTTCACTTGGTTGTACCTGAGTAATGAGATACAAGAATATTTAATAATTTAACCAAAGGATGACCTGGTTGCCTCAAGTACAACCTGTACCAAGCTTTCAGTTACAGCTATGGAAAATTTGTCTGCATTATCTTGTTATCATAATTTGAAACATAAAAAAAGCTAAGATAAATTCCTGAAAGGATTTGATAATTAATAATCCATCTTCTTCAGATTTGCTTATAGACTTTCAGAAGATTCCTCCGCCCATAGTCCTAAGGACTATGCTATGCTATATTTTCACATTAAAAAGACTATAGACTTTGACTTTAAATTAAATACTTCTGATTTCCCACAGTCTTGGTACAAGGGATCACCACCTGTTGTAGAAGCTTTGTACTGAGTGGCTGAAGGCAGTGCTTTACAGCTGGGAGCTACAGTGCCAAGAATGCTTTTCTTATTTATTATGCATTTATTGTGTTTGTAAGTCACCATCAGTCTTCAGTCCCTGGAACTAGAGGCAGAGCATACCAGTAAAAAGCAAAAGAGAGGGTCCTACTCACACCCATCAAGAAGTTTGTCTGAGCTGGCAATGTGATTTGCCTGGGACACAGGAAAGACTGGGAAAAGCTGGTCTGCCTCCTTCTGCTTTAAATGAGTGAGGTATAAATATAGAAGCTTTGGAAAGTTGCCTTGAGTTTGCTGCATTGCAATTGCCATAACAATTGGATTATGATCCTTATTTATCCCCATTGACAAAGTAATTGAGTTTGGTCAGCTGGATCCTTTCCCTTCCTAGGGGCCAACAGATGGGTGACGCAGCCCCAGGTCTCCCAGGAAAGCAGCAGAGGTGTGGTGCTGGCTGACACCCAGTGATCTCCAGGGCCCTCCCTGGGACAGTTTGGACAATCCCCCATTTTCCAAGTCCTTCTGACTGCTGAAATTACAGCTCTTCAGAAGAGATGCAAGAATGATTTCCCTGCACACCATGGATGTGACACAGACCCAGCCCAAATGCTGCACCCTTCTGTTGAGCTGGAGCAAACAAAAGGTCAGAGATGATGAGAGTTACCCACAGCTCAGTTAAGTCAGTGGTGTGGAATTCCTCTGACCAGTCTAAAAGCTATCTAGATTTTTTTAGACAAATGGCCAGACAAATGGCCACATTGCAGTGGGGCATTTTTAGACAAATGGCCACATTGCAGTGGGGCATAGGGAGGATGATAAACTCAGGGGAAGATTTGAACAAAATTTCTGATATTACTCCTAAGGGACACTTGTTCTACCATGGCTTAGGATGCCTCGATATTTGACAAAAAAATCCAAAGCATGGAAAAAAGAAAAAAGCAGGAAAAAACAATGTCAAATGCAATCAAGCAGTAATAGTCAAAACAAAATCCAACACAGACTCCTCCGTGAACTGTTATTCTATTATGGTATCATCTATATAGAAAAAGTGATGCAAAGAAAGAGAAGTAGGAGTAAGAAGATTCCTAAACCACCTCCAGACATCACAGAGCATCGAGATGCCACTTGATAACAGCTGGTGGCAGGACTGGAGGAGTGAATAGCAAACAGGAAGGATTTGCTGGCTGGGAAAATAGGCCAGAACCAAATGCAACAGGGTTGAGGCTGCGGCTACCAGAGCTGAAGCCCTGAATATCTGCTGGACAACAGGCATTTCTGAACAGGAGCCACCAGTGAGAATCAGAAGACACTGAGGCAACCATTGCTGTGCTGCCCCTCTCACTCCTGTTCCCAATGCTGCAAATAGCATCACAGAGTCACAGAATGGTTGAAAGGGACATTAAAGATCCCTTTCAAGCCTTTTGTTATGGGCAGGAACACCTTCTACTAGACCAGGTTTCTCAGAGCACCATCCAGCCTGGCCTTGGACTCTTCCAGGGATCCATGGGCAGCCACAGCTTCTCTGGGCAACCTGTGCCAGGGCCTCACCACCCTCACAGGGAGGAATTCCTTCCTAATATCTAATATAAGCCTACTCTCTTTCAGTTTGCAGCCATTCCCTCCTGTCCTGTCACTCCACGCTCTTGTGAATAGTCTCTCCCCATGTTTCTTGGAGGCTGCTCTCCAAGAGCAGGAACTGCAACTGCAGTTTGATGTACCCTCAGCTCAGAGAAGGATGTCGGAGGAAAAGACAAACCTGCTGCAAGGGGTAAGGGAGAAACTAGGAGGTAGTTTCTCTTCTAAACACGTTTAGAAGAGAGCAGATCCACAACAGACACATCTTATAAAAGCAGAGCACAATAGATGGAAAGAAAGAAATACGGTAAATATTCTACAGCACATCCAAGCAGCCCCAGAGATATACCAGAACAAATACAGAGGAAGAAATTACTACATATAGCTAACAGAGATCCACATTAGGAATGGTATTACAAGAAAGATTACCTCCGTCAAAGCCAACCCCTGGAGACCTTCTTAAGCTAATGTTTGTCCTCAGCAGCTGCTGTTAAGGTCCTTATGAAATAGGGACACCTTTTATTGCAGCACCAATTTCACTTCTGCTCAATCTTTCATGAGAAAAATAACTTAAACTGAGGCAGACCACAACAACTGGAAGCAGCTTGAGCCTTAGACCTCCATTTAGAAGATTGGCAGGGGGAGGATTTAAGTGGGTTCACGTGTGTGATTTCTCCAGGGTTTGCTGGATCTCCAAGAAGAGGGCTATAATAGCACGAGAAGCTGAAAGTAGAAATCTGCCAAAATGTACTTCTCCACGAATTCTCACAAAGTAGTGCGAAGCCCTGTTGTGCCCAAAGCTTTTCTTTGCTTTCAGTTCAGGCTAATTTCTACCCATTAAGAGCCAGTTTCAAAACATGAGTTAGAAAACATTCTCAGTGCGCTTATTTTCCTTTTGGTGTCCTCTTAAAAATATCCAACAAAGTGCAGTTTGTCCCTAGATTTTTCTGTGGCAGGCGTTACTAACATCCACTGAATGTGAATTCAGAAATCCTCACTGTGGGAGGGAAGTCCATCAATAGATTGCTCCACCAGGAAGATACAGAGATCCTACCCAGGCTCCCAGAGCAGGCTAAGGCAGAGACAAGACCCAGCCCCAGATGGCCTGAGCAACTACTTTCTACCAAAATCACGAAAGTCTTTCTTTAGCCAGCAAACCAGCTCAAGTTCGTGCACTATCTGGACTAACTGAAACTTCACAGACCTACAGAAATAAATTTTTTATTTGTCATTAAATCCTGAACCAAATGCCATGCAAGGAAAAAAGGTCAAAAATCAAGTGGGACGTGTGATTCCTCCAGATGTGAGTGGCTCAGGCAGATAATGAGCAGCCCAGAAAACGCCACAACATTCTCATGCCATAGAAATGCTCAGATAAATGTTTTTGTCTACCTCATCACAGCAATAACAGGAAAGTTTCTGGGATTTCCCTCATCAGTCTGTTGCAAGGGTTAAAGCCAGCCAGAAAGCTTAGACTGGGAGGTTGAAGGCTGTTCTGATGACACATCTTTTGCTCATCTCAGATTCGGGCTTCAGCATAAGCAATATATACTGCAACAGCAGTGGTTTATTATTAATTGAATTTTTTTTTCTGTATAATAATTGTCTCTGGAAAGCAACTTTTGCTTTCTGGTGAAATATGTAGACATGTACAGTATAACTATCACTGGTTCCCATAAAACAATAATCCAGCATGGAATACAGAATTTGCAATTTAACACGGGCCTATATTTCTTTAAGCTTTTTGGTTTGGTTTTCCTTTTTTTACACTAGTTAATGAGCCACTTCTTCTAAATGAAACAAATCTTGTTAATGAGAAACTTATGTTGAAGAAAAAAATTAAATCTACCCTTCTGGATTTTAATATAAACATGCTTCTCTTCAGTGCACGTTCCCCCTGTTTTCCCTTGCCCATTTTTAAAAGGACTCATGCATGTTTGCCCCCTGGAAATGCTAGGGGCACAATTAGATGTGGGATGGACAGCTGTTAGCCCCACTGATATCTATACAACCAACAGTTTTCATAAACCAAACCTCCAGCCCCAAAGAATGGTGCTTTTTTATCACAAGGACCACCAAGTCTTACCTGCTGGGTTTCCTTCCTCTGAGCAGAGTGTGTAAAATAAACCAGTTGAGGGAGGACTTAATGGATTATCAGACCTAACTGCCTAAATTCTTATTTGAGCTTTTCCTGCTGCTTGGTTTTGGGCTTGGTGAAGCAATTACAGGAGATCCTGGGTGCAGAAGGCTGCAGCTGAGGCATCAGAAAGAGTTCCTGTGTATATGACATTATGGTTTGCACGGAGCAAACCAGTTGCTGAGGTGAAGAATTCAGCTTTGCCCCATCACACATACGAAAGTTATTTGCAGAAGGATTTTTTTACGGCTTTATTATTCCAATTCATATAGCAAGCTGCTTTTGCCAAACCTTCAACTTAGCCATATTGCAGAGTATGGTTCTTGGATACTCATAAATGAGTGAGGAGGCTTTGGAGATGCCCTCTGCAGCATCATGAAAGACCATCTCTACCACCTGGCTGAAGAAATCCAGTAACCAGAAGCTGACACACTGGTGTTGCTAAAAAACGCCACCAAAATCAACCAACACTAAGAAAACTGTAACAGCCCCGCCTCTCCACTTCACACGGAGCAACTGCATGTGGATCCTGATGAGATCAACCTGTAGCTTTATTCAGGCAGATGGAGTTTGTTCAAATAAGTGCACAGACAAATACATTCAATGTTAACTGTGAAAATGTTGGGGCACCACAAATTCAAGCATCTGAATTTCTCTACTTCCAGCACAGCAGTGCCACTTGGGAGAAAGCTCATAGTCAAATAGAAATACAGTATCTGCAGTAAAATACATACAAAATTACCACAAAAGTAATTGCTTTTGGTATAAATGGTCGTCTTCAAAGTTTTCTCTAGCATACGAGTCCCTTCAGGAAGAGCGAGAATAAATTTACTGCATGTGAATTTATTCAAAGCTAGTAGATTCAGTATAATGAAATCCTCCTAAGTAAATATCTGATAAAGAAGCAAATGCTTAGCACTTGACCCCAGGAGCTGGGATTTCTTGACACATGGCTGTAATGCAAAGCAGCAGGAACCTCAGGACTGCTGGCACAGATGACTCAAACATGGAAAATCTCAGGGGGCTCGACTCCTGGGAGGAGATGGAGCCACACAGGGACTGAAACTACCAGTGCCACCAGAAGGTCATCTCTGGGGGTCTCTGAAAGCCCCCAAATCACAATCCCTCCTGTACCCTTCCTTTGCCAAGGGCCATGAAACACTCTGCATGCATTTAAAAATGGTGATTTTTGCTGAGTTTAGCCCCAGACTTCGCTGTCATGTTGCCCAGTATGTAAACAATAGCACACTTTGGTTTTCCCTACACAGACAGGTGCTCCTTGTGAGAATAAATTTATTAGTCTGTTATAACAAGAGAGAAAAAGAAGCTGCCATTCAGTTGCATGAAAATCGTCACTGCTATGGCACCAGTCCTTGTCCAGAGTGCTGTCTCTCTGTTACCAGCCATCCCACTGTGTCAGGGGCTGAAAGGCCTTGGTGCCCGCTCTGCCATTCACTGGGCTCCCGTGTCGGTGGGATGGCATTTCCTCTGCCACAGACCCTCCCACATCCCAGCTTCACGGTGTGTCGTGCTCGTACAACTGCTCATACAACAGACACCACAGGAGTCCTGTTGGTTATGGGTGACAGCAGGGGTCGCAAACCCTGCTCGTGGCAGGAGGAACTGAGACGAAGGGCCAAACCCATGGTGACCACTGACATCACATGTATGGTGTGTAACAGAAGATGAAGTGCAAAAGCTCTCTGAATTCATGTTATCTCTGCATGCAGCATGTCACTTAATTGCCCAGAAAAGCCTCTCGGAGAAGCATATGGGAAGTTTTCCCATGAAAAATGACACTGCTCGAAGTGTTTTCTAGCTAGAAACCACTCGACAGAATCTATCACTACTGACATCTGGGACATAAGCTTCAAAGCAGTTAATTTACCATTTTAGCTTGAGCCAGTTTCCCATAGACATTGATATCCAAAGTAGGTAATTGTTATGCCAGAAAGCAGAATCATTAGAGGAGAAAAAAGGTGAAGAAGAAACCTATGCAGTAATTCTCCTGCAGTATCCAGACCTGCCCAAGCTTCATTTAGGATTACTGATGAGCCCCTCTTTGGCCTCCCACACTGCTGGACTTTTAAGACAATGCTTCTACAAGATCCTGAATAGCTTGTAGAAGCATTGCAGTGACAACCACCAAGACAAGCCCCCAGCAAGGTCCCAAGCCAGAGCAATAAATCCTTTGTGCATCTCTGCTGGTACAACTGCAGCTCACCTTTAGCACCGAGCTCAGGCTCTCAGCTGTGCTAATTAATTGCTGAAGGAGTTGTCACCGTCTCGGTGACGCAGAGCCGGCAGTCATTGCCACCCCTCCCCTCGCTGCCGCAGTCACATCACCTGCTCTTCTCAAGGACCTCCTTGGGCTGCCTCCTCTCTGTCCCCTCCCCAGGCTTCCCACACCCCTGCTGAGAACTGACAGGAGCCAAATCACGGCAACTCTTCAGAAGCAAATGCTTCCTCTGTCCATGGCTTCCCCATGTCTGCCAGCCCAGAATGCAGCAGGAGCTCCAGTCCACCTGCAGAGTTTCTAACCACACGGACAAAGCTGGTGTCCCACCTCTGGCTGGCACTTGCAGCTATGGAGGAGACACAAGGACATCAGGACCTTCTGCCTAACACATCCCTTGTTGTTTACTGTATTCAGGGTGTGCACCCCTACCATACCCATATAAATCTCGTGGTGATGGAGAACACCAAAAGAACCTTCTAAAACCCCAGAAATCTGTTGCAATAAGGTCCTGGAGGAGCTGAGTAACTCCCATGACATCATTTGTCTGTGATTCCTTTCCAATCAGCCTTTCCAGTGGCTCCAGTACTCTTTCCAGTCCAGGTTTCCAGACCTGTGATAGACCTGATCCTACAGGCTGAAAGTATATGGCTTTCCTCTACTGACACCACTCCTGGGGATGCCCACAGACAGCAAAAGACCTGTGAAAAGATTCAACAGCCTCATCAAGCATGGTCCAGAAATCACATGCCTCTTTACAGGCTGGCAAGTGGACACCCCCTGTAAAACTAACCCCAACCCTATTTTGTGACTGCACCTGGGCAGTAAGCAGCTGTTGTTTAAAAATGACTCCCCTCATTTCCCAGCCCTGCCTTCTGAGCTGTGTGAAGAACACTGCTGGTTATTTTTTAGACGTGAATCAACACTAATTCAAACTTGATGGCAACTTAATGACTCCCATCAGCAGCTCTGCACAGAGCAGAGCAGCGACCTCATGCCAGTGGCCAGCTGAAGGGCACTCACGGCCACCATAACACACCTGTCAAGTATAAAGGGATCTTCTTTACCTTGCACTGGCTTTCAGCAAATGTTTTAGAAATGAATCAGATTGTAACCAATATGTTAGGAGGACAGGCCAGAGTCCTGGAACAGTGGGACTAGGAGATGGTTTCTGCTAGGAGAGTGCTTTCAGTTTGAGGTTTGCATTGAAGTTGTTACACCTACAGCTGTGATGAAAAATCCTTCCTTAATACTGCACTGCAATAGCAGGAGAAGCCTGATTCCGTATTAAGTTGTGTACGCAGAGAGGTCAAGTGTAGAAGTGCTGAAAACCTGCAATTCCCTACCCTCCTTCGGGACACCGCAGGTCAAGGTGGAAGTACAATGGCAAGCACGTTTGCCCTGATGCTGCATTTGCTCTGCAGGTAAACAGAGACCATCTACTCCCTGGGCTGTCATTCTGGCATCTTTCATGACCACTAAACTCTCTTCTAAAAGAAAAGGGAGGTTTTATTAGAAAGCCACTGGATGATCCAAATGCCAGAGTGAAAAATCCAGAGGAAGGTTGAGGATTTTTCACTTTTTTTTTTTTTTTTTNTTTTTTTTTTTTTTTTTTTTAATACAGCTGCACTGGAGGTGAGTGAACACCAGAGCATTTTGATTTCCTGCCTGGTTTCAATAAATGTTGCACTCCCAGGCACCCAAGGGACTGCTGTGGTTTGTCAAAACCAATTAATTTTCTTCCACAGAATGCTTCAGGCACCTCAAAACGTCGTTCGAGAGCTAGCACACATCTAAGGAGGAGGGAAAGCTGGCAATCAACTGCTGCTCGGGCTCTGCATCAGGAGCACAGCCCTACACACTCACACCAACAGCAGAGGCGAGGAGAGAACGATGGATGAGCACTTCAGTCATGGGAGAGAGCTGAGGGCAGAGCCGACGAGGAAATGCCATGTGTTATAGACCCTATGAATATAAACAAGAAGCTGCCACTTTTGAAACTTGCCAGAAATGAGTTTCCTAAGGGAGAATTCAAAGCTGGAAGTTTCTCTCTCTCACTTGCATTTCCTAGGATTCACTGCTCAGTGCTAACAGATGTAGCAATGAGCCAGAAGAGACAAACCCAACAGTTGTTAATAAAGAGGACATTTGGTAGATAAGCCCTCGAGTCAGGATTCACAGGTTCCCTCCCCAGCCTTCCACCAAACTCAGTGTGCAAAATAAGGATTTTTCTCATCCAAGCCTCAACTTACCTATTTACAAAGCCAATCTGTAACGTTTTCCTTCTCTCCAGGATTGTGATGTGAAAACAAACTTGTTTGCAAGTAATTTTAATAATCAGCCATGAAATGCACTAGAGGTAAGCATGGTATTATCATGCCAGGGTTTCTTTTTCAGTGAACACCAAGTCACTGGGCACTTAAGAACACATTGGAGCTATCGTTTCTACTGAGAATTGGACATATCCAGTATTGATGCTATGAATATTCCGTGTATATCCCTCACAGCAACTTGTTATCACTGAATGTTAGGTAGCCATCCCCTGCTTTCTACATAAAGCAGGGATGGGGATGGATGTTTTTCTTGTATGCCAGCACTCTGCAAAAGGGGCAGAAGACAAAAGGTAAGTTGAATTTTACACCATTTGAGTTGACTGTGCAGTCACAGGCAAATTCTGCTAGAGCAGGAAATGGAACGACAGCTGATGCTCCCAGCAAGCACTACAGTAAGGCCCAGCCTACTCATAATGCCCAAGGGAACCTGAGCTCCTTTGAAGATCCCAGGCCCCTAATCTCAGGTCTAGTGTCATCCTTGCTGGACTACTGACAGAAACAAAGAACTTCCAAAATTAAAAATGACAGCATGCTGAGCAGTGAAGTGAGCTTTATAGTGTAACAAATCTTAGAAGAACAAGGAATAAATCCGCCTTTCTTTCTTTTTCTGTTCACCAACCATGGTATCTTCAATGACCTACTTGTTTTTAAAAGTAATCTAACATTTACCATTACAATCTTCTTTGCTCCTCAAGTCACATAAACCTCCTGCTGTCTCCTTCATCTCTATTTACCTGGCCTTACAGTCACAGCAGGGAATTGAAAATCTGCTCCCTACCTTCTAGCTGCAAGCAAAGGCTTTGCTTGGGCGTCCAACAGATGACAACTAATGCTAGTGCTTAAACAATCCCTAGAGTGGTCTTGACACATGCAGACATTTAGATCCTGCCACCAGTCCAAGCCACATCAGCCAGGCATTTAGGAAAGTGCCCTGATAGAAACAGCCATGCCTCTCATTCACAGCATCTCTTCGCATCAGTAAATCTCATGTTTCATTCAAGCAGGATTTTTCTCAGTGCTCTTACTTACTATTTAATATTTATACTATGGTCAGTGTCCAAAAAAGCATGACACTGTTGGTTATAGTTGGTGCTGAACAAACACATACTAAATCTGTCCTGGATGCTTCCAGGTGTGAAAGGTCAGTTAGAAAAGGGAGAAAAGTCAATAAAATCTCAAGCCCAGTGAATAACTGAATCACAACGACCAGCCCCAAATATAAATCCTAAATAATGAAACAAAGAAATCCTTCAAAAGATATCAAAACAAAGAGGAGATGCCCCACATGTGTCAGTTGGCATTGATCAGTCCAGGTGCAACAGGAGAGAGAGGAGAATCCATTAGCATCACCTTCCTGCTACATTTCCTCCTTAGCCTGTTCACCTGCCTTCATTCTGCTCTGGAAATGACTTCCCAAATCATGAGACAACCTGGTTTATCCCTGAGACACAAAAGAGTAGGCACTTTTTCAAGTTCATTGTATGCAGCATTGTCAAAGTAAGATGCAAAGTGCTGGAAAACTACAGATCCCTGATGGCTACAGAGATCTGGAGTCTCCCAAAGAGGCAGCTCGTCCAAAAGCAGAGCCATCTCTTTCAGTAAAACAGCAAACTACAGCTTTAACCGTAGGACAGATTCTCAGTCTTGAAGCAAAGCTCTCCAGTACTGAAGTGTAGTTGATCTGCTTATGAGGAAGGCAAGGCTGATCTAATAACAGACTCCACTCTCTCTCCCTCCCGTACAATAATATCTTAACTCTAAATAATTAAAAGGAAATAAGTAGCTATAAAACTGGCAGCATCATTGCAGGCCAACAGGTCGGCATGGCTGGGTGTTTGAAATCAGGAGCCCATTCAGGTTGTTCACTTCAGATGTCAGAGGTGATCTGCTGTAATGAGGCACGATAAACACGCTCACTTAACATGCAAAGTGCCCATCTCCCAGGCTGGAACCACACTGGAACAGAACAACCACAACTGTGCCCTTGAGAATCACCTCCTCCCGGGCCTCCTCAGCTTCCCAAGCCCTCCTGCATTTCTACACACAGAACAAAGGACATGTGACATATCTTACTGCTTCCCCCATACAATACCCCAAGTATCTAATGACAATTTCCTTCTTTAAACCTTTCAGTATAACTGCATATTTCACTTCTCCGTAGTCCAGTGATGGATGGAAGTGATGGATCATCCACAAGAAAGCCAGGATCCAGTAGTGTCCAATACCTAGTGCCTGCTTGACAAACTCATCAGGAAGAGAAATGCAAGCTCCCCAGCCTGCAGCATTTCAAATTGAGGGGGCACTTAGAGCCTATAAATAATATTTTAAATCATAGAATGGGAAAAATCTGAAATCGTGATGGAATACAGATGCATATTTTCTATGGTTTGTGTCTTGATCAGTGATAGAGTTGCAATTTTGGTTATCAGCTCTGATCATAGGAGACTGAATTCCAGGCTATATCAATTCCCCTGTGAACGTAAAGGAAAAGAACCATCTGGAGAGAATAATAAAACAATTAACTTTTCATTAAAGAATAATCTATGTATGTTTTTAAGAAGGGAAACTTTAATGATCTCCACCTAATTATTCATCCCGCATTCTGGCAGAGTTGGTATGGATTTTGCCTTGCTTTATTTTTAAACATATCCTGAATTTAACAACTTCAGCTGGAATGGATGTGGGGACCACACAGGCTCCTTCAGTCAAGGGCAGGACAACCTGCATGAGGGAGGCTTCCAGAAACATCAGCCAAGGTCTCATCCTTCCCATGGACTCATATGGCTGTGTAATGGCAAAAGCATAAATTCAAAGACCTTCACTGAATATTCATGAGGATTTTACAAACATGGTTGTTGACTGGCTGGGTACATCAGCTCCATTTTTGGATGCGAAACGCAAAGCAGCGCACTCGGGAGATGCACACACCTGAACATCAGTCTGTTGAATGCTGGGCTCATTTAACTTGTCACTGACGGCAATATAAATCAGAAATGACTCCATAAAACTCAACAGCAATCCCCTCTGATTGTGCCAACTCACCAACTGTCTGCAAGTGTATTATCTTTACAAAGTGATTGTGGAAAGTGAAAAGGTTCAAAGCAAGGGCTGTAAGGACTATTGCTCTGCCTGTTACCCTTCCAAACACACCCTCCTCTAAGGACCTGCTGGCTGTACCCACGATGGAGAGCAGTCCAGGCTGCAGCACACCTTGGTTCTGCAGAGCTGCTCAGCTGCCTCAGTTTCCCAGTGGATAACACTAATGAGCCAGGAAGTGTGCATGCCTGCACTTCATTCCAGTTTACACAGCGCTTTCCAGCCAAGGCTCTCAAACATTTGGAAAGGACCAAATATAGTTTAAGCTAAAATTAACTGGAACATAAATACCAGAATTCAGCTGCTCAGATCACTCCTTTAGAACACCTACCTGGGACTCTGGACTTTCCAGCATGAGAACTCACATGTTAAAGAGCTGGTAAATAGTGAGAGTGCCCAGGCAATTCTTTGCTACTATTTATTGACCAGCTGATTGAGTTCAGGCTCTGTGACACAGTGCAGGTATGTTTATCCCTCTCCCCTGCAAGCTGCTAAGTTTTATGATCTGAAAAAATAATTAAAAAAAAAAAAAAAACAACACATAATCCTGGCACACAAACTAGTCACACCTGAGTCCTGCTGGAAAAATCCCTGCCTCAGCTTTCAAATGTTGCAGAACATTTTCATTCACAGCTTCTGCATAAACGGAGCAAGTATTGAGCCTCAGAGTCTAAGGCATTTCAGCCTCTGAGACTTCTCGTCTGCTCTTCCCCTAGAGCCCATCTTTCTGCACTAAGTACATATATATACACACACACACAGACACAACCACACACACAGATACATGCACACCCTGGTGTCTCAAAGCAGGGCCCCTGCATCTGCCAACAGGCTGCACACTGCATCGGCACAATGGCTCTGGTGCAGGATCTGCACCACCCACTGGATAGGATTTAGTGAGGGGTGCTAACGTCACACACTGAGCAGCCACATACAGCTATAAATTATTCATACACATTACTCTAATTATGCAAATGTACTAAAAGCTGGAGCATATGCTTCCCTGACATCTCGCAGTACAGATGCAATATGGTTCTAGTAGAGAGAAAGAGTGAGAAGTGAGATGATGGGTGTAAGGGGGCTAACGATGGCACACACTGGCCCAAGCAAGGGGCGGCAGGGGATCCCTCTTTCCCAACCAAGCTGCTGCAAGCCTAAGGACATTTAAATGCTCCTCCTTGGTAATACAGTGTTGGCTTTGCACTCAGTGCTGAACAGAGTGCTGAGGCTGCTGAACGGCCCAGGCAGATTAAAATAAACCCAAGCAGTTTGGAACAGGAATGTGTTTATCTGGCATCACACACTTCCTCTTATCAAACATGAGGAGCAGGGGAGGGCACAGTGATGGTGTGCGGAAGCAGGCTGTGTGCACACTGCTAGGAGAGGGGGAGGGAAAAGAGGAGAAGGAAGCAAGGATCAGACAGATTATGCATGAGCTTGGGAACCAAGGGCTTGGAGCTAGGCATCATCTCCTTGGGGTACAGAGCCCATAGCCCTGGTCAGGCCCCAAATGGGCACCAGCTGTTGGAAAACTCAGGTCTTTTCTCCCCTGCAGCATCTGGAAGATAAAGTGCTGCTGTAGCTTAAGCAGCTGGCTTTGTGTGTTGCCCAAGCTTGGGGTTCAAACTCCTCCCAACTCTGCCGAGCACAGTGCAGTCACCAGGCATCACTCGTCTCCCATTCCAGGGGCTGGGGCTGCCACCTCAAAAAGAAAAAGCCAGATGCATTCTGCTGTGGTATTTTGAAGATAGTACTCGATTGAATATCAGAAGATTAGCAGCTTATTCCCAACCCTGCCATGTCTAAGGACCACATCACTACTTCTGTGAATGCCCAGTCCATGTGACAGAGCCCTCTGGAAGCAGACAGGCTTCTCGGACACTGTGTCCAGAGCATTGTGCAGGGGGGTTCTGATTCTCTTGCATCTTTCATTTAAAATTCCATTAACGCTTCTCAGATTGTCCAGCCCTACTGAATGACCAGGTGAGTGTTTCTACATGCAGGGAAAACAAAAGAACAAATTAAACACCATGTAATACCATGGTTACTTGGGAGATTTAGGCTAACATTATTATTCCAGTAGTTACTCAAGATCAAAAAAGTTGAACAGAAAACTTTGACAGCCCCTTTGATAAGCACATGTCTCACCTCCTGGTGCTGGCATTAAAGAGGCTTTAGTTCTGTACCAGCAGTTTTGTAAGGGATGCGTTCACAGAGCCACGTGAAACACTCGCTACTGCAGAGACCCCATCACAGGAGGAGTGCTAGTGACTGCAGCACTACACACGGCAGATGCCACTTCAGCTCTTCAGACCCAAGGCAAAACTCTGCTACAATACTAGTTTTTTAATTCATGTTCTTGTTTGTGCACGGCTCAATCACAGCTCCTCACCTGCAGCTGCCTCAACTAAAGCACGGCCGTGCTTTGAAAACAAGAGGGGATATGGCAGAGAAGCAGCACTGAGAAAAGGGACAGGCAGGCTGAGGCAGACAAAGGTGGGGACACCTGCACAACCCTGCTCACTCTGCCCCAAGCCCTGGCAAGCAGGATTTGTCCTTCCCTTCCAGAAAAACCCAGAGGAATGAACAGCAGCACTTCTGCCAGGCAGAGATGCCAACTAGCAAAACAAAGTACGAGATAACAAGCAAGAATAAAAGACAGACATGAAAACCCACTGAAGTAAAATCAGATATTGATTACAAGGACCAAGCAGAGCCACTTCCACTGTGCCACAATCAGCAAAGCTCTTGGGGCAGCAGGCTGCATCCCAAAGGGCACAGCGTGAGTCTCCCTTTTCCCAGGGCTCATCCTCCTTTCCATGCAGTCACACATGTGGAGGACCAAGCACAGCTCAGGCAGAGGCTCCCTGCCCGCCCAGTTCAGCCAGGGTGAGGTGTGGCTGCTCCCCACACCTCACCCTGGGCTCGGCTTTGGGCCATCTCACCTTTTGTAGACTGAGTGCTTCCTCATCAACAAGGCCAGCAGAATCCTTATCTCCCAGTCAGACACCAGCAAGGCAGACCCAGACACTCTCCCTTGACTTCCCTTGGCTGCCCAGAGGAAAGGGAAGAGGGTACAAAACCAGCTTGACAGACTGGAGAGGAGAAGCAGGCGCAGCTCAGGTGCAGCTCTGCTGCCCACCCTGCCCCACTAAAGCCTGTGTGTGGCAGGGTGCAACACCTCCAGGAGGGAGCGTGACCCTGCTATGGAAGCAGTCCTGAGGAAAGACAACCAGAGGGAAGAGAGAGAGGAAGACAGAGCAGCATAGGGGGCTCAGCATTTCCATCTCTTAGCTTTTCCCTCTCCCATTTGAAGGGCTTTGGCTTCCCCAGTACTGCCAGCAAGGAAACAAGGCCATCAGAGAGGCGGCCAGGGATAACAGGTACCGGAGGATGAGGGGAGATTCTGACCAGCTCAGTGTTCACCACAGGAGACACAGGATCAAACACAATTTAGGTAACAAGCCAGGGCAGACTTGAGCCTCAGCCCAGCTATCCAGAAAAGGAGTTTTAACACAATCCAAGGGGTTGCTCAGTAAGGCACAAAACCCAGCAGCACACACGGCTCTGCTCTCATCGGTCCTGCCACGAGTGCCAGCACAGCAGGACACTGGGAGCTTGGGACAGGGCTGCACCAGCATGGCAAATCTCTTGAGTACAGTCTACCCTGGAGCAGGTTTTGCAGCACCTAGGCTGGAAACACAAAATATTCATTCATTTTTTACTAAGGTCAATAACTTGTGCCAAAACACTAGAAGAAAGAGAAATTTAGTGTGGTGTAGCAAGAAATGTCAAAACAAAGTATTTTTTTGTCCTGCAAAGTGAAGAATCCACCATAGCCACAAAAAAAGACACTAACAGAAAAAAATGGAAGTCAGAGAGTTGGATTTTTGGTGCAATATTCCTTATTCTAGAAATAATTATTTTAATAATGTCAATCTCTTCAGCCAGCATGATAAGGTCCCACATATCATCATGCCAGTCAGAGCTAAATTAGCAATGATTTGTGCTCTCAGTTATCTCTGGTGAGCTGCGAGGGAGGCGAGGACAGGGAGGCAAAGCAGCATGCCCTTATCCAAGTGCTGGGATTTGTTTTGAGGAATGCCTGGAGGAACAAACCAGCCACCAGGATGCTGCACCACAGGCACCCTGAGGGCTGAACACTGACTTCACCAGGCAGAGAATCATCTCAGCAAGGCCATGGTCCTGAGTACAGCCCCAAGCCCACGGTGTTCAGTCACATGGGTGGCCCCACCACAGCCAGTCTGACCAACGGGGACATCTGCACTTCAGTGTTTCCAAGGTCTGGACAGGAGAGAAGCAAGGCGGTACCTCAGAGCTGAAAGGAGAGCCCTTGACACAACACCCCTTTACATCTCAAGAGCTTCTCACCCTCCTGTAATTGCTCCAGAAAAATGGTCCCCTTGTGCAAAGGAGCATCTGAATGGTAAAAGCGTGGAAAATCTCCCCAGGTGATTGACCTGTCCACCCGGCAGGAGAGGAGGGAAGCAGGGGCATTGAACATTTAGTACCCCAATTCAAGGAAATGACTGAAGAGTTAAAACAAAAATCTTTCTGGGATGGGTAGCACTCCAGAAGATAAAAAATTCAGCACCATTATATTCCTGTACACCATATTTCTGACAATAAATTTCATGCCTCATATGCCATAACAGTTATGATTTCAGGTAATTACCAAAGCACAGGTCCCCATCCTTTCACAGAAACCCAAGAAAAAAATATTCATAAGTAAACCTGGCAAATTTCAGAGGAGGGTATTTTTTATTATTATTTAGTCTGTCACTTTGGTAGTCAGGCCTGAACTGGAAAGGGAAGATCCTTTTCTTGCATGGTCTCACCTCCAGTGTTTACAGGCTTCATAGACCCATGAGAGCTGGCAGTGGCACCCAGCACCACACAAGAGACCCCACCAAGTTCAGAAGGACCAGCTGTGTCTTTGGTGACACTGGAGCACTTTCCCCCCTATTTCTAATATCCCTGTGCACAATGAACCAGAGGTCCCCTTTGCAGACATGTCCCAGGCCAACATGGCAATCCCAAAGAACATCAGCGACTTTTAGTAAAAACCAGGCTCTAGTTGCCTCATTTTTCTTTCTCCTTGCCACCCTGCATGGGTCTACTCTTGTTTAATAATAAACCTTCCTGTGAAATCCCAGTGGGTGGAATTAGCTTCCAGCTATACCATGTTTCAGCTCCCACAGCTCTTCAGGGGCTTTCCCTTCCCCCCTGTGCCTGCTCACCTTCTGAATTTTAAATGTGGTTGCAACAGAATATGGACTTTTTTTTATTTAACTTTTTAAATCCATGTGTCCACGTAGGTTACAGTGGCACTTGATGACATTAAACAGCTCCCACACTGTAACCCTGCTGAACCTGTGTGCAACTGGTGGGTAAGGACTCCCTGCAGGCACAGCTCTGAGTTCTTCGGGATTAAGCACTCCACGCCATTTTCCATCAGTGAAGCTGTGCTAGTGCGCACTAGCAAGCGATGTGGTTCTTAAGTATCATCCACTTGATATTGCATTTACGAATCAAAGCTGAACTCCACATCCCAAGTTCCCCCCTAGAGATCAACAGAGAGCCTCCACCAGTCCTTTCCAGTGTTCAAACAGCTGCACATTGGAATTTTCAGTAGCTCATTTCTTGGCTTCAGCTGGTTTATGCATTTACTAGATACAATAATTAGCTTCCTCCCTTCACAAGAAGATTCCAAAACAGATTTCAAAAAACCCCTTCAATCCCTCTGTAGTCAGTTTATCCAGTATTAATCCACTGAAGTACTGCATTATGTTTTATCAGAAGAATTAAACAGGAAAAGTGGGAAGCTCTCTTACCTGTAATTGACTGACTGGCCAATAGGAGTCAAGTGCTGGCAAATTGGAGGTGTAATTTCTATTTAATTATGGCATTAAAAAAATTACACGATACACCTATTTAACATGCAAAGGAGTAAAATCAAAGCTAATAAGAATAAATTGTGAGAGAGGACATGTACAAAAATGAAGTAGCAATCTTTTTGGTTTTTGTAACTGTGCTCTGCTGAAGAGAACGCTGGCTGCTGTATCGTCATGTTGCCTGGAAAACATCTCCAGCTCTGAATCTAAGACCCTGCCAGCATGCGAAACTGTATTGTACAAATGCATGGCTACATTCAGGAATATCTGTTGAAACCCAAGTGCTGTATATGCTTTTCATGCTGCACATGAAGTTTACATCAATCCGGTTGAAGTTCAGTTGAAATGAATGCAGAGCCCAGATAGAGCTCAAATACGAACACAAATGAATGCATGAACCATGAAGAGTTTTGCAAGCCTTCAGGTAAACCCATTTCAAAATGCATTTAAAAGAAAATAGTGTGACCTCTGTGTTTAGACAATGGGTTACAACCAGCAGTAGAAAATATGAATGGCTCTGTTTAAGCCAATAGAGCTACTAGTGCAAGACAGACAGTAGAGTCCCATGAAGTACTGGCAACTGGGAAGAACATGTCACTGCCATGAGAAAACACAAATATACCCATGCTTTTTTTCTGACATATTTATCACTCTAGAGAAGCCTATTTTCTTTAGATTAACACCATAACTGTAATTCCAAATTGTTCCATTTCAAAAGAGCTAATCAGCACAAGGGGAAACAGAGTCTCACTGGGAAAAGGAAACAGGGAAGGTTTCAAAGGCTCTTTGATCCCAACCTAATAAACCCCGACGAAGCCGTTCTGTAACTGCCCTAAGCCAACCCAGAGCTCTGCTGCCAGGAGAAGAGCAGCTCTGGCTCCTGCAGCCTTTGTATGCTGGTGCTACCTCAGGGAGCAGGAGGCAGATGCCAGCATCAGTAACTGAATTTTGTTTTGTGGCACTTGGAAACAGAAGCCAAACAAGAATTACAGTTTGACCTGCAATGTGTATTTAAAAACAAGGAGCTTCCAATGGCTAGCCAAATTATCCTTTTAACATTTCCTGCTTTGTCAACACAAGTTTAAATTTAAAACACAAATTAAACTATCTTCAGTCCCTGGAGGAAAGGTTAGTTGAATTTAATATTTTTTAGTGTTTCATACAGGAAACACCCCACAGGTACATGCTCAGATAGCTGTGACATGCAGCCCCCGAGACTGACAGATACAAACCACACTCATTCCCACACACTTGATAAATGCATCAGATTGCCCAGGAACCAGGAGCACAGCCAGGCATGACCTTGTACATGGAGTGAGCCAAGAGGGTGACAGTGCAAGTGTTCACACAGGTGATGTCTGCAGATGAGAACATCCATTGCCACAAGAAAGGCCGCACAGGTAAAAGAAAGACAGCTTACCCGTGTGAGCTGCTGGACGCCACCAAATATCCTCATCACTCCATCAATCTCCTGCTCCAGCCTCCTGGCCCAGTACTGCATACTGCAAGAGATGGAGAGAAAGAGAGAAAGAGAAAGGGAGAGAAAGAGAGAGAAAGAGTCAGAGCCCTGACACTGAGTAGGTAAGCAAGGGACTGAAGGGAGAGGGAGGAAATGGGTGCCTCAACTAAGTTCACGGCTCTCTCTCTGCAGCACTGAGTGCAGGCAGAGCACCAGGAACACACAGCTCTGAGAATTATGGCTGGGCAGGTTATAAACCTCAAAACTTCAAAATTTATGCACAAGGCACCACAGAGAGAAGAGGGAAGGAAAAGCCGCAACAAAAACTGCAAGGCTTCAGGCTTTATTTTCTCTTTATATAAACATTTGCAGTAGATAATTATTTAAGCCCAGAGTGATTAACAAGGTCGAAGTGCTGTGGAGTACAGAAACAGCTTATTGCTTCAGCAGGGCTCTGTGGCAGAGAACAAACCCCGAGCCACGGCAGGGCCAGAGGTGTCTTGTCCTACTGCAGCAATGGATTATCACTGCAGCACCACGGGAGAGACCTGGGCACAGCCAGGAGCCAAACACAGAGCAGCGAGTGCCCAAGGGCTCAGCTGCTTTGCACCTTCAGCAAAGCCCAACCTGTGCCAGGCACCGACTGTGCCAGGCCCAGTGCGGGCAGAGCTGCCTCCTGAGGAGCTGCCACTGGCATGTCCTCCATCCTGAGCCCCGTACGGAGAGGGAGCTGGCTGCCAGGCCTGCCAATAGGCACACCACCCTTCCAGACATTTGACCACACAGATTTCTGCTTACAGCAATAACAGCAAGATAAAAACAACAACAAATAAACCCTCTTTTAAATCCACAGAACTTGATAATTCTCCTCCTTTTAACGAGATTTCCTGGCTTCAGCCGCTGCCCAGGCAAATGTCAAATCTCCTGTCTGACCTGAATAAGCAACACTCGATTGCCTCTGCATCACTTGGCACTGCCTTCAGTGCTTTTATTCACAGCAACATTTCTCTCTCAACATAGGCCACAGAAAGGAGGGAAGGAGCACAAGGAGTAGAAGGCAAGGCCAGCAGCAGGGCAGAGCGCTGGTGGGGAGGGAGCAGACCAGCTGGGGGAGGTTGCACTTTTGTTAGGTTCACCAAGTGATTTCATGCTTCACGCAAAGAGACATTCCCCAGGCAGCCCACACACTCTCCCCCATAACCCCCAAACTATGGAGAGGCTCTGCCGGAGATCAAGGAGCAAAGAAACCCAACTATTTTTCAGCTGGGCACCAGAAGACTGAATTACACAGCACAGCCCAAGAGCTGGACAGAATTACCAAAGCAGAAAGATGCTCTGAGCCGAGTGGCAGAGGAGAGCTGAAGCATCACTTGTGAGGGGACAAGCAGGACAGAGGGAGGGACTGGACAGACGTGTGTTACTCAGGCAAAATTCATGCCAGTTAATAACATAGAAGGCTGTGGGTAAAAACAAGATTTAATTGTGCACGCCAAGCCTTCTCAGTTTTTCACTGTAATTTATGCTATTTCCCATCTTCCCGCAGAGGCAACGCTGTCTCTTGTCCCCTGGAAGTGAGGCTGGGCAGGAGAAATCTAGGGAATAAGATGAGCAAAGACATCAGCAAACCCCTGTTCTGCCAAAGGAGGGAGAGCAAAGCCTTTAGTGGGGCTGCCAGTGCGAAGGTACCAGGTCACAGACAGAACCGAGGGGGATTGGCTTTTGGGGTTTTTGTTTCTTTTCCTTTTTCAGTCAAACATTTTATCAAAGGTATATTCAGGTCACCCTGAGAACCAAAGTTACCCACAAATCTTCCAAAGCATTTTCACCAAAATTTATCTATTTTTTACACAAGGCATTCATTTTTTAAAAATGCCTTGAGAAACCAAAAGTGAATTTATTTTCCCCCTCCTCCAGTTTGTCCAGTGAACTGAAAAAAATCAATTATGTGCTCATACTCAGCCACAGGTCTGAGAAACCCCACTGAGCACTTATGGAGCTGACACTTTTCCTTAACTTCCAGCTCTGTACAAGATCCTCGATTTCAGTGACACCTGCTTGTGTCAGCTCTCACCAGGAACACCTACACCACCACAGCAAGGGAAAATTACCTCCCATCTTGAGCTGTATCCATCAACATTAACAACTGCTCGTATCCACTTAAATATCATGTATGGCCAAGCCTTCAGAAAGGATTAGTTACAGAGGAAGACAGAGGCATCAATATTGCTCTGTTGGCATATGCAAAAGAGACACTGAGCGCTCAGCTGAGCTGGGATTTACAATTAATTTAAATTTAGTCAGAAGATTTGTTTAAAAAAATTTTTTTATACTTATTCCACCCCCTGCCTCCGCCCCAAGAAGTACTACTATTTTAGAGAAAAGCCACTGGGTTTTTCATTCATGAGAAAGGCTGCAATTCCCTTTAATTGTGCAGTCTTATGATATCTGTCTCACAGCCTTACAGACAAGCAGTTTCCTAAAGTGTCCAGCTGAGCCTTGTGACATCACTATTAAAAATAAATAAATACATGTATTACACTATCAAATAAAAAGGACAGCATTTTGGCATAGCTGACACCAGGTTTCTATATTAAAAAAAGTAGCAGCAGAGGCAGCTTCTTTTCTGGTGTAGTATGGCTATACAAGAACTTTTGCCAGTGGTAATAAAAATTCTTTTTTCTACCCAGTACATTCCTCACCCACAAAGCACTGGCAAAACCCTTGTCTGACCCATTACTGTGTCCCTCTAGCCCTGATAATGTCCAAGACATAAGTCTGCAGAGTGGGCCATATCCCAAAATTTGGAGGTTTCATCTCAGTTGCCATATACTAGGTTGAAAGTTACCATTAAAAAAAAACACATGAAACTAATGCACTTAAAATTTTATGTAAGACAACTGTAGCAAGGCTGAAAAGGGTAAAGAAACTGCTAGCCCGTGATGAACATGGAGATTTCTGTGTGCAGTGTGTCTCCTATGGAAGCTGGAAGCAATAAGACATGACAATCATTGCATTCCTGCTCCATTTCTGCACGCCTCAGGTGCGTTACAGGGCTTCAGGAGCCATAACTGCTCCAAACACGCTGCCAGGAGTGCCCTACTGCTCTTGTGAAATGCCGTTAACAAATAAAGCAGAAAGAACACAGCTGATGCACTGCTGGGAAGCCACTGGCATGGCTGTGGTGGTGCTCATGGAAAGCCACCAGGCTCCTTTATGAGCCATGTGCACAGTCCCCTCCTAAAACTTAGCACCGCTTTGGTGTCTGCTACACTGAAAAAAACCAGGCCAGGAGAAAAGCTTTGAGCTCAAGAATTTGTGATGGCACTCACCAGCTCTGTGCCTGCAGGAATGGCATGGAAGGAGCCTGGCAGCCCCACCATTCCCTGTCCTCTCTTTGTGACGTGCCCAGCACATCTCACCGATCCCCATCATCTCAGCTGGCTCTCCCTTTGTTGCACAGTCTCCAGAGGACTCTCCCAGCCCAACAGCTCTACAACTACCATATGCACATTTGGGATATCCACTGAAAAATCTTTAGAATTGAAAAAATGGTTGTTTCCTTCACCTGTATATATTACAGCCTCCAGTGTAACATTTGCAAGGGATGTAAGTGATTTTTGAAAACACAACACCATCTATCACTGCCTCTCCAAAGAAAACTACCAAAATGTTAATTGATTACATAATTTCCATATTTGATTTTTCTTAAAGATTATATAAAGTAGGCTTTAAAAAAGAAGCAGATATTCAAAACTATTTACTGTGTCAAGCAGAACATCAGGAAGCAAATCACTGCTGTTGCAGCTGGGGCCAAGGAGCAAAGAATCCCACGTGTCCCACTCCTGCTCAGTGGGCACCTGTGCTTTGCCACTGGCCACAGCAGCCCTTTCTGAGGGTTAGGGCATGTTTCATGCTTCAGGTCACCCAAGCAGTTGCAAGGACTTCAGTGCATGTCCACATCGGTGTCTGAGGCTACACCACTGCTCCAGCTGTGTAGCTTCAGGAGAAAACAGTAATTGCCTGGAAAGACAGGAGACAGGCTGTCCTTGGCCCACATCCTCCCACACTTGTGTGCACAACAGATGGCAGCCTGAGTCCTGGGCTGCTGTACAGGACCTGGAGACGCTCGCAGAGAAGTCACCAGTGCAAGCCATGTGCTGGCAGCCTGTGGCCAGCACCAGGGACGTGCCACAGCAACTCTGTCCCTTGGTGGCTCAGGGTACGTGGGACAGACCCCCATGGACTGCAGTGACACCTCCTCATGGCTGACCTAGGGGTGGGCAAGGCAGGTACACAAACCACTAATGAACATCAGCCTCATTGCAAGGCACCTCTCACAAGAGCACTGGGAAAAGAGAAGTGCTGGGGCAAGAGGAAAGAAAATTCGTTTTCTGCTTGAGGACATTTTTTCCTTAAAAGAAGCCTTAGGAGAGTGCTTGTTTTGCTGGGAACAGAAGAGGATGTTAGAAGAAAAAAAAAAAAAATAGGAGATTGGGTCCTTTTCTTTTGCTGCCTTGCTGGCCCCAAAAATAAGAGAGTCAGAAACATAAAAGCACAAAACTACTTGCTAAGTGGATCTAGTGCCCCAAAGCTTATTGGGTTCTACACAAAGTGTGTTCTGAACAAGTGTCTACACTTCACTCAGTGTGTTCAGCCAAGAATGCTTCACCCTGATTCATACGCTTTGGTTCAGTGCCCAAATATTGCTATTTAATAAGGTTATTAATTACTGTGTTGTCTACTTTTTGCTGTGCAGGAACTTCTTATAATTGGCTTATTCCTTCAAGATGCTTAATCCTTTCACTGTAATAGCATGTGTCAGTGCACACACGAGCACGTGTGTGTGTGCAGGATATGCCCCCTCTGAGCTCTCTTCCATACCTAGCTGTAAAAACCCCACGTGAGCCAATATTTACCCATCAAGGAAAAACAAGTTGCCTTTTTATTCTCCCCTGAAGATCCAGCTTACAGAGAGCACCTGTTTCCTTCCAAATAACTTACTGACCGTGCTTCCAGACATTATCAAGACTCCCACATTGCCATTTTATGACTCTGTTTTAATTTGAAGTATGTGCCCAGGTGTTTATATAAAGGAAGGGTGGGAAAAATTGCCTGCTGGACTAGTCTTTTCTTAATATTTATCAAGACATTATTCACCTCTACCATCTGGTCTTCCCTGTAACAAGAAAGCATCTTTGACATTATTAAAGGGGAGAAGGACGGGACAAATGAAGATCAGAACTATATCCTAAGGAAAATCTTTAAGAAACAGGAAAGAGATAGTCTGTCTGCTTCAGCTCTTTCATGACATTACTTTGTTCTCCTCAATTCAAACACTAACTTTCTGGGTCTGTTTCTGCGTCCTGTCTTCTGCTTATCTTTACAATTTTTTTGCACCAGGCTATGTCTTGAAAAAAAACCACACACAAAAAAAACCTCCAAGTGCCAAAACCCCTACCAGAACCATCTTGATTCCAGTTTGACACCCCAACAAGTATTAAAATATATTAAAAAGGATAACTGTGGAGTTTTCTCAACCTGCAGGATAGATAAAGCTGGGTGAGGGGAAAATAAGTCTGAGGAGAAAACTACACCAAAAAAACCTGTGTTTCATTAGCAGCTCTTGAGCACAGATATTCCTGTAGGTACCTGTAAGAAAACCAACAATAACCACCAGCTTGTCACCAGTGATGTTTAGGACAATAGGAAAATTAAATATTTAGGTCCTTAAATATCATTTCTCTATCAAAAACCAGAAGCATTACCCATTCAAGATCTAACTCCACCTGAGAACAGAACAGGCAGCAGCTGTTCAGTCAGTCATAGATATGCAGGATGGCAGGGGCTTCAGGAGCTCCTCTTCCACCATTAATTGCACTAAGGCATCGAAATACCTGAACCCTCTGCATGAAGTGTTGCCTAGTCTCTTCATTAAATTCTCTGCTGAAGGTGAACCCAAGATCCCCACAGTACCTTTTCCCAGTTCAGTTTTTCATCATGTGATGAAAAAGTTCCCGTCTTATTCACCCTAAATCTCAATTCCCTCTTTCCACTTATCACACCTTTAGCTGATACTGAAAAAATCTTACAACAAGCTCAAGCTCATTATTCTGTTGCATCCTTTCTAGTAGTAAAATAATTAGAAAGGCGAAATCTGCTTTTCCCAGCTTTCTTTATTTCGCACTGTTTTCTAAATATTTCATTCTTTTTGCTGCCCTGCTCTGGATTTTCTACCGTTTGCCTACATCTCCAAAGGCTCATGCCAAAAAGTGAGGTCAGGTATTCCAAGAGAAGCCAAACTCAGTGCTGTATGAGGAAGAAGACATCACCTCCCCAGTCTTGTCCAAGAACCTACTGAACACTGAAAAATATATGACAGCACTTTGTTGACTCAAAGTGATCCACAATAACTCTCGAGATCTTTTTTGCCACAGTGCTACCCAGACGGATGTTCTTTATTCTGTATTTGTGCATTTCATTTCTCCCTCATAAGTGCAGTACTTTGCATTTGTTTTCACTGAGTTTCATTTTGCTGCTATCCAGCTCACCGTTCAATTTTTCTAGATCATTTTGAATTCTGGTAATGCCTTTCAAAGTACATCCAACCCCTCCTAGCTCAGTGTCGTCTGCAAATTTTATAAGCATATTTCCCATTCCGTTGCTTAAGTTATTAATGAAACTATTGAATAAAAGCAGGTCCAGGGCAGATCCCTGCAGGACCCCACTTGAAATGCCCTCCCAGTAGGACAAAGAGCCACGATAGCTATTCTTTGAGAGCTGCGTGTCCAATCAAAATATCTTGAATTTCAAACTTTACAAAAAGCTGATTTGGAGTATTTGATATGCAAAGGAGCTGGAGGCCAAAGGATAATGCAGTGAATAATTTAAAGCCTAGGAGTAGGTTTGAGGAAAATCACAGTGTGTTGGTGGATGATTTGCCCACAGACAGGGGAAGAAGCCACTGAATGTGTGAGCTCGTACATTTGCCTGGCCGTGCTGTGAAAGGCCCCACACAGGCACCGATTTCTTCTGACCAAACATGTGCATGACCTCTCACTGATACAGCAATGAAAAGAACAAATGGCAAAGGAAGCACAGCAAATATCTTCTGCAGACCACAGGAAAGAGGAGGGCCCTTTGCCGAAAGGCCCTGGCAGCCATGAACCCAGTACCCAACTCCTTGAGTGTAACACAAACCAGATAAGCCAAAGGCAATGGCTGCCAGTACTGGAGCAACACTGGTGATCCCAGCAGTATCCTACCCTAAACAATTAACTGTCTTTTACAGAGCCCAAGCTAACACAATGTCTTAGCCTCCCTGGTTTTTTGAAAACTCTGCTCCCAGTTGACATCTGCAAATTCTATTTCCATGGCACACTTGCTGATGTGCATCAGGAGCAAGAGAAGCCCTTGGCTTCTTTGCACCATCTTCGCACTCTCGTCGCGCAGGAGTAGAACTGGGCTCCTTATCTCAAAGCCTGTCACACATCTAGACTTGAAACACAATGAATTAATAAATAAGTGAATAGGTGTCAGTTTTATGGAGAACACTACCTGCATAAATTTCACCCAATGCAGCCACTTGTCATTTTCAGCACCCCTTGAGACCCCAATGGCTGATAACTCCTGCACGTCACTTTGCAACCCATTATACAGATGAAGTTTTATGATAAAACCTCCCTCCTCGCTGACTTCTTCTGTTTTACAGATGCAATCTGAGTGGAGGCTGAAGAGATCCCATCCCCCACAGCAAAGATAAGGTTACAGAGGGTAGGTCTTCATAAGGATTTTGCAAGCTGCATGAATTATTAAAGTCCTTTATGATATAATGACAGACATATCAGGTTATTTGTTTATTCTGTGTATAATTCATGACTCTCTTGGGAGCTTGACAGAAGTAAGATCATTTGTTGCATCTTCTTGTTCATTCCAGTAAATCCTCATCACCAGCTGGTGAACCATCCCAGAAGACAAAACAGTCACACCTTGCAGTACCTGTACTTAGGGTTGGAGATGGGAGAGCTTTTTACACAGCCTGGAGAAACAGTGAAGCTGTCATTTGGGTACGTCAGGCTGGATGGCTAAGAGATGACAGTGTGGGTAGTGTTTCTGTATCATGCCACCAGCACACTGTCCACTAAAGCATATGCAAACAGCTTTATGGTTACATGCTATGAGTGGCCCTGTGCTCCTCTATCACTGCTGAGCAGCAGCAGGATGACCCAAGCTGATGCAGGATTTAGAAGGCCTTAGGATAATTCACAACCACCGCCTCCTGGCGACTCAAATAGTGCCATGCTGGACACAGCAAAAGAGTTCCCCTTGTCTGGGTTATTTGTGTAGCATCTGGTCAAGATACGGGGCAAAACATGATAAAAAAGGGACACATCTTGACAGCTGGAACTGAGTTTTGAATACATACATTGTAGTCATCTCTCATTTCCTAAGCATGCTGCTTAAAGGGTGGGGGAGATGTGATGCTGCAGCAGGAAATAGGAAATAAAGGATTGACAGGAGCCCCTGGAAAGAAAGAGCTTCTCAACATGCTCTTGTTCACACAAGACTCTCCACCCTGTGATGCTCCTACTGCCAAGAGTCACAATACTGTTGAGAGTTGCAGCAAAACACAAAGGTAGCCAAACTGCAGACAGCACACTGTAAACTCTTACCAGCCACTGGACACCAAGGGACTGCTTTCAGCATCCACCCTGCCCAGGGCAAACTTCAGCTGATCAGAAACAAACTCAGCACAAACGACTGGTTTGATCACTTCAAGACAAGCCAGGAGTTTGATGGAGGATTACTGACTAGTCAGAACTCTGCTGAATTTGTGTTGACAGCTTCTCTCCTTCCCAAGGAAAGGCATCATTACCCTCTGCCACAAAGACCTCCTGCTACAAGAGCTATTTAGGGGCATCCATTGTCATTGCTTCAGCTTCAAACCATGTCAGTCCAAGTCTCCTGGGGTTTCTGGAGTAGCCTCTCACAGCACCATATGCAGCATTCCGCAGGGGTTTCTGGGCATCACCGTCACTGGATGCCTATCTGGTTAAAACCCCCACCTTAAACAAGCCCTCTCCACACCATCCCCCTACCTGAGAGTTCCTGGCTCCTCAGAGAGCAGTGCAATCATTGTTATTATAAAGCACTTAGCGATGCTCACTTATTGCATCTCTCACCAGCCAAACACCCAGAACCCTGTTATTTCAAATGCAGTTACCTTCATTTGCAGAAGCTCTTCATTGTATTAGTCCCTTTCAGCAATGAAAGAAAAAGGGGGTGGGGGTGGAGAGCATTAAAAAAAAATAAATAGCAGTTTACTACATTTTATGCCATTACCTCACTACTTTGTGATACACATCTAAAAGCTGTTTGTAAGACCTTTCCAGCTGTAAGGTGGCATCCAGACAAGCTCTGAAGCAGAGAGAGTGGAAGCATGAAGCCCAGTTCAGTTTTGTCCCAGTACTGCTGCATCACCCAGAGCACAGGTCACCTCCTCTCTCTTTCTCCCCACCCAGCTGGGACAAAGACTGGTCCCTCCACAGGGAAAAAGCATGTACATACCCCTGTTCCTCTGAAAAGGATCCAGTTCTGTATAAATAGAGGTCCCTGAACCACACTGGGGATACTCAGAAGGTGCTACAGGATTTGCTGTACATGGAAAGGATGCTGATCTGTGAGTCTCAGTTTCCCCATCTCCAGCCATAGCCAGCTTTTCCCACTGAAAAGAATTCACTTGCTGTCCTGGAGGACCCCATGAAAGGAGGATCAAGTTCAAACTGTCAAATCCTCCTACTGTGTCTGACAAAAATATTTTCTATCTCTTTCAGGAGGGGAGAATGAAGCTACGAAGGTGAAGCAGTAGTCTCAAACCCACACAGACTTTTTTGGAGCAGAGTCAAAACTGCAACTCAACTTCCTGATGCTAACTTTGACATTTGCCCTTGGAAGAAAGCACTGGAACACCAAAGCAGGAAACTCACACACCTACGGGTACCCCAGAGTAGTGTTCCTCCCAGCTTTCACACACGGAATGCTCACATGGAACTGGAATTGAGGCTTACACAATAATTCTCTTTTCTGCTCTTCTATATGAGTATTGACATTAAATCCAGAAACTTCTGACATCCCAACATCTATGAATAGAATGCCTTGGACTCTTTCCTGTAAGAGAGAAAAATCCCAGTCTCTAATGTGGTCCTCTCAATGGGGCCCATGACATCACCAGCCCCTTTCTGTTCAGAATAATGACTTCTTCCACACGCCAAGAGATTTGAAATTACCTGTGAAATATATTTCCCTAGGCACAGGCTCAAGAAGCATGTAAATTACCCAGCTTAATGGCCTCCAGAATTTCTCTCCAAGACACACATAGAGAGCAGGAAATGTTCAGATGATGTCTCAGGTACTGTCTGAGGGGTTAAATGTCGAAGGGATGGTCAGGAGCTACTGCCCTACAGCTTGCCCAGTAACTGGTCCCACTGGTGAGCACTTGCCACAAGGAGGCAATGAGCACAAGATCCAATTCTAAATGAGTGCATCATCAGCACAAAAATGCAATTTTAAAGAGAGCATTTCTTGGGAAAGGTGCCTAACCATAATTTACATGGCACAAAGAGCCAACATAGGGCTTATGCAGCAGAGGGCACCCATTTAATTTGGAGAAGTCCAGTGCTGAGCACTCAGCAGCAAGGCCTCTTGCCCTCTGACTGCACAGAGCACATCAGTGCCCAAGCTTTGATGTTCAGGCATTTGCCAGAGAACACTGTCCTTCAGAGAAGCTTTTCATCCACAAGGTCAGTTCCCACCCTCCCAACACCAAAGAAAGGGACACTTTCCCTGGAGTCCAAGTCCTCCTGCCCATGTTTTCTGTTGTTGCAGGTAAATCTGATGCCTTGTGAGTACACAGGAGAAGAAACATTCATCCCAAACTAAGAGCAGGGATTCATTCAGAGGAACAGAGGAATTCTGTGATCTGGTTGCCTTTCCTGCTCCACCACTGACTATTGGAGACTCTGAAGCCTTAGTTCCAGCAGCAAAAACAGCAATAGGGAAGTGCAAGTGCTATTACGAAGTGCATGTACAAAACCACGACAAAGAGGGGAAGATGGAGAGCAGGACAAGATGCTCACAGTGCTATAGGGAGGGCTGGGGGGCGGGACAATCCCAAGGGTATCATGAAAGAATTACCTGTCTCCCCAGGAACCAGCCTGAGGCACACAAGCTCTGCCCCTGATGCTGGCCAAGAATGACAGGTTGGTCACCTTTTAGCACACAGTGGACAGAAAGTAGGCCAGAAGGTCAATTGGGGATAAGAAAACACCTGGAAGATAGGCATGGCAATTGAAAAATGGGCCACATTCCTCAATGTAAACCTCCTCAGAGCAAAGGTGTAAGACAAGGTCTTTGCAGAGACTCTTTTAAAGTGAGAACCTGCCCTCATTCTCAGCCACAACCATCTTGCTAACCCACATACTGCCAGAAGCTGTGGTATCACAGCAAGATTAACACAGAAGCAATTTTAACAAACAGCAATTTCCAAGCTAATTTCCTCACTCACAAGTGTGCCACTAAGGGCTGAAGTCCGTCTGGACCTCTCACAGCTATCTGTGCTCAGGATTAACTATACATCACTGCCAGTAATGCAAGCACTCTGCTACTCAGAAACTATTAGAAGATAAATGTTAAACCTCAATATCATAGCAGTAGGAAAAAAATGAGAAAGAGGAATGTCATTGTAATAAATACTGTAACCAAGCCAAATGAGGAAGCAAGGTTAGTTTCATGTGGAAAATTAGACACAAAAAATACAATATACTTGGAATAGTCCTCGCTTTGGTCATGGGATCTGGACTTTTGTGCAATGAACCTCACAAACTTCAGAGCAGTTCAACAGACTGCAGTTCAGTACTGCAGATTGGCAGTTGCAGGATGAAACAGAGCTCTGGCCACCAATTCCACCCAGCCCTGAACCACCAGGCCTTGCACATGAATCCTTCATCTAACATACACTGTTAAGTAGAGAAACTGCAGGTCCACACATTACTTGTGGCCCCAACATAGGCCTCAGGTAATGCAGCAGGAGCATCTCACCTGCAGCCCAAGCAAGTCCCATTTCACCACACTGCAATCATTTTGATATTCCTCCACAAGAAGGACAAGTGTATTTATTAAACCTTTCATTTCTGCAGCTGTTTGGTGTTCTCTGAAAGCAACTTCACACACAAGAACCCTCATGTTATCCAGTGAGATCTGAGAACAACACAGCAATAAGCAGATTTAACTAAGAATGAAAGTGAAGTACTGTGGAAGCTACCATAAAACCACTCTTTTTTCCTGGCAACCTGCTCTTCCACCAGCCAGCTGTGACTCCAGAGAACAGAATGGGGTCTGGCAGCCACTGCCCAATGAGAAGGTGGCTGGCCATGAGCTCAGCTGCCTGAGTCCCCAAATAAGTGACATTTATTAAGAGGCCCTTATAAAATAAAAAAGGCAAGACTGCTTTCAGCACACATAATCACATTCATAAACTGCACAAACCAGCAGTGCTTTCAGCACGAGGATTCACTTGGAGTGGTGTCAAGAGAAGAAGGGCAGAAAAAGAAGATTCCCACACAGCATTGCTACAGGCAGTGCTCCATGCAGAGCACCAGCCTTGCGATGCATCCTCACCTCTGGCTTGGTAACACTGTGCCTGCTCCAGCAAACACGGCCCAGCAAGGCTGGCACGACAGGGCTGCAAGAGGGGAAAAGGTACGAGCTAGCTCAGCAGTGACAGTGCTGAAGTGAGACCTCATGCCAGATATGGCTGTCAGGGCCCTTTCATACCCAGCTGCTCCATCCTCATGTCTGGGCAGGGAGCACAGGGAAGCAGGGGAAAGGGACGGTGTAAATTCACCTGTGGAAGGAGCCACTTCACACGAAAAAGAGCCCCAGGCACCTAGCAGGCAGCTGAGGTGAGACAGAACTGGTTAGATTTTTCTCTTCAGTAAAGACTAGATCAAAACAAATAAACATAGCAAGGAGCAAGTGACACAGAAGGGTTCAATTTAGCCTTAAGATGATGGGTAAAAAGGCGGTATTGATGTCAGAAATGCCAACACAACATTTTTGCTGCTGGGTCAAACAGGCGGGCAGGTGCTAAATGGGGTTATTTAGAAACTGAGTCCAAAGCATCAGCAGACAGTAGATGTGTTAGCTACATTTCTTTTCTCCACCTCACTATAAAAATCCCACCAGAAGCAACCACAACCACCACCATATTTAAAAGTTAAAAGACAAATGCCTGAAAGTTATCCCTGGCATAATCCCACACCATCATTGCATCAGGGATGAATTTGTCCCAGCATCTTGAAAATTTGCTTGACAATTCTCAGCTTTTAAACCTACATAACTGTAGCAGAGGACAGCACACAAGACTGACAATAGCAAATTCTTCTGCATTGTAACAAGCCTAACACCAGGAATGGCTCAATCAGAAACCCCACAGCACTCAGCCAAGGGAAGACATGAAAGCATCCCTATGCACAGAGAGGGTCCTTTTTGGTCTGTGCTCTTGGAAATGCTGTTATTCTGTGGGAGACAAAATAATGTCATCAATTTGGTCACTGATCTACAATTATTAAGACTTTCCAGCCAACAAAAACAGAGTAAATAAAAAATAAGAGCTGCGTGAAGAGAAAAACATCGATTTTTTTTTTTTCATGTTCATGTAATCTACCCTCTTTCCCAGAGCAGGCAGGCGAGGAGAAAGCAGAGTGCCCACGAAGCTTTGACGCATGCCTAGCTCACTGTCCTGAAACCCTTTTCAGCTTGCAGGCCTTGAATAATTAAATGCTTTTTCTTCCACCCTTTTTTCCCCTGGTGTGCATGACACACCACTGCAGAAGGGTAACTTTTACCTGGGCAAGGGGCATCCCTCTCCCTGCAGAGGCACTGGAAGTACATGAGCCCACACAATACTTCCCACACACACTGATCCCAAGAATGTGACACTCCAGTGAATGCTCAGCAGAGATGTCTAATTTACAAGACTACCTCAGACATGAGGAAATGGCACTTTGGCTCCTCCTGGGTCTACTGAGATTGTTATGGAGCAATAAAAAGACATTCAACCACTCAGAGCCCAGAATCTGACTCAATCTTCAACACCTGATAAAGTTGAACATTAGGTGCTTCGCTTGGCTTAAGTCTGTCTCTATTTTGGTGTTCATGTTACAGCTGCCAAAAATCTGCCTGTGAAACCCACTCTACGTTAGAAACGCAAACAAGGCACTGCAATCATGACCCTCACTGTGTCATACTATACAGGAAGTGTTTATTAGCCACAATAGGGAGATATTACTACATGAAAATTAATAGATGTGAGAATTCAAACACAAGAATATCTCTGGTTCAAAAGAAATTACTTCACTGAGAGCTTTATACATTTTTGAAGGGTAAGTAGCTTATGCAAGGGTAGCTCTGAAAATTATTTAGATATATGCCCCACGTTTTGCTTTCCTGCTTGGAGAATGAATGTGAACTCAGACTTTAAATATGGGATTCTTCTGGACTGCAGAATATTAAGTGCCCACTGAAGAAGAAACAGCCTGACAGCAAACTGGCAGCTTGTGACAGAAGTTTCAGGACCCAGCTCTGTTAAAAGTTGAGAGGCATTGGTATTTATAAGGGGAATCATATCCTCATTTGTCACTTCAATGGAGATGGATACAACACTTTCCCAATTCTTTCCACCAATTCGACCGTTTAAGGACTAACTTTGTGCTTGCAAGGCCAAGAGGCTCAGAAGCCCAAAAGCCCGGGGTAGGCTCTATTTACCAACAAACAAGGTGCACCGCGGCAGCCACACCGTGAGCCTGTGCTGTGCCAGCTGCAGCATTGACTTTGAGCACTGAAATGGGGTTGCAGCAGAGACTGAAGCAAGCCCACATTGCTGCCAGGACTGCGACTCTTACTGCCCTTGCTCTCCGTGTTAGACAACACCGACTTAATGCTCCTGTGGACACACACGTTCCAGGTTATCCTGGGCAAACCTCTCTGGTGCACAGCCACGTGCTCTGCACACTTCCAAGCCTCTCAGTTGCTGAATGCCACACAGAAAAGTCAGGCCAGCTCTGGCTTGTGCCTTCTTTTACTGGAACTCAGGTAAGAAAACCTCACCACAATGACTACGTACTTTAACCAAACTACCCCTGCAAACAGCATTTCTACAGAGGGGAAGGAGCCAGTATTTTGGTCATGAGATTTTCACACTTCTCTGTCCTTGTGTCTTTACTCCCCATCCTTTCCAACCCCACCCTTCTCTGAAGCATAGGCTGCTTTCTAACACTACACAGATTTTTGCTCCAATGCACAGCATGATCTAACTAATTCGCACTTCATTGCTCTGCACACCTCATCATTTGCACATGAAAACAGCAGTCTCTCTCTATCCATCCACTTGCTGCCTATTTCTTCCTCCTCCTCCTCCTCCATCCCCCACCTCCTGTACCTCCTCAGAACAACTCCACTACGGAAGCTGCAGTGAAGAGGCTCACATTACCAGGACTCCATTGCTTTTACAAAATTTACTAGTGTGCTGTGAAACCTCATAAATAATTCAAGATAGACAACCTTGGTCAGGTAAATGAACGTGCCTTTTGTAATGCATCACTCCGGGTTTTCTGTCACAGTGATACTTACTATAGGCACAACCCATATTGATTCAGGAATTCCCCAAGAGTCGCTGAGGGAAAGGGTAGAACAGTTTTCACACCAGCAGAAGCCGAGGAAACCCAAAGTCTACCCCGAGCTTCAGGGGACTCCTAACAGATACCCACTGGTGCGGAAGCAGCTCCAGCCTAGTCCATGAAAAACACAGCTCCATCCCCACTCTTCAAGGACAATGAAAGAAGGAACAAGGTCGAGGGAGGCAAGAGACATTCTTATTATAGATCTCCTTTTCACTGCAAGAACTTCAGGGATTTTGACACACACCAGAGCTAAAAATCATGTTGCATCCTGTGCTTCTTGCATTTAACTCTGCGCACCATCAGTGGTGTCACTGCACAAAGAGATAGGCAAACTCAACCGCTGTTTTGACAACTGTGCCCAAGGCTTTACCATTATTATTGACCTAGATGGTTTATATGGCATTTAGCACTCAATCTGATTGCTGTCAGCAATTATCTCCTCTGGATTTCTCAGTCCCAACTAGACGTGCGGGAGGAGAATTGATTCTGGTTCTCCTGAAAGGCAGTCTCACGTAGCCCTGGGAGAAGCTGTGCTGTGCAACAGCTGCAGCACCGTCCCCATCCAGACTGAGAAGCAGCTTCCGAGGAGGTGGCACGGTAGCCTAATCACAAGCAAGGATAACGACCTTGCGATGAGTTAATGAATAGATACAGAAAGCACGGACCGTGCACCCTTTGTCTGGCCTGACTGCGTTCAGATCCTTGTGTGTCTCGCCCTGCAGCCCTTTCACCCGTCACAAGCTCATCTGGTTAAATACCCCGATATCTCACACATCAGTCAATGCGAGAAACATTTTGCTTTGCAGAGGAAGAGTGAGTCCTTTGGTCTGCATAAACACCTTTGATTTCTCAATTTATTTATGACCAAAAGATAATGGCTGAGACAGAATGGGAAGGGTCATAGGAAAACTGTCAAAGTTATGAAAGAAAATCCACATGCATTCTCCAAAAGATCAAATAATTCAGCCTAAAGAAAACCATGTCAATTGCTTGTTGACAGAAACTGACTCTCCAGTAACAACAATTTGTACAAGCCCATTCCCCATGCAACCCAGCAATAATAAACTCGAGGATGAAGGCTAGATTACAGGAACTGCTCTAAAACAACAAACTACTACCAACACCCCAGAGAGGAAAAATAATTTTGCTAACAAAACACATTTTGCTTTCAAGAGAATCCTAGAAAAGTAAATACCGAAGCGTTCACACACCGTTCTTTCTTAGCGAATATTTCACTCAAGTATGTTGCTTGGTAATGACTTTTGCTTTTATTTCATCCCACTTGGGTATTTCATTGGCTGAAAAAAGCATTGTCTGCCTCGTACAGCGTGCGCACGTGTACAGTGTTGCAGCGTGCAGATGCCCCAGCACGCAAGCCCTCGAGAGCCATTCTGACAGCTTTGAAGCCGAACACCAGGAAGCTCGTTCAGGGATAGACGTTCAGGTTTCCATTCAGACCCTCCATAACCACCTTCGGCTTTTCAGGGCTGTTGCACGCACGCACACAACACACACAAAGCTTCTTTACAACAAAGCTGCTGAACTCTGCCTGTCAAACACCAAGCAGGAGCCCATTTTATACCCTCAGGTCTATGTGCAGGAGCCTTATCGATTGCAGTGGGAACCCACATGCTTTCTCAAGAGAATTTCAATTAACAATTTCTCAACCTATACAGTAGAAAAACTCAAACTCCTGAAACCGCAATCTTGAAGGGGATGAGTGCAGGCAGATTACAGTGTTGAGGTGTCACAAAGAGAGGCACGAAAGCCCTGCTCTTCCCCCATGTGAGAACTGAGCAGGAAGCACTCAGGAATAGTAACAGGAACGGAGAAATTTGTTTTTAAATAGCAAGAAATATTGCAAATTACTTTTAAAAAACATTTGTTCCTCTTTGTGAGGCTCTTTTATTACCTCTGGAAAGTTCAGGGTGCCTCTGCATGCCTCGAAGTGGTTTCTGCCACCAAGCACAGCCTGCATAGGGCTGTTGCAGGGACACTGGGTATTTGTGCCTCCACTGGATACAAATTGTCACAGAGGCTGCCCAGCCCTCACAAGGATGGAGGGACATTATCTGTCAGTCACTCATCGTGGTAGATTGCCCTCCCAGGGAGCTGTCTCTCTGCTTAGCTGAGCACAGCAGAAGACAAGCAGGGCCATCTCCCAAATTCTCTGCTCCTTTCCAGACGAGTTCCAATGCCAAGCATCAAAACCATAATTGGAAGAGATTTTCCGACTGCACAGGAGGTGGGCAGTAGAACGAGAGAAGGAGCTTCCTCTACATGGCATCCTGCAAACCCTAAAGCATTCAGTCTTAATAGAGTTATTTATTTCAAGCCCTGCTAGCCCAGATGTGCCATCACTACCAGCATCATTAACCTCATTTGGGGTGAAATGACAAGTACGAATCAAAATCTGCTACAAAGAAGCAACTAATTTGGAAGAGGCAGCCTCAGGCCCACCTTCCAGTGGTGACGGGAAGCTATTAGGCCTTATTGCTCTGAGCAGAAGTCTTCACTGCTCCCTGTCTGACAGGAACAGGGGTAATACCTCCAGCTTGCTGCCCAAAACAACTGTCTACATCTGACAAGTGCTAAACCTGTTGGAAAAGCAGAGCTGGACCCTGAACCCCACGCTGGCACTTTCCCCTGCAGACATCTCTTTCTCCTCTGCTGCCTGGTCAGAGATGCCCTGCAGAGCAGCGACGAAGCCAAGCAGACGTGCAGCAATTCTGCACACACCTGCTTCCTCACAAGAAGCAAATGGCTCGCCACCCTCTAGCAGATGGCAATTTTCTTTCAAGTCCAAGTGACAAAAAGCCTTGCTGGAAAGTGAGGAGGGGGGTTGTTCTGCTCCCCAGTGGCAGCACTGGCAGCCACATTCCCTCGCGCTCACGTGCACGATCTCCACTAACGTGAGGCAGTGGCGATACAGGTACAGGACTCCCCTGACTGACCAGGCTTTCAATCATTTCATACTAAACTGCTCAGAAATCCAAGCAGACGTTGTTACCATGCTGCCACAGGAATCCCTCTGAGTACTATTTAAAAGAAAAATTAACGGCAACCAACAGCCTTCCTTTCCACAGCCATTAATCCCGTTGCCCACACAGATGCACATTCTTGTATGTGATGATTCCTAAAAGGAGACTTGTCAGTCAGTGGCCATCACCTAACACGCCCGCCCCAATGGGTTTGCTCCAATCCGGGATTTTGCTTTTTAAATCTCAATGAGAAATTCCCCTTTGGACAACTGGCTGAGCCGAGCTTTCCTTAGCTCAGCATAAGATGATTAAAACCATGCTACCCGGGAGGAGAGAGATAATGTAGAACACCAGCGATTTATCAGGGACAGAACCAAGAATCAACACACTGACAATAATTAATACAACTGTAACCGAAAATAAAAAAGAAAACTGCTCTTTATTTTCTTCTTTCCCCCCCTTAGGCAAAATATCCTAATCATTCAGTCTGCTGCCTGCCAGAATGAAACAGTTCTGGGGCTGCTTAAAAAAGCAGCCTCATTTTTGAGAGTCCTGTAGTAAAAGATTACTTCAGTGATTTACAGAGAAAACCTCCAAAGACAAACATGTTTCTAATCAATGCTCTGAATCATTCACAAGGGTGCATTGTCCAAAGTAGGAGAAAATTAGCCGGTAATGGGAAGGATTCAGCAGCACATCTCATCAGCTCAACTCGGCTCCAACCGGTAAATCTGCCCCAAAAACTTCAGTTGTATCCAGCCTCTTTAAAGACAAGGGTGCAAACAGGTAACTACTCAGGGAGGAAGGGTCAATTACAGAGGGTTGTTCAAGCCCTGGTGTCAGTTACCATTGCACTCTTTACTCCCATTTAGTATTTCCTTCCCAAGAAACAAACAAACACAGCAGCCCTAAGGCAGAGTTCGCAGGCATTTCAGCCCACAGGTTACAGCATTAACCTACTGCCCAGCAATTGTGCATCATCATCATCAAGTATCCATTCACGACTCCTCTCTTCTCTGGGTTCACAGAACAGGTCATGAGGGGAACCAAACAAGCAAGAAGATAGCAGGTCAGGTTGCGGTCTTGCGTCCCTTCTGTGTCTCTTCTCCAGATGCAGCCAGACGGCATTGATTCCCACCGGGGGCACACACAGAATTAGTGGCCTTTTCAGGACCATTCCTCCATATTTGCAAGAAATTATGAATCTTTGCCAGTGGGTTCAGCTTTTGTTCATCTTGCCTCACTCAGTGCAGGATCAGGCCCACTCTGATAAGACCTCAGGTAAGAGAGCACAGAGCTAACAAACTCTATTCTTGCAAACGCCACCAAAGTAACTGGAATAAAACTGCTTTCATTAAAATGTTGGCATGGTTTATTGGAATAACATAGATATTAGTCAGGGTGAGGGAAGGCAAGCACATTATTCACTACTTATAAGCCTTTTTATGTCTCTCTCAGTAGAGGAACCTTCTTATAAAACTTTCTGCAGCTAGAAAGAAACAGCTTTGACTCGCAATCTGGTACCAAAAAGAAATTTATTCTATAATATGATACTGTGTTCTGAGTGTAAGAAGAAAATGCAACAACTTGCAATCCATGAAAGGCTGCTGAAATATCAAAAACATCCCACAAACTTTAACTGTGCTTCACCATGTACAGAACTCCCTTTGCTTCTTTAGGCATTCTCATGGAATCAGAGATCGTTCATGGGAAAGCAAGGCTGGATCAGGCCATAAGGCTGTGGGACTTGGACAAGAACTGGCACGTTCCCTTTCCTCTCCTCCCCCTGTAGGTAGACATTTCTCAGGGTCTTATTCTGAAGAATTTCTGTATTTACGTGACAACAAGAAGAGGGAAGCCATTGGCTCCCAAAAGTCAAAGATACTTAAAAATATGAATACATGCCCCACAAGAATCCAGAAGGAATCTGCCTGAATGGGAAGGATTTCAGAATAAACACCATGCCTTTGGTGAAGCCAGATATTAACACAGTAAGCTACAGCTCTCCCAAATAAACAACACTGTTTCTTCAGTCGATAAGCCTTCTTTTCAGAAGGCCTGACTACATGCTTGCAAAAATGTACTTTGAGATCAAAGACACTAATCTAAAAGGCTTTCAAAAATACTTCCTATGACATATATATATATGAAATGTATTTCTATTATTAAGCAAATCA
This sequence comes from Dasyornis broadbenti, assembly GCA_013397935.1. Taxonomy (NCBI): domain Eukaryota; kingdom Metazoa; phylum Chordata; class Aves; order Passeriformes; family Dasyornithidae; genus Dasyornis; species Dasyornis broadbenti. The sequence goes on along the minus strand of VZRN01000472.1, from coordinate 150,835 downwards.
CAAATGACAAGACAACTGTGACATAAAGCAGTGCACATCCACTGGGGCAGCACGAAGTTAAGGACAACACTGCTATTATTAACTCTATGTCATTGAAATCTTTCTCCCACCTTCAGAAACGCAGACTGTAAGGACACAGTGTCAGCCTTTACTTTGAATCGTCTGGATTTTTTTTCAGTTTTGTGTCAACAAACCTCAGCAATTCATAACGGAGATGACAGCCTCTTAAAATACATCTCGCAAGGTTTCCCATGGATGTGTGGAGGGGGACAGGCTTAAGGGTTATCACGATAGGCAAGAGAGCCATCCGTGTTAGCAAATATTCCTAAACATTAACTTCTAAAGCAATTTCTTCTTCAAAAAAGGATCTATTTATATCCTTCCTGCAGCGACTCTCCAGTCCCCCACCCCCTCACCCAAACGAGCTGCTTTCCGACTCTCTTTCAGTAGATTACAGTCAATTTCAGTCGGTCCAGAAGGAGGGAGAGGAAGACCCGCCAGCCCGGATAGCCTGTGGAACTATCCAGCTATTATTAGTTTATGCTCAAACTCCGGTGGGCACGGCCGGTTGTG
>VZRN01000472.1:0-149514 GCA_013397935.1 Dasyornis broadbenti | reverse complement strand
GCCCCCCCGCCGGTCCCGCCGCCCCCGACTCCGCACCGGGCTGGGGCGCCCTGACCGCGCCATCCCGAGCCGGCCCGGGCCCTGTGCACCCACCGCCGCCCCGTTTGCCCCCGTCCCGGACACTGCCCCGCCGCCGGGTCCCCCCTGCCCCTAGCAATGAGGGACCGCGCGGCTCCTTCCCATCCTCCGCGCGGGTCTGTCACTGCCATTCCTGCCCGGCTACCGCGTTCCCTTTCGGGGCCACCTCCCGGAGGCACGGCAGTGTATGGGAATCTCTGGTTATGTTTAATACAATAATAATAGCAGCTGTGCCTTCTTTTTAAGCACGCTATGACTTTGGGGAGCGTTCCTGAGCGCGACAGGAGGGCAGATTACAAATTCAAAATAACGGAATTATAAACTGCAGCCCCCAAATTGGCAGGGTTTCTGAGCCAGACTTTGGAAGGCCTGGATTTTGAAATGCTGTCTTCTGGGTAGCTACAGCATAATTTCATCTTCCCTAAACTCAAACCCAAGCTGTTCGGCTTCACGGGAACTGACCACTGGCACGGCAGGAACAGCTGGCAAAGGCAGAAGCAGGAGCACTGTTCACATGCTGTCCTCCCCAGATAGCCTAAACCTGGACAATCAGGAGCCAGGCAATGTGTAAGTAGCACTACCTTGCCCTCTTTAGCTTCAGAAAAGGTGTCATACTGACAAGGTTGCCAGATCTGGCCAGATCTTTTGAGGAAGAGCCCCACAAATTAGGCATCAGCGTTTCAAAGATGCAAAGGCTCCTTGGTCCTGCCCACTGTAACAGCGCTGCAGCAGGACAGAAGCTCCTGGCAGTTTGGATTCCAGCACAGACGTTTAAAAGCCTTCCAGCTTGGGAAGGGGGAAGGATTTTGATTGGGAGAAGCTGCTTCTCTAAAATGCTCCATACCCTCCTTTTTAGGAGGGGTTTTCTTCTGCTGATCGATGGAATTGCCTCCACCCTTTGTGTCTGCTGCGTAAAGGAAACGTTTTGGAGTAACACAGATCCAGACTCAGACCCCAGGAGCTCTGAGAGTGCCATCTAAACTCATGCGGTCACAGCCAGGCACACCATGAGTTTCAGTGAGGAGCAGTGATGGAACGTTCAGGATTTGATGCACTGACTCCAGCTCAAGCTGGTTCACAGAAACAATTCTTTTTTCATAGGGGTAGAAAAGCACTGTTGTTTTCCCAGCTCATATTGGAACTCAGCAGTAAAACCCACTCCTGAATCCAGAAAGTAGGACTTGCAAAAACATCAGACCCTGACCTGATATTTTCACCATAGAAATGAATATGCACAGTAGTTTAGTACTTCAATAAATTATTAAGAAATACTTCAGTATTCCCTCTCTGGCTTCTGTACCACGTGCAGACTAAAACCATGCTTTGCACACTCTTCAGGACATGGTCTGGTTTTGCATCCGGTATTTCAGCTGCACCAGCCACACAGTTTAATCCAGGTTTGCATGGGCTATTACAGTTAAAATCACAGTTACTGACCTGTCATCCAGAAGTTTCCAATTTACATCCTCCAAGTGTGTTTCAGCAGTGGTAAGTGGATAATCTCTAGTGTATACATGGGAAACAGAGCGACAATAGGATAAACAGCTTGTCCTTTGCTGGCAGAGTCAGCAGCAGATAGTAAACACTCTGCATTGTGTAGAATTTGGCTTTCTAAACTCTTGAAAGACAAATTCTGTTCTCTGTTGCATCCTTACTTTCTTTTCCAGAGGACCCGGGTTAGCATCTGTCTAACAGATACAATTTAACTCGAGATATGAGCCCACAGGGTCCAGATTTTTGGTTCCCATTCCAACAGGATAGCCAGGGTCTATGAGGCAACATTGCCATTGCCAGATATTTATAATACGGGATTTTTCTGTATTATGCAATCTGATCCTCTGTCCTGTAAGAAAAGCTCAGGGGCACAACTATGTAGTGCCACGGCTATCAAGTGCTTTTCCAAATGCCTGGCATCCAGCAGCTGGCTGCTCTACAATTGCAAATGCACGGCATGTATGCAGCAGCCCCAACGCTGGATGCTCCAGCCTGTTGTGCTTGAGCTGTGTGTGTGAACAGAGCAACTCCCCATTGCAGGCACAGCGATTTGGAGTTGTTCCAACACATTTGGAATGGCAGGAATTATTTATTTCCTTGGGACACGGCTCTCCAAAATCCTTACAATTGTTTTGGTTTGATATCAATAACAATCCTTACAATTATTTTGTTTGATACCAATAACCTTCAGAGCAAAATTTGATCTTATGGTCTTACAGGAGGAGCAGCTCTCTAGAAGTCAAGTAATTACTTTCAAATGTGGCTGTTTGGGTTTGTTAACAGTAAAGCCTTGCCTGCTATGTCCTTGTTTGTCAAGAACCATCCTGTACTGCTGAGATGGATGTTTTGGTTTAGTTCTATGAAGTTGTTTTGTTTTGCTATTTCAAATGTTTTTGACTGTGTAGTACTTGTTGCTAAAATCTCTGCAGTCCATACATGGATAGGTTGGCTAGTAGCAAGCTAGTTGGAAACAGTCTTAAATGTAAAGGGGCATAGTCATGGAATAAGCCAAGATACATGGCACAAAAAAGTGTTGATTCACTCCTGTGTGATGCTAGATTAACCTTGTCACCTCCCAGCCAAACCCCTTTTCCTGGGGCACATATATATATGTATACAGATTTATAAGTGGCCTCTTTTCACTGCCACCCTTAAAAGTGCTGCAAATTTAATTTCCAAGCTCCACATAGGGGAGAGTCACATCCAGAACCTATATAAATTATGTATTATAAAGACCTTACACAGCAAAAATTTTCAAAATCAGTGCTGTCCCTAAAGGGAGGGAAGCAAATCAGTGGAATCATCTTCCACCTGGTATTCTGTTGAGAATGACTGGTAAGACAGCACTGCTATGTACATTATCCTTCACATTTTCTGCAGCAGGTGCTGCTATACTGTGGCCTGTTTGAAACACTGTCTAACCTGCAGCACCAAGCAGCACCAAGCCACAAATGTGGGCTTGAACATGGAGTTCAAACCCTTCCCAGCAGAGCAGCTTGTGACATGTCAGTTTAAGTTCTCAGAATCAGCCTAACATTGCACTGGAAGCACCATAATCTACACAGGACCCAGTGAAATTCAGCACAATACCTGAAATACCAACAGGGTTGCAGCACAACAGGCAGCACCACTGCCATTCTCCCACGTCTTTTGGTGGAGAAGCCATGTAGGAGGAGGCTGTCTAAATTGTTCTTATGGCTGATTTATTTGCAAATGCAGGTGGATGCTGGAGAAGGTATGAGTTTAACTCTTCCCTGACGGATCATTTCTCAGGAAAAATGTGAGCCTTTGCAGTCAGTAACAGCTGCATGGACATGTTTCTGTCCTTACTCCTTCAGGTATCCCAAGTTTGGCTTTCCCCAGCCTCCGCCTTCATGCAGTCTCTTGATGAAAAGGGGCACTGTCCTAGCAACGCACATCCCCTCTGTGCAGAGCAAGTGATGAGTGGAATTGACAAGGATACTCCTTCTCCCCCTCTTAACAATTTACAGTGAAGCATCTCTGCTTCTGCATTCCTGATGGGCAGTTGAGATTCCAGCATGCCTAAGGCAGTACAGGGCTCCCCATGAAGAGCAGTCGGTGTTCCAGGACACAAGCTTCAACTTTAGGCAGATTGGCTCAAGTAGCTGACTTGGTACATAAATGGTAGTCAGCACAACAAATCTGTCAATTTAAACCTGAAGCTCTTTCATGGAAATAGTACAGATCCACAGTTTTGTAATTACTAGTGCAGTTTTGCCCCCCATGGCTAAACACGTAAATGCTGGAGGAAATGATACCTATAGTCTTGACAAATCAGCTGCTGAGGGAGAGGTTAGAAGATGTTGTAGGCATACTCTTAAAGAGAGACAAGTAAGGGGAAGAGGTGATTAAGAGTGAGTAAATGATAACAGCTAATGCACATCTTGTCTTCAGAGGTTTGCTCTTATTCCAGGTGCTTAAAGCTGAGCTCTTCAACTAATGACATATAGAGTTGCTTGATGCCAGATGTCATTGTTTCAGAAAGAGGAGAAAAGAATTCACTTAACATTGATAAAAGCACAAGAAGTAATTGTTGCACTTACCACAAGTCACAGAAAGACACATTGTTTTCAAAAGCCCAAGAAGTAAGGAAACGGCATCATGGATGTTTGCACAGCTTTTGAGCCAGAGCGAATAAGAACCTGCAAGCAAGAACAAAGAGTTGTTTTGCCGATACTACTACGGACAGGAAAGAGAAACAGCACAGGGACAAGGTCACAACTATTCCAAAATCCTTTCCCAGCTGTCTCCATGGGGCACTCACCTGTGTGTTTCAGGCCCTGTTCTGGCCTGACAACGCAGAGTCCAGAAAGTGTACATTTAGAGAAGCATACAAGTTCTCTGCCCAAACTTTGCTAAAGCAAAGCTTGATCTGAGTCCACATCTGGAATCAATTCCTTCAGCGCTATCATTTGGTACTAGACATCTTTTCTAGACAGTCTATGAAGTACATGTACTTCATCTCAACCTGGCAAGTCTCACAATCACTCTGGGTGATATTCACATTACAGAAGCCTTGGGCATGACTGGAAGCCTGCTCTGGAGCTGTAATTGGGATTTGCCTGTTGAGTTCGCTTTTTTTTTTTTTTTTTTCTTTCTTGCCATTACAACAGAGATGCAAAGTCCAATCCAGGACTGTAAAATTTTCAAGCTCTGTAAAGATCAGGCCTCATTGCCAAAGGGCTGATGGGCAGCTTGTAAAATGGAGCACACAAACACTTTGGAGGCTGCTGGGACCGCTGAAGATAGAGCTTAGTTCCAGCTTTTGTAGGTGTACCTGTGCTCAAAGCAGATCTGGTGTGGCCAAAAAANNNAGGTGTACCTTGGCTCAAAGGAAATCTGGGTTGGCAAAAAAAAAAAAAAAAAAAAGAGCATTCAGTCAGTCAATTTAACTCAAGCCCAAGTCACTTGCCATTGAATCATTTATCTTTGGGATCCAAATGATGCCTCTGCATGATGAGAGAGTGAAATAGCTGAGGTCAGCATCGTAACAAGTCACACAGCATTGCACTCAGTTACCAATGTAGTCACACCTCACTATTGCTTTAATTTAAAACGTGGTTACTGCACAACAGGAATCAGCACTTGTTTCAGAGTTCAGTGCAGGAGATACTCAACCTTGACCCGTATTGAACATGAGATGGGTTTTTTTTTCATTTAGTTGGACAATGATTTAGGATTGTTGTCGTATTAAGTGCTTCTCCTGTGTTCAGCACAGCCACTGATCCTGTTCCCCCAGCATTTCAAAGTGGAGGAATAGGTACTTGTGGTATATATACACTCATGGTAGTTCCATCTTGTAGGTGAGCACATATTAAACAAAGGAACTGAGTGACATTCCCAAGGACATGCCAGAAATCTGTGACATGGGAGGAGTGAACCCCAGTTTCCTAAAAATTGAACCCTAAAATATGTCAATTCCCCAGGGCCTTGCTCTGTGATTGAGGACTGCAAATGCTTCAACAAAATAAATACATTTTTCTTATTAAATTCAGAAGACCTGAAGGTGATTTGATTAGATCCTATAAGCACCTTTATCATGAGAACACAGGGGTTTTAAAAGGACTTCTTAATCTACTGGAAAAAGACATATTACAAGAGCCAATGGCTGGAATTTAAAGCCAGAAAATTCAAATTAGAAACAAGGTGCAGAATTGAGGACTTTCTAACTGTAAGGATGATTAAATACTGGAAGGACTATCCAGGAATTATTTGCCTTTTGAATTCCTCACATCAAGAGTAGTTGTCACTCCGGAAGATCCAATTTTGTCAAACACAAGTTACTGGGCTCAATACAAGGGTAACTGGATGAAATGTCTGGTTTTTGCTAAGCAGGAGGTTGGATTAGATCATCTTATCATCCTTTACAATCTTAAATTCTATGAATCTATGAATAGTAATGACCATCATTGTACGTTACAGCTTGTAAAACAGCGAAGAGCGCGCTGCAACATAGCTGGGAGACAGAATAAAGAAGCACATTATGAAAAAAGCACTTTGCTCTGGAACTAAACCTGTGACTGGTAATTATTTAAACTTCATCCATGTGTTTCCAAATTTTTCCCCCAAACAATATTCTAATTAGACTTCAATTATAGGGAAAAAAATAATGATCTGATAATCAAATAGGTCTTACTGCGCTCAGAACAGTATCACCAACATTCCTTCATAACATTTAAAAGTCCAATTGATATAGAAATAGCAGCCAATTTGCAGGAATTATACATAGGAAATCTGTAAAGGAGAGCTTTTCTATAAAAGGTTTTATAGGTCTGAGCCTGGGATTCCTCTATTATATTTGAGTAGCTATAAAAACTTTTGTGCTAGATCATAACATTCTGTAGTTGTGAATGCAACAGATTTTACAGAAAATCTGTTTTAGCAATGTCTCAGGGAGTTTTTAAAATAAAGACATTGGCACTGCTCTGTGCTTCTTTGCCCATAAAGCCAAGTTCTTTTACTGCCATGCTACAGCCTTCATCCTAAGCTTCCACATCAGTTTAAAGACCCACTCATAAATCAGGACTTGTGTCTTCTCCCTTGGGGTTGTGAATGTGATACTTGTTTGCCAGATATGGGTCTGAAAAAGAATCCATGGAGAGGGATCTGAAGGCCTCCAGTTTGCATATTTGCCTAACGTTCATCTCCACACCATAACGTCTGAGCATCTCACAGTCTCTAACAGATTTATCTTCCCACCACTTCCGAGATAACATGAAGTGTAATTCCCACGTTACAGTTAGGAAACTGAGATATGGGGCACCTAAAGTGATTTTCCTTATATCAAACATTTGCAGCAAAGGAGGGGCTGAACAAAGGTCTTGCAATTCTGAAGAGGTGTGCCTCATATTCCAGGTTGTGTTCCCCCTTCTGCATTTGGCTGGAATGAAAATGATTGGAAGAAAAGTGACACAAAAAATCAAGTTAGACAAGCAAATTTTCCCTACAAAGTGCTGGTTTTTTGATGGGGGGAAGGTAAGAGACAGTAAGCTTCACAAGCTTCTGAAAATTCCTACTAACACATTTCTTAAGAATTTCAGTCATTGACTGTGCGTGTGAATTTTGAAAGGAAACACACACACAGACACACACACACACAGAAGTCCTTCTTTTGGAACAAGAGCTAAAACTATAAAAGCGACAAAATGTGGAAAGCAGGCCTGCAGCATTGTGGGTTGATATTCTGTCTTTAAATCATTCTGGCACTTGTTTTTTTCCCCTCGAGGCAGAAGTGGTGAGCATCAAGGCAGAACTGCAGTAGCCCTAAATCAGAACATGCCTCTGTTCCTGGGTTTACAAAGCAGACTCTTTGCATTCCCAAACAGAGGTCCTGGTGGTTCTCTCCAGTGCTACGAAGACAGTTTCTGCACAGCTGTTCCCTGTGTACAAGCCAGCTTGGTTTCTTTCTCACCATGCATATTTTAGTACCATTGACACATTCTAACGTGGCCATGGCCTTCTTTTCTGGCCACATACAGGTGGCCCCTAAATATCCAGTGTTTGAATGATCCAAATCTATCTTGCTGCTTATTCTGTAGAAGTCAAAGCAGTATAATCCTCCTGATGTTGTGGTATAAACTAACCTTTGTGAATTCTTTTCTATTTTAAGATACTTTTTTCTTATTCTTTTCTTTTCCTCTGCAGGTGCATCCTCACCCTCTGCATCCTCCATCCAATTACTCATTTTTCTTTCTCTTTTCTCACCTCCATCCAATTACTCATCTTTCTCTTTTCTCACCTGCCCTGTGGAGCTCTTTAGTCCAAAGAAGAGGTGACAGTGCTATCTTCCCTCAAATCCCCTGGATCTTTCCTGCAGTCTCTCCGATTCTACCAAGCCAAATTCTCTCTCCTTCTTTCTCCTCCCCAGTGTTCAATTTCTCCCCTCCTCTCTGTTCCTGCATCTGAAACACTCCCTTAAAGCAAGAGTCTCTTGTCTCTTGTGTCATTTTGATCTTCTCAGTGCTACCAATCAGCCTGTTCCAAAATGACAGGAAAATATCTCTGGCCTGTTAATCCCAGTTAGCGTTAGAGCAAAAGAAGGCAGCTATAGCAAACACTGAAAAATCAAAGAGAGATCAAGGAGCACCCTACTTCCAAGCTAAAGGATGGTGAATCACAGTGTGTGCGGCTCCAACATATTGCCATGATATTCCATGTTAGTATTCCACGGAGAACACTGAAAACCAGTCAGAGCACCTCTGAGGCACACCTTGTAATGGGGGCTAAACATGGAACCCACAAGGAGGTGCTTCCCAGATGTGTCCTCTGAAGGAGATGTTGGACATTGTTACAGCTGGAGGAGCTGCACTGCACACGTCTCTAATGCAATTCCATGCATCTCCCAAGGGTAATTCTTCCATGAGCTGTGGGTGGCTGTGACGTTTTTCCAGAAGACAGGCATCTGCCACAGCTCCTGGAATTATGGCCAAGGTAGCTCATGATTCATCCATGCCCATAGGCTTCATGTAGCGAGTGCTTGGCAGGACAGGAGTGTCAAGTGTAGCAAAAAGGCCAATGAGAACCGTGGTGAATCAGGCCCTCCTCCCATGTCCTGGGCAAGGGGGAAATAAAAGAGAAATGAAAAGATAAACCCAAATACAGGTTGGCAACACCCAATGGTGAATGTGTTCCACATTTAACCACCCCAGCTGCATTTCTTGCCCCCTAAACACATTCCGCCTTGTGCTGGGCGTCAACCTATTGCTGAAAGCAAAGCGCTCAAGTGATATTCACTGAAAAACAAGCACAGCCCCATCACACCTTCCCTCTCCAGTGCTCCTGCCACCCACAGCCAGCCAGAGCATGGTCTATGCATCAAACTGACGGCGGAGCCTACGTGCTGGACACAGGCAAAATTAAGTCATGATGCTGGCAATGAAAGGAAAGGTCATGGACGTGGAAAAATTGGAAACAAAAAATAAGCATTCAGGTGAGAATATATTTACTACTTTCCTTTAGTCAGCTATTTATTTTCTTTGTTGATATCTCCCACCTTGCCAAAATGACTCTGGCCAGATTCATAGTTTAGTGAAGGCTGTAGAGCTTTTTGTTCTGGTAGCAGTTTTTCTTGCAGAATCCAGACCGTTTTCCTGTGCCATGTGCCAGATCATTCTTGCAATGGCGTGGCAATATCCTGTCCTGCCTGGGGTTCAGGGAAGGAGAGTGGAGTTTTCAGTGTGATTGACGTATTTTTGCCTTCAAATCAGCCTGAGCTCCCTTTGGCTTGTAGTGCAATTGAGGGGAGAAAGGCAGGATTTGAAAAAGAGAAAGGATCTCAATTTCCATTCCATCCTTGATCCTTTAGAGAAGGAGCTGGAAAAGACACTCCAGATAGGTGCAGAATAAGATTAGGCTCTGGAAATGCTGTTTTAGGAAGAATGGGTGTAGCAATTCTGATGTGATATTTTCTCTGTACTAGGCTATGAGAGATAATCGGTCTAATGGTTAAGCTAGGAGTATCAGGAGATGTTATTTCTAGCCCTAATTATATCAGAAATTATCTGTCTTTCCTTAGGCAAATCCCTTGGTTACATAGTGCCACAATTTTCCAGTCAGTAAAATGTTTAGACACCTCCAAAGCACTGAGATGCACAGATTAAAAACATTACTGTCATCACATACATGATTCACAAATGGAAGTTCACGTATGCGAAACTCCTGATCGAAGGTGATGTCCAAAGTTTGCAAAGCTTTATTAAATCCTGAACTGCCTCTTTATTATATCTGGGAACACTCTATTTTATAAGCCCCATGATACTTTCTGTTGGTATTGGCTTACAGTTTCTCAAGTCTATCTAAGTTTGTAAGTATGTTTATCGCAAAATGAAAATCAATAAGGAGGGGTTTTTTTAAAAATGGCAGTATTATATGCTTAGATAGAAGGGCAGGAGTCCTGTGCATCTGAACTGCTTCTAAAACTATCTGACAATGAGATCTCATCTTTGGCACAGAAATTGAGCTGTTCCACAGATACCTTGTTTGGGCTACACGCAGTGTGAATCTGCTCCCCCAATCAGCCCTCACCCCAGGTCTGTTTGCTGACTGTGGCTACCACCATAGTGTTGCAAAGAAAAGAGGTATCCAGACATCAACATGATTCAAGGGCCTGGGAGACTGCAAGAGAGAAAAAGGGTATTTTCCGAATCAGTTCCCCATGAAATCACTGGAACTAGCGTTGTCCTGGGGGATAATAGAATGGATCATTAGGTGCCTTAAAAAGTTCACATTGGATTTTGAAGCCACCCTGCAAGATGAAAAATCAGTAGTTTAGGCAAATAAATAAAAGTCAGTGAATCCTCTTTAAGCTATGAACACAGGGGCAAAAGGGTTGTAAGAAGAAAGAGATTCCAGTCTTCACAAATGATATGTTTAAAACTCCCCCCTTCCATCTCAAATCCTTTTCTCTCTTCCCTGGTGATTTAATCACACGAGGTGCCGTAAATCAAATTGCTTCCTTTTCTCCTCAAGTATGAGTTAGCTCTTAATTAGGCTATTGGGCAAAAGTGAAATGCATCCTATTAATAGCTTGGGATATCCTTTTTGCTAATGTAAAGGTTAAAACCTATCTTTGCAATGTTTCTGAAGGGGGATTTTGCTCTTGCAGACAGGTGATTTGCCTATTACTGAATTCACTGGAATTTATTCTGATTTACGCACACATAAAGGAGTAGTTTGGCCCATGGTATTTAATTTTTCTGTTTCAAACTTCTGTTCAGATAAGAGAAGAAGATACGTGGGGTTGAATGGCAAGGTGAGTGATCATTTGGGCTCAATTATTTTCATTCTGTGCTTCCCATGTGTACATCAGAGTGTATAATCTATAACATCCATATTCAAGTGGGTCTCAAAGCTGACAGAAGGATGCAATCTATGTATGGAGATAACTGGACCTTGTCCCAAGATACTGCTCCATCTGATAAACAAGCATTGCTCAGCCACATCGTGAATTAATGTCGTCATGCCAGCACCAAGTGATGTGATGACACTACACTGTGTTGTGACGGCAGCTCCTTACAAGGAGAACCTTCCCTGCTCATTCTCTCAAGTCACCAGTCAGAGGAACAGAGCCTGCTGGTTTACCATCAACATCTGGAAATACAAGCTAAGAATACTGGTGCCTCTAGACAATGCGGACTAATATTTACTACCAAGTTTATTCTTTACCAGGAGATATTTACCAAGATTCATACAAGTCTCAGTTATGAAAACTTCTTCCCAGTCAGAATTTTTCATAGAATGACTGAAGATGTGTAAGGGAAAGGTGTAAACTTTGCAGATTTCTTTCATAACACAGACTTGGATTGCTTAGTCTTCTGTATCCTGTTTCAAATCAATCACTGCAGTTTAGGATCGCTCTTTGCAATGAAAAGTAAAGCCCTATCCAAGACACTCTACTACCACAAACTCCCAACAGAGCGAAGTACACCTATCATTTATGCTCAGAAATAGGTCCTTTTCCACTGCTAGCTGTTTTTCATGTGAGCAGTAGAAAGCAAAATGGAAATGATTCCTGCACTAGCTAGTGTGACTCGGCTTATAACATCAAACAGGAACTCAGAGAACAAAACATTAGTTTCATGCTAGCTACAGTAAACAACATTAGGCTGCCTGAGAGCTGTAGTCGGGTCCCAGGCAAAACAAGGGCTTTGCTAAACAACATCAACACAGTAACTAAAATGTGAATAACTAAATCATACACTGTGCAAGCTGAACTATCAAATGAAAGTAAAGCGCTGAATTATTTGAATGCTCTTCAAACCTAATTTAAATTTCACCCACTACTGAGACCTCCATTTACTGGCATCATAACTAATAATGGGAATGCTGCTGAAACGTCAGTTTTAGCAAGAAGCCCATTAAGAGAATGAGGAAAAAAAAGAGACATCATGCAAGAAAACCAGCCATTTACAACATGGCATACAAGTTCCTTGCACAGACATACAAAATAGCTGGAAATAAAACCCAGGCAGTAAACTGTCCTTTTTCCAACACATTCAGTAATCACATCCATCCAGAGCTTCACACAGGAAGACCTGAATATAAATATTCTACAGCAGATGCTGCACTGGCATTAAAGTTCCCTGTTGGGGGGACTGGATGATTCAAAGGGTAGTAGAAAATCTGTACGCCTTTAAGATATTAGTCTGAAACCAGCCCAGGTTAATTTTGGTATGAAAGTCAATTCCATCTGAGAGGATTTTTTAGCCAGCTGGAAATGAACTGGAGGTCTACTACATCCCAGTCTCATCTGACAGCTCTGCAGAGATGCTGATATATCAGAGACACTGATCTGTTCCTAAATCCTACCCAGGTTAGTGGTTTGTATAAGCATGGAGCTGGTTAGGAGGCAGACATTCTTGTTCGATGCTGTGCATGCACGCTCTTACTCCAAATTAAGTGTTGTGGAGACTGAACAAACTCCTGCATGTCTGAGTTGTGTGCACATTCTATCCTCTGCCCCCAGCTGCAATATAAAATATGCCAGCAGAAGCCGCCAACAAGAGAAAAGCTGGTGCCACAGACTCAAGTGATCCACGGGTGATTGCACAGACCCTCCTAGCCAGGGCAAATTGCCCCTTTTGCTGTCAGTGTCCAAGTTTTATCAATTGTTGAACCAAAGCGAGTATGAAGGGTTGCACACAAGGCTGAGATTGGGCTTCACAACATCATGGCTGAACACTGATATAAACATGTTTTCTTCTTTTCTTGAGCTGTTCTAGTTCCTGCCAACAAGGATCCCAAAGCCCCTGAGAGTCCTCGAACACTCTGAACATTGCCAGCTGTGTGACCTCAGGATTTTCAAGGGTTCCATTTCACCTTTTCCCATTTTACCTCCCATCAACCAATTTCTAGCCCATTCCCCTCAAGTATTTTGTGCTTTTTGAAGGAATTATCTAGCAGGTTCTTTGAAGGTAGCAGTATTTTTGATATAAGTGTCAGAAAACCCACTGTTCCTTTGCATGCAGCCTTGCTCTTAGTCACTGGGGAGAAAGGAAACTGTGCTGAGGGTCTTTGCAGGTGACCTACCTCTGTAAGAACCTGGTGGCCACAAGAACAACCTCCTCATTGCTCATCTCTGTTTCAACACACAGGACCTTCTCATGCAGCTTGAGCAGCCAAAGAGTCCAACCTTTCGAAAAAGGATTTTTATCAGCAGCTTTCAAATGTCTAAACAGATAGAAATGTCATCCACATTCATTTTATCAGTTCTCTTACTGCCCTCACCGTAGAGAGTAATTAGATTAGTTTGGTCTGGGCTGTTTTATGTACAGTTGTCTTCATCTTCTTTTATTTATAAATCTTGCCATTTCAGCCTATTCCATCAAACTGTCTTTTATAATAGGCTCCACAGGGCTCAGCTCTCCTCTCGCAAGAGGGTAAGTCAGGGATGTTTGTATTCAGTGAATGTTGCCACCCTGGTTTGAGACCATGGTCCTATTGATTAGTCTGTCCTCATAATTTTGTCAAATATTGAAGCTAAACTAAATGTGTGATTCCTACATGGTCTATAAATTTTGGTGGCTTTGTTTTTCTTTTCTAAGCTGGGTTCAAATGAGATATTTTCTAACACGAAAAGGTTGGAAGCAACAAATCTTTACACTCACACTGGCTGGTCTGCTGCTCCTCATCTACTGTGCCCCTAAAATATGCCATATATCACACAGTGTGCTTATTAGCACAGTCAGGAGCCATTAGAAAGAACTAGCAGAAGTCTTGTTAAAAGGCCTGATGATAAAAAAACATTCTGGTGTCACTCAAAAATGCAAATATTCTGTTGTAGATGGCACAAAGAGACAGGGCTTACGCCCGTTACTGATACTGCAGGAAGGAGGAATTTGGCATCAGCATCCAGCAAGTTGGGAACTCCCTTACCCCACTGGAATGCAAATTATTTGAACCTGGTAATTTATTAGGTCCACATTTTTTAAACATAGTCAGCATGAACCTGATTTCTCAGCTTGTAAACTCATCAGGGCAGGGACAGCCTGCAGAGCTGAGTTCAGGGCATCCTGATCCCAGCTGGTGTTACTGAACAACAGTAATGAAAAGCCAGTGACACCTTCATCCAGTGTGCATGTTTGTAGCTTATTTGTTTAGTCAGCATCACCATCCTCCTTAAGACAACTTTACTCAGTTTCTGCCTCTCAGACATTGATCTTTCTTGCACTAATGAACTTCCCACAGATTCCCTCCAAAGGGTTGTGACATCTTTCTGCATATTCTCAGTTATGGGCTTTTTATCGATTAACGGTACTTGCCCAATTCTACATTTCTGAATGGCTGACAAGAGCAGGCTGCACCCTGCTCTGCTGCATTGTCTGAGCAGCAATACTAGAGGTGAATGAAGAGCTTTGCTTAAAGCTGGGCAGGGATGCTCATTCTGTAAAAAAAACCCAAAACCAAAAGAAAGCATTGTCTCTCTGGATGTGGCTTGGCAGGCTGAGGTTAAGGTGCAAAGCTCATGTTGGGGTTGTCTCCAAGGCATGAAGACATCTCACTCCAGAGCTCTGTGAACTGTACACAGCCCACAGACAAAAGCTGGCCTCTGTCTGCAAACTGGATCAGACCAATCAGTTTCCTTCTCTGCTAGTTCCCTGACAAAATTCCACTCAAACAGCAAGTAACAGGCCTTATTACTGCTTACTCTCTCTTGTACTGTTGAAAATTTCCTTTGGCAACTACTGTATTACTTTGTCAAGGGCTTCCTGCAGGAAGCCTGCGTGGAGGCAGCCCTCTGGGACCTGGATATGGACAAGGCTCGGCATGAAGCAGGGAGACCTTTAGTGCTTGCATCCTGGGATTTGAGTCTGAAGAAAACAAATGTGTGCATGGAGGAACGACACGAGAAAGAACTTAACTGGAGTGCCACTTTCATGTCCATTTTCTGGGCCACCTCTCCTGGCAGGGTTAAAAACTGCTGCAATGAGGGATAAATATCCTTTGGCTTTGGGGTTCAAACCTCCCCAGTTTTACTGCCTTCGTAGGGGAATGCTGGCATAAGAAAGTCTGCCTTAAACTGTGCAGGTGAGTGCTCAGAAAACCTCCACAGGTGCGCAGAGCTCACTGTGTTCAGACCACTTGATTAATTGTGAAAGAAAGTTCGATGTGCCCAAACCCTTACAGTCATTTGATAGATGTTAGATACAAAAACTTACATCTCTTTACCGCCTCACTAACACGGATCTCAAGAGGTTTGCTTTCTGCACCAACTGTGGTGGTGATTTTTGTTGCATTTTTTGAGAAATCTAGAGATTCTGTTACAGAAAAATAGAATTTCCTTTTCTTCAGGATTCCCATGCAGCCATGTGAACTGGTTAGTTTCATAACCCAGAAGGCAAACCTGAAGAAATGGGAATTTGTCATTTTTAACCCAAGCTGGTGAAATTCAGAGCTCTAGCATTTTTGGAATAGCAAGGCTTCATGATATTACTTGATTTAGCTCCTTGTTATACCTGTAGGAAATGTAAATAATATTATGCAACCTTCACTGCTGTGAAAACTCAAGAAAGTCCCCATTGTAAAGTCACTGACATTACTGAGTCTTGGAAAGTAAAACTAGAAGAGAACTTGGGAGATCATCTAGCACACTCCCTCACCCCAAAGCAGGAATAGTCATGTCTAAGCCTAATCCTCTCCAGTCACTGGCTCTAACTGAGATTTTTTTAATGATGACTTGAACACAGTAGTTTTGGACAGCAGCTTTCTTATGGAAAAGAAGCTGGTATTATAATCAACTGACAATTTTGACATTTATAATATCTCCTATAAAATGTTATTAGTAGGATCCATACTGTCCAACTACTAATGTTGTGACCTAACTTTTGACTATAATTTTATTCCTTCAGTATTTATTAGAGTGTCTTTTCTTAGCATGTGTCCTCTTCTTTCTGCTCCTTGGCATCGAAGGAGCGTTAGTCTGTTACTTCTGTGTGCATTCCTGGCACTGGCAAGGAGACTGTTCCTTTTTCTAGAGAGACCCAACCTGACCACGCTTCAATGCCTGCCCCAATGCTCTGTTCACAGACCGACTGCTTCAATTATATCTCAAGTAGTAACTTGAAGCGAAAAGAAATAGGCAAGTGCTGAACAGGAGTGTGAGAGGCTGCTGTACTAAAAGCCAGTAAAAGTTTTGCTAAATATGTAAAATAAGTTATTTAAAAATGGGAATGCCCTTCTCAGAGAAGAGTAAAAATACCTGCATGTTTCTGTCCACTCTCATCAGATCCATCTGCAAATAATTTATTGAAACCTGCACTGTCTGAATGGGTCTGTATGCCATACATTGTAGTTCAGTCTGCAGTAATCAGAATCCACATCTAAATTATCTGCTGTCCTTACTGAGGGATAAGCTAACTAAGGAAAGCACACAGACCAGGTCCTTGTACAGTTTGAATTGGTCTCTCCAATTTTATACAAGCAGAACTTGTGCAGTTTATTTTATTTATACCCATTCAATGAACTATCCAAACTGTATTACCCATATCTTTCCTGAGTATAAAACTGCTTATGACTTCAGTGAAAAAAAACCCCAACAAACAAACCCGAAGTATCACTACTGTGGTGGCTTATACTCTCCTACTGACAGAAATAATTTAATTCAATCCTCATCCTTGCATTCCTAAGGAAAAGAGGCTTCAGAATGCATGGGAATCTGGCCCAGTAGTTAAAACATTCATTTTAGAGACACCCAAAAGCTAGAATCTATGCTTTGCTTTGCTGTTATCTTCTCTGTGACGCTTCCTTTCCCTGGAACAGTTTCAGCTCTGCCCTATTTTTCATCTGGTCACCAAGGCTCTAATGTAGTAGTCCTAAAAAAAGCAACACAGTAGGTACAGCGACTGCAGGCTCATCTTTGCTCAGCAGTGCAATAGCTTCTTGGAAGCAAGCAGAGGTGCAAAATATAACTAACTACCTTTCCTATGAAAATCAGCAGGAGAAGCCAAAGCTCGAGTGTCATCCCACTTAACGCGGATGAGCCCTGGTGCAATACCCTCCTGCAGCAGTTTGATCAGCACTGCTTTCTCTGCCTCACAGCACTGAAGAAGCTGAAGACATTGACACTGAGTGATTAGTCCAGGATGCAACAAGAGGCTGCTTCAGGGTTGGATTAGAGAGTTCCCAGAACCGGGTCTTGTGGTGGTTCTTTACGTCCTTCAACCACACTGTACTGAGGTAACAAATAACCATCCAAAATCACAGTACTGCACTCACACAGAAGTTAGAAGCATTATCTGGAAGAAACCAAATAATGTCTGTCTGTTCAATAAGAAAAGGCCCAGAATACAGTTCTTTTGAGGGGTTTGGATAGGACTCAGAAGGATGGCATCCAATCTGCATGCATCATGCTGTGATATATTTTTGCCTTTGTTGTTTGTTTTTTCCCCTACAGCATTTGCCTCCTATTCAATCCATCTTCTATTTCCTTATCATCAGATTAATTTTTTTAGTTATTTAATGTCCTATAATCTTTATATCTAATTCTTCTGAAAGAATATTTTTATGCCTAAATAAAATATAAATGTGTATTACTGGTAGCAGTGCCCACCACTATGGTTGCTCAGGTCTCTCTCACGTATGACACTGTGAATGGGAATATGCCTTTTGTCATCTTCAGGAAAAAATACAGTAAGGTAATAGAAGGGACCAGAATTAGAGTGAGGAAGTAAAAAGGCACAGAGAGGGTGGGAGGAAGACTCCCAAGACTGGCTGGGAGTGCAGAGGGAACAAGTCAGATTACGGGCCAAGTCGATGGCAGAAAATGAAGTTTCTAGGATCAAAAGAAGGCTCTGAGGGAAAGAAAGCACAGAGTGACTTTAAACTAAAAGAAAAGGAGATAGAAATTTGGAAGATTGAGTTGGAACTGATGAAACTTTGATTGTTGGTGGAATGAATAAAAAAAAGAGAACAGGAGAAAAGCTGGGGGAGAGTGAAAGCTCAGGAGGAGAAACAACTGACCAAGAGCAAGGGAGCTACAGTATAGACTTGAGACTGAACCCACCCCTCCTGCATCATCTATTACGAGCCAGGATTAAAAATTTCCTGACTGTTTGCATCTGGTTATTGCTTTATTCTGCATCCTCTAATGTCAGGGTCTCATGACATATATCAGTATAACAATGTTCCCTGTTAGATGAAGTGATAGAAATCTGTGCTACAGATCTGAACAAAGCAACATTAAACTCTTGATGCAAGAACTGCTACGAGCCTTTCTACACCGTGGATCTAAACATCAAAATCTTGCTGACTGGGGAAAATCATCTCTTTGCTCTAATGCAGAGAATTACACTACAAAAGGTTTTAAAGGCTGTTAATTCTGCAACACCAGTGATCATGAAGATGTGTGTCAATTAGGTCCCAAAGATCAAAAAAAGGGGAAAATTTGTCCAACAGACTTTGTGGCTGAACACGTGCACATGTCCATAAAAGTAGAGACAGAGGCATGGGTGCTATTCCGAGGTCTGCCAAAAGAATGGCGTGACCTTGGGCAATCTATTAACCTTTCCACACCTCAACCTCCCCATCTATATAAAAGAGTGAGGGTGACATATTTTGCACTTGACAGGTTTGTAGATCTCTAAGACCTATGAGATACACCCAAGGGTAGCTCACATTAACTGGCTCGTCCTGCATCTCTTGGTGGGAAAGCTGCTGTTGCCATTTTATGCACCACCCAATGCAGTCAGAATTATGGTCAGAAGTCATCCCCTGTGCTCCATTAATACACACCCTGGCGTCCCTCAATGCAGCAGCCGAGAACTAATCTGCCTCCAGTCTCAGCTAATTGGAAAAGGTTTTTTTCTCTGTGTTATGTGGATTTCCAAAGTTAAATCTTGAGTGATAGACAGTGCTGTCACAGCAGCATTAAGTGTTTAGAGAGTGATTATTCTTGAAAGACTTCCATTTTTCAAACTTGTGCTTTCAGAAAAAGCTGTGGAAATAAATGAGAACACCAAGGGCTAAACAACACTTTGAGCTTTACAACAATGATCTCCAGAAAGGAGATGCAATAGCCCAAAGCTTTGCCTATTGCATTTACAATTACAAGAATCTGCAGGTTTCCTCATATCACTGTAGGCATTTAGGGGCTTGCATCATGTGAAATCCTATTCATAACAGTCAATGTGCTCCTGAGAAGAATCACTCTCAAAATGCCAATATACTTTTTTGTAACCTTTCCGTTTAATAAAAAAAGAGACAGCTTCAATTAGTGAGGAATGTTCCATATAAATTAGATTGTTTTAAAAGTTCCAGCAATATTAAAAGATATTTTTAGTAAATGAACACTTGTCACTTTAGCAACATTTGTAGCCTTTCCCCCTTTTTTTTACTTTTTTTTCTTTTTTCTTTTTCTTTTTTTTTTTAATTTTTATACCTGGTCACTTATTCTGTATGAGTCAAACCCACAGTCATAATTTCTCACTGCAGCTAACAGAAACTCTGCCTGCTGAGAAGATGAATAAGAAATATTCAGTATTTATGATCTCACTGCCACCAGACAGCTATGTGAATGCTTAAACTTGCCCCTTAGGGCCTGTATGTTGTTGATCCCTGGATCAGTGTAAGTGGGAGTGACTCCATGGAAGGGCAGATAAGGGCTCAGTTTAGAAGAGCAACCCATCTCACTGTCTTGCCAGAGGAAATCAGCACATTGTGCCCTGCTGATGTGTGGACAGCCCAGGCTTCAAGCACTGAATGGCCAGCCCTGCCAATATGAACTGTGCTACCCATTTGGAGAGGAAATCCCAAACTTTGCTGCCAGCAGAGAAGGAAAAGCAGGTTCTTTCCTAGCAGCTTCCTCTCTTCTTCCATTTTCCTGGCCTCCAATCAGTACCAGAACATGAACAGTTCCCTTCCTCTTATTCCCTAAAGGAATATTTAACTTGCATTTTACCAAAAAGCTTTTATTATTAATATTATTATTTACAGATTTATCAGTGAAACTCTTCAGGGGAAAGCTTTTGTCATCCGTGAAAGTGCAGCACAAAGAAACCTGCCCTTATCTTACTAATTACTCCAGTGCCTCCCCAAATCCTATCAAGCTGTTTGTTATTAATCAGTTAGAACAGTGTTGCCTGTACGGCAATATAATATATGCCAGGATGAGATCTGTTTACAGAACTGCAGCTTTGACACTGAGCAGGGAGGTGCGGATGCCAAGAGAAGCAGGCTTGCTACAGTTATCAGCCAGATCGGGGGCCAGCAGACACCTGAGATTTCAGGCGCAGAATGCAGAGGGCTGTGGGTATCATGCTCACATCTGCCTTTCCCACATTGTCGCTAAAATAAAAGCGTATTTTGAATTAGCCTTGAGCCCAGAAGAGGAGTTATTGGGAGAGATGTGGATATAAGTCTGTTGGAGGTATCAAACACTGTGATGCACACTTGATGTCTCATGAAAAGAAAGAGGCTCTTCTACTTACCGACTGAGCTCATACCTGTATCCCAGCATGCAGAAGAACTGACAAAATCCTGCCACCAAGTTGTTTTACTGTCACCACTGTGAAGTTTCTCCACGACAATAGATGGATAATAAGGGGCAAAAGTTATTCTGTCAATCCTATTCAACCAGCATCTTCTCTGGTGGAAGCTGAGAAATTCACTAACAAACCTACTGATCCAAGCCCCAAGGCACAAAGTGCTAATGCAGTAACCAGTGGCAGGTCTCTCTTCTCAGAGGACCATGAGCAAGCTCCTCTCAGATGGGTTAGTGCCGAAGTCTTGACTTCACTCTCAATCAAATTCCTGCTAAAGGTGAGTGAGAATTTTGCTCTGAGAAAAGCTGCTGCAATGAAAATAGAGAGCAAAGCAAATCTGCAGCATTCCTCTAAAAGTCAGGTGTCTACTGAGGAAAAAGCTGCACACATTGATGAAGAAAGGTGAACAATAAAGTTTTGCTAGAAAGCGATTGTGATTTTTTTTTTGCCAAGCGTAAAAATAAAGGTCTAAACCAGAACTGCTTTCTTACGGTGAAGGTGAGTAGATATATAAGAAACAAGAGAAATATTATGTCATCTTTCTCTTGAGACATCCTTCTAGTTTGTGGCAATCAGCAACTGAGAGTGAAGATGCAGCTGAACCCATTCCTCTTTCCACAAGAATGTCAAAACACTTTGTTAACTGTGGCAGGTCAAGTTTCACAGCCAGGCTGAAGACAGCAAATTATTACTATTGCTATTTACAGGTCATGAAACAGAGACACAGAGAGATGAAAGAAGTTGCCTACAGTCTGTTAGGGGCAACAGAGAGAAGAGAATCCAGGAAATGTTGTGGGTCATCATCTGCTTTGTGCATCGTTTCATTTTCTTTCCCCAAAAGGCAATGCAGTGTTACAGGTACACTGCACTCAATGAATACGCTTCAAGCAATAGCTCACAGTAATCGCACCACAGTCTTTGGCCTTATTTTCTTCAATGACCAACATTGCCTCTTTCCTTTTACACATTACTCCTTTCCCATTTTATGTTCAGTATTTCCACTCTGAAGAGATACTGATTTTGCAAGAAAAAAAATAGAAGCAATTCTGCTGACTTCAAATACAAGCTAGTCTGAGTCTTTTTTAATGAAGGAAGAATGCTGGCTAGATATATAGTTATCCTCTATTCAAGGTGTGCTGTGGGATCTTAAATATCCATCTCGACACGACATGGAGAAAGCAGATGGGACTTCAGTTTAGCATTTATTCTAGCAGCAGCATTCAGGGAGGCAGTGAGTCTCTGAGCCCAAACCCCAGCCCTTGCTTAGTAAAACCTAAGTTGACCTTCTAGCCAAGGAGTAAAAGTACTGCTGAGTCAGCTGTATAACAATGCAGAGGGAGATGGCAATGGCTCATAAATCTGTTTTGTGTTTTAGCATGCCATTAAGCTGCTCATAATTAGGACAAAGCACAGGATGAAATCCTAGGCAGGCACTGATGCTGCCCTTATTACCTGTGGATTGATTCTCCTCTCGCTCGCGCTGGCATTACATCCATGATTTGCTGGTGTTCCCCTGGTTTACTTTGCAGCAGTGAGAGTATGAATCTGGCCCAGAGCTCTAATATCAATTCTAATTTAATTCGTGGCTCTGTCTCCACATGGGAATTCTCATCTAGACACAGCCCCCTCTGGGCCCTGTGCTATTTCCAAATATAGGACCCTTTCCCATTTGTGCTGGATTGGGTGGGAAGTCCACCTAACTCTATTCATTCACATGACTTGCACTACGTTTTAAGGTTAGGTTTAAGATCTTTCCTCTGCCTACAGTCAATTTTTAGTACATTGCATGTTTTATTATTTTGTGTAGTTTTCTTGCACATAAATCAATATATAATGAAGCTAAGCACTTTTACACTTGCTAAGGCACTGTGCAGACATTAACTCTCCTAGGCCCCTGGAGGTAGGTAAAATAGAGAACATTACTAGCTTCTCTATCTAGGTCTATCCAGTGCATTCCACAGACAAATAGGTCCACATTGGATTTTACAAACAGACAAAATAAGGCCGGGAGATTAAAGATCAAACTGTACAAGGACAAGGAAGAACATGACCCAGAGAAATCATTATGTACTTACTTCAGCTGAAAAGTGTAGAGAACCCACGCCCCTGTGTACCATGAAACTATGTCTCAGCGTCGGACTTTGGATACAAGTTAGATGCAGAGCCAAGGCAAATGGATTTATGATCCATGATGATCACTTCCTAATTTTACCCCATGAGGGATATGCCTTCAGAAGGCAGACAGCTCAGAAGATTTATGGAGATCGCTTTTCTTTGGGGCCTGTGCCAAGTGTTGAGTGTGTTAGGCTAGAGATGGAATTGTAGCGATTTGCCTAAGGTAACACAGCAGAATGGGCCAAGGAACTGGAATCACAGAGGTGCTCCAAGTGCAATTCCACAGAGCAGCACTATTGCAGTGGTGTTCTCTTCTTCTACTGATTGACAGATTCGCATCATGTACATCCTTAAACTCTAGAAAGGAGAAATCTGTGAAATGGACTATTCCCCTGTTCCAGCAACCCCAGCTATCACAGAGGACTCCCCAGAGCAACATCATTCCATGAGTAAATTCCTGGGAATGTCTAAGGAACAAACCTGCAGGGGAAGGAGGAAACAAAGTGTCACAGTGTAACCTAGGGCTGAGCATTTGTTACAAAACCCCTTTGTGCCCTGTCAGAGAATATGGGCTTACTAGAGCCTGAGGCTCACACCGCCGAGGCGCACAGTTGTTAATTCTAGAGAACCGAGCTCAAACCCTCGTGTGCTGGCCAGGATGGAGGCCAACCACAACAAGAGATAAATCCTTTTAGTATGTTGCATATCATCGCAGTAATCCAAGACAAATCTCAGAAAAGAATGTGACTTTTGCAAGAGTATTTTTGTCACTGCGAAAATTAGTCCAGCAAAGAACCAGCAAAATTATCTTAGCAGCATTCAAGTTGCCTGTCAGGCTTCAAGTGAGAATCCCTGAGCAGGAGTCTGAGGAGGCCACAGTACCCAAGAGGATGCCAGGAAATGCTGCAGGCAGAGAACTACAACTACACCACTCAGCACCAATGTAGAGTTTGCTTTTCTATTACAGGAGACCAAGTCCATTTGTTGTAAAAATGTTACACACGTGTGTGCACATACCACAGCTTCTTTATAGCCCTTTCTGACTTCTAAGGTCTAATGGCACATGCTGAACATGTCTGCAAGCTTCTCACTTTGCTATCATGGAGTTTAGAAATACACTCTCTTACAACATGGCAGCTGAGGTTCAAATGACTCCAGATTATGCCATTTTAAGAAAAACTTTAAATATTTCCAGACATAATAAAATGCACTTTGATGATCAGAGCTCCCTGCAGCACTACCTCTGGGGGCACAGTGTCTGGAGAGCGGCCTGATGGACAAGGATCTGGGAGTGCTGGTTGACAGCAGCTGAACATGAACGCAGGTGTGCCCAGGTGGCCAAGAAGGCCAATGGCATCCAGGAGTGTATCAGAAACAGTGCTGCCAGCAAGACCAGGGAAGTGATAAATACTCTGTGCTTGGCACTGGTGGGGCCACATCTTAAATCCTGTGTCCAGTTCTGGGCCCCTAACTGCTAGAAAGACATTGAGATGCTGGAGTCTGTCCAGGGAGGGGTGAAGGAACTGGGGAAGAGTTTAAAGAGTAAGTCCTGTGAGGAGCAGCTGAGGGAGCTGGGCGTGTTTAGTCTGGAGAAAAGGAGGCTCAGGAGGGGCCGTATTGCTCTCTACATCTCCCTGAAAGGAGGTTGTAGCCAGGTGAGGGTTGGCCTCTTCCCCCAGGTGACAAGCAACAGAACCAGAGGAAATGGCCTCAAGCTGTTGCCAGGGGACATTCAGGCTGGACATCAGGAAGAATTTCTTCACAGAAAGGGTTGTCAGGCATTGGAACACGCTGCCCAGGGGCGTGATGGAGTCACCATCCCTGGAGGTGTTCAAGAAACAACTGGGCATGGCAGTTGGTGGCATGGCCTAGTTGACAGGAGGTGATTGGTCAAAGGTCAGCCTTCATGATCTTTGAAATCTTTATAACCTAAATGATTTTGTGATTCTTTGTGAAAATTGTGAGATAAGTCCATTCCTATGAGTGTTTGTTAAATAACACACCAAATCCCGACTCAGTTGCCAAGAAAGTGCTATAGGTCTAATCAGAAATTTCCACTTACCTTGTGAAGGGCAGGAAAATCAGCCCTCTTTCATCTGTGGCAATCCACAGCATTCTCTGGGTTTCTCTATTTCCATTACACAGGAGAGAACTGTTCAGATGGAATAGATGGATTCTGGCTCCTCTAAACATGTTTCCAGGGTATAAAAGTTCAAAAGCTGGAGAAAAAAAGTGATTTTAAAATACACTAAATAAGATGCTGATTGCAAAAATCTCTGAATTAGAAGGATGTCTTACACAACGAAAAGATGCAGAGGAAATCTATAATGAACAAAAAAGTAATTTAAGTTGTTCCCTGAGGAAAAAACCCCAAAGTGTATCTCCTTAAAAAACAAAGAAATTCCCAGAAACAAAGAATAATTTACCTTTCTCTTTTGTTGTAAAACAAAACTGCAATTCACACACTGCAGAATGGTTTACTCCCGTAAGCCGTTCTGGAAAATAAAAACAGTGCTTGACAGAGGATCTGAAGTTATCTGTACAGCCCTAATTGCTAATGTCTAAACCCTTATCTTTTTAAATTCTAAATGAAAATTCTGAACACCCTTATAATAGTATCTAATACTTCTACAACACTTTCCACCAGTAAGTCTTAAAATGCCTTACAAAGTTTGGAGACGTTATCTCCACTTTAAGAGAAGGGAAACAAGCATGGAGAGCCAATTTGCCCAGACCCACCAAGCAGACTGGGAGCAGACACAGAGCTATGATCCATCCTCCTGTGTGTTCGAGTCCTGAGGAAATTAGCATTCCTTCTAATTGCATTTTTATTTCCTTTTAGAGAGCACACAGGAATATCTGGAAATTTAGTAGCAATTTTAAAAGTGCTTTTGGGGAAAAGGAAGATTTTAGTCACTCATTATGTGACTAAATTAATGCACATAGAAAAACACTCTTATGAATATAAAACATGGCATACATCCACATTCTAGGCTATTTAATATTTGCTCTGAAACTCCGAATTAGATCAAATCCCTCAACTCAATATTGTTCACAATTTATTTCGACTTCAGTTGATGAGACAACACGGAGGTTCTCTTCAGTTTACAAGTGGCTGTGCTGTGCTGATACCTTCAATACCACTTCTATAGTCCTCTGCCACCTAAATTTCCTGATACTTTCTGACTATCAGTACCTACCCATCCCAACTCTGAAGGGATCGTTGAATCAGTTCCACTGTATGTCTCAAGACATATATTTAACACAACAATAATTTCAGAGCTTTTACTTACCACTTTAATTCCATCTCAGCCTTAATTCAGGAACTTAACAACATCCATTGATTATCTGGTTACAGAGTCACTTTCCATCCATTCATATATGCAGGTGTTGTTATATATATATTTAGCAACAAATCAGTTTCACAAACATTTCTAGGCTTAGAACATAAACTCCCCTGCAAATTAGAAAGAACTTTAGGCACCTTGACAAGGCAATGTTGAAGCAGAAGAATACTCATCACATGGATTAAAATTGCCACCACCTAATTGACCCTTCCATTTCTCTTTGAGTCAGAGACATGGGAAGCACATACTCCCTGAAACATTCCCAGCTTGAGTACTGGCACATTCCTGACATGGGAAACAGCTTATCCATGTATTAGTGTCTGGGGTAACAGTAGCTATTTAACATCTCACACCAGCAGAAAACAGAAAAACATTTTACCAGGTGGGAGAGCTGGGGTAGGTAGATGAGGTATAATTATACTTACTGGAATTTGGCCAGAACACTTGATCAAATACACTCAACAGCCTTGTTAAAGCCTTAAACAATTGCGGGTACTTTAGTTTTTTGTCTTAGGTAAAGCCAGTGCCTTGTCTGTGTGTGTATTAACACATCGACAGGGTCACTGCAGCTTGCCAGGGGAGTTTTAAGTGCATTTTGTAGGTATAAGCACACACTTACCAATATTTGAAGCCAGAGCATCAGTAGAATCTCCTTAACACACATTTGCATAAATATACATCTATTTGCATCAGATTACACAAATGCGTGGTCATTTTCCCTGAGCATTCTGTGCTTGGGCCTCACACCTCATCTCTCCCCAGGGCTGCTCTCGCCTCCCCAGCAGCCCTGTGGGAATGGCCTCGGAGCAGGCAAGACCAGCACTGTGAGGGGAGCAGCCCTTCAGAGGAGGGGAGAGGGTCCCGGCATCGTGAGGGGAGCAGAGTTTCTCAGAGGAGGTGAGAGGGTCCGGGCACTGTGAGGGGAGCAGAGCCCCTCAGATGAAGGGAGATGGTCCCAGCACCATGAGGGGAGCAGAGCCCCTCAGAAATGGCGAGAGGGTCCGGGCACCGTGAGGGGAGCAGAGCCCATCAGAGATGGTGAGAGGGTCCGGCACTGTGAGGGGAGCAGAACTCCTCAGAGATGGTGAGAGGGTCTGGCACCGTGAGGGGTGCAGAGCCCCTCAGAGATGGTGAGAGGGTCCGGGCACTGTGAGGGGAGCAGAGCCCCTCAGAGATGGCGAGAGGGTCCTGCACTGTGAGGGGAGCAGAGCCCATCAGAGATGGTGAGAGGGTCCGGGCACTGTGAGGGGAGCAGAGCCCCTCAGAGATGGCGAGAGGGTCCTGCACTGTGAGGGGAGCAGAGCCCCTCAGAGAACATCCCAGCACCGTGAGGGGAGCAGACCCTGAGAGACGGCAGGTCTTGGCACTGTGAGGGGAACAGAGCCCTGAGGGGAACAGCCCCCTAAAGGGGATCAGTCCAAAGACCATGAGGGGAAAGGCCCTTGGACAGGGAGAGCCCAGAGGCTGCAAGTGCAGTAGTTTGTCCGAGCAGGAGCTCTGAGGTGAGCAGGTTTCAATCCTGTGAAGAGCAGCTGCCCAGGAGCCATCAGAAGCGAAGATGGACAATGTGGAGGTACCTGTGATAGAAGGGAAGTTGGTCAGACTCGTCTGAGTTTTGCAGTGCTGGGAAGAAGGGCCAGAGAAGGAGAGGTAGCACAGCCTGGGTGGGCTTTGGAAGGACAGGGAGCATATCCAGGTGTGGGCTTTGGAAGGGCAACCCCATGTCCTTGGTGTGTGAAAGGGAGTATGGCCCTGGCTGGGAATTGTTGTAGAAGTGGCCTTTGAAAGTGGAAGGGCAGGAATCTGCATGAGGGAAGAAACAACAACCTTAGGGGTAGCTGCTCCTCCTTTGGAAATGTTGCAGTGATCCCACTGGAGTGTCTGCTGAGGTTCACCCGCAGACAAGCCAGTTGTTCTGTGAACTCTGCCCTGTCTGAGTGTGTTCCTGTAGCCCCAGTGGCCAAAGTCATGCGCTGCTCTGTACTCCTGGAGGGTTTGGTCTAACATTTGATTTGTGGGGCAGGTGGGAGGTCAAGAGAGTCCCTGTCATGCACCTGGAGCTCAAGGCCAGTACCTGTTTGTGAGAAGTGTTCCTGTTTGAAATGCAGGGGCAGTGAGAAATCCCAGCACTCTGCTCCTGAGAAAGCATTTCTGGAGGCCAGCAGATGGGAAACGTCATGGCCAGGAGGAAAATGAATAAGGTAGGCTGTGGTCAGCAGGACACTGATCATTCTGAGTAAAATGATCTTTAGGGTTGCAGTGGATTCTCTAGGGATGCTGCACTGAGACAATAAAGTAGTTCTGTTCCAGTGTGATTAAGATCTAAATTTCAAAAACAATGGTTTTGTGGTTAAGGCATTGGACAGTGGCTCAGTGACTGTGGCCTCAGTCCTTTCTCCCTGATTGGCATTTTAGACAAACTGGAGCAAGTCTGTTAATTTATCTGTGTCTCACTTGCACATTTGCAGAATTTTTACTGTGCCAGTTAAATCAGTGATGTTCCTTTCTCTGTAATTGTACAGCACCCAATGTGGTGATGATCAGCCATTCTCTCAGCTTCCAAGTGGGCTAAATTTTCTGAGGAGAGTAAGTCACTTGGGCAAAGAAGGCTTTATAAATTGTAATTTTCTTTAATTGTAAATGTTTATTATATAAGAGATGAAGGTGAGGAAATGGAAAAAAAATATACATATTTAGAAATTCTTAAAACTGAAAAGATTCCCAAAACCTTGTACTAGGGGGCAATAGATATTTAAATGGTATTGTTGAGTAATATTAAAAATATTTTCAGTACTCACGGCTTGTAGAAGTCTCTCATGACCCTGCAAATGATTTCTGTCTGTACTGATTTTGTCCTTTTCCCATTCACTGAGCAATGATTATTTCCCATGCTTTTAAATGGAGCTGAAATTAGCTTGGTTATTTTTGTTTAGCAACAACAACCTCAATGCATGTTGTGTTTTTTATCCTGCTAAAAGAGCTTTGTTTGTTCCCTGGCATTGGAGATGATGTCAGCAAGGCTCCTGGAAGAGCAACTGCTGTTAGCTAATTGCTGTCTGCTTCACAACCAGCAAAGGTAGGAATGAAACCAAGGTGCTTGTGGCCTGACAGAATGTAACCTGCGCTTACATTCAGTGGTGTAACTTCATCACAATGCAGTAGCATGAAGCAGTCATGAAGTACTTGATATATAACACTCATGTATCATGATAGTTTTCAGAATTAAGTTATTCTTCCGCTCAGTAACAATAGTAGTAATATGCAGACAATTCCTGCTTTTTGTGTTCAGAGGTGCAACTTTTGAGTAAAACGCAGGAGATGGGAATGTCTGAAAGGATAACCTCATTTACACAATCTGGCAGGGGTTTGCACTTGGGGTTGATTTTTTTCACTTCACATAAGATCAAGAAACTGTATTTTTGTTTGTTTTGTTGGGAGCATCATTCATCCATCTGGGACGTTATCAATCTAATACATGCATCCCATTTCCACTAAAATCAGTGAGACAGGCCCTGAGAAATGAGGGCAGAAGATAAATACTGTGAAGACAGAAGAAAATGTCTTCTTTAATTCCTGCTGGCAGCAGTTCATTGTGTCATGCAGAGTGCTAAGGTCTAATTGCATAGAGATGGGCAGCCCTCATACAGGAGTTTATCTCTTTTGGCAGATGAGTAACTGGGAGAGCGGTGACTCCTCAACCCTGCAATCCCATGAGCCAAAGGGTTAATTTTTATTCCTGCTGTGGATTCTCAGACTCTCTCCTTTGATGGAATCTGCATTCAGATTCTCCAGCAGTGAAGAAGAGGGCAGGTTTTTCCCTTCCAGGCTTTCATTATGTTACAGTTTTCATGATTTTCCAGGGCTGCTGGGCTCATGAAAATTAATGCAATTCTGCCAGACTGTTTCCTTCGCTTCTGATGTGCCCTGATGCATTATGAAACCATTCAAGGGACTGAAATTTCCCTTCCACTGAGTTCGAACCAACAGCATTTGAGTCGTGCTGTTTCCGGAGACTTCTTACGACTCCGGTATTCCTCTGCGTAATCCACCAGAATGAATCGAAGGAGCCTGCTATGCTCGGGACCCTTCCCTCCAAAGCTTATTCCCATTTGATGGCATCTGCTCACTTTGCTGGGAAGTGTTACATGTACTCAACAGGCAGATCTTGCAGAAATGTCTGTTCTGTAAGATTTTAAAACCATATGTTGTCCTTTCTCTTCCTGGGTAAGGAGATGGAAACAGACAGTGGGCAGGGAATATTTATCAGATTGGAGTTTTCAAAGGTAACCAGACACTGAAGCAATTGGTGCAATGATAATAGAAGAGTTTCTTCTCTGATGTATACTGCTAAGTTCTCCAGTGAGGGAACCTTAGAAGGTGGTAAGCTCAATTTTAACTCTGGGAATTTCCACAGAAAGCATGGGTTTACTCTAGTGCTTTATTGATTGCTATAAAGTAGTTCTGTATTTCAGAGAAAATCTTCTGTCAGGTGCCTAGAGTTTGGATTTCTTGATTATGTCGTGCCTGTGTCTCGTGGCAGAAAAAGTAAACCTTGAAGAAGAAAAAAGTTGATTTTGAATGTAAAGGAACATGAAAAATCAGGACTGAGTTTGATCACATTTACTACAGAGGAATAAGGGTTTCTCTCAGAGCTGTCAGGTAAACCCATGTGAAGAGGTGTTCGTCCGGAACGTGATTGGGAACCGTGAACTATTTTCAAAATGAGCCAGTGTCTATGTATTTATATGACAGGCCAGGATGACCAATCCTGGAAGGCCAAATGAGCATGATTACAAGGCTTTATTTTTATAATTTCAATGTATGCTTTGAATACATAGGCTCCAGCCAGAATCTCTTCCCTGCCTTTTGACAGTGGTGTCTAGATGGTGTCTAGTGGTTCAACCAGATGGTGGTAAAAATGGGGGTACGATGCTGGCTATTCATAGGAGCTTCTGCCTGTAATAAATGAAGAGATGTTGCACGGGGTAAAGCATTGCTCTCTCAGTCTGAACTAGCTGAAGGATGCCAGTGTGTGCTGCAATCACATTCCTGATTGCACTGTAGTCATACCTGCAGAGAGGAACAAGCTCTGGAGTGCCCCAACTCCATCACTCACTTTGCAGCTTCAGGTGGATAAAGGGCTCTTCCAAGGACTTCTCCCATGCCTGATTCTTCTGCATTACTGGATTTCTGCCTACTCATTCAGTAACCTGCAAAGATGGCCAAGGGGCAACTTACCTCCCTTCCCTTCCTTTGTTCTCTCCTAATCAATTTGCTGAAAGGTCAGATAAAAATTCCAGTGAGTGTCTCCTAATAAATTCATAGATAAAGATTAAAGTGGGTAAGGGACTTCTTCCAGCATCCTCTTCATTTTTTAGTGGTTTCCTCAACAGCCCCAAAACACTCTCGTGACTTTTCAAGTATGTAAATGAGCTAATTCCTGTCTCTTCAGGTATTTCCAAGTAGAAGTCAGGCAAGCACCACCTATTCCAGTGATTATATGCCTGTTCTCTACTGTGATCCCCTTCTCATCCGCTGGGACACCTCATACTGTTTAGTAGTGTGTGAATAGCAGGGTGCTTATGACATGCTGACATCTACTTACATCTTGCAGCTGAAAACCCTGGTTCTACAGAGAAAATTGCTGTAATTTCAGGTATAAATGCATGGAAATTCTTGGTATCAGTACAGTACTGTCTTTATAATGGTGCCTGATGCTTTTTTTGGAGGAGTGGGGTGACACTGTGTGAGTAAGAAGTTGGTAGGGTTATTTGGTGGTTGAGTAAGTGGCCATTGGGTAAACTGTAGCTAAAGCATCTCACATATGCATTAGCACTGCGCGCATAAATAAAAATATCCCCGTGCATGTGGCAGGAAATGAATGGCTGGAGAAAACTACACTTGTAATGATTGGCTTCAGCTTTTCTCTGTCCTGGGACATGGCGGCAGTGTCACAGTCGGCTGCTGTGGCAATGACCTGTGCCTCCATCAGCTGCTCTGATGAATCTCCCAGAGGACATTGCCCAATGCTGTTGGACTGTGGGCTGAGCACCAGCAACCTGGGCTGCCTGTAGTCCCGACCCAGCAACGGAACACTGACATCCTGGTATGTGACCACAACAGCTTCATGGCAAAGTCTGAACTCAAATGAAAAAGTCCATTAGCAGCATTCCTTCCTTCCTTCCTTCCTTCCTTCCTTCCTTCCTTCCTTCCTTCCTTCCTCTTTACATTTTTCAATGGGAAATGATCAACAGGCAACCATCAAAAGAATGGTGTAAGGACTCATTTATTTCCAAAGTTTTTTCTTTCTTTTGTCATTGTTAATTGGATTTCTTGTAGCCAGTAGGCTTTTGATCTACTTAGCTGCCCGAATAGCAGGGGAATGAAGAGGAAAGGAGAGAGTATTTAAAATGCTATAAATCATGTAGAGACGCAGAATGGTTTATAATAGTCAATACAAAAAACAATTATCCTGTCATTACCCAATACACTGTCATGATGGCTTCAAGCACTGGCAAGGAAAATATAAATAATAGTAGCATGTATAAAAAGGAAAAAAATTGAAACCTCATTTTTGATGGTAAAATCCACAGCCCAGTAAAATAAGGCTCCCATCTTAGAGCATGCCTGAGGTAGAACTCACCTGCAATTAGTTAATACTGGTTTTGCTTCTGTTCTAGCAACAGCTTTATACATTTGGTAGAGCTATGGCTCTGAGAACACCAATCACAGCCCCTGCTCTGGAGTGTTTCAATTAAAGCAGAAGCAACAACAAGCCAATATTCTTCACTGTCTCTTCACTATGGGAGGCACCGGTGATTGAGGACTACAGTAGTTTCTGTTTCTACAGAAGGCTCAAGTTCGGGCTGAGGTTTGCATCTCTTTGGATTCCTAAAAGAGACTCCATGGGTGCTTGTTGGACTTGAAGTGTCTTTCTCAAATTCAAATTGGTGGGAAAACTTCTGTTGGTTTCAAATAGTACATATTTAATTAATCATTTTATAGACACTGCTTGAACCAACACCCCCAAAACAGTAACAAAAGAGATCTTTAACACAAGCACCACTGAAAACAAGGGGATGGCCAAGTGATGATGCTGCCCCAGCTCTCTGCCCTTGTAGTGCCTGTACACTCCTTAGGTGAGACCTGGACCTGTGCCACTGTATAGCGCCTGCCTCTTCCCCTGCTTCAGTGAAGGCGTATCCCACCTACAGCTGCACCTGTGGTGAAGACTTGTTCCACCTAACAATTGGCTAAATTAAAGATTATTAGTGGGATTAAGTGCTTTGCTGAGAACTTTGTTGGGGCATTAATTGTAGTTATAGCCAATAGCCACAGCATCAGTCCCTTTCCCTGCACAGAGGAAGCAACTTCACCAGTGACTATATTGTCCCATTTACAGCTCCATGATGGATTCCACTTCTACAAATCCACTGCCAATGGCCCTGGATCCAATTAGGTAACATGTACCTGTTTTGTTGGCAAACAAGCTTTTACTAAAGGTTCACCCCTACTGGACATTTCTTATAGCAAAATAGTTGCTTTGTACCAGCAAACAGCCTGTGTGAATCTTGAGCGTTCCCCTGGTTTCCATGGAAATCTGCCAGCCCAGCAGTGGGTCTGGGAGACCAGCAGGGAAAAAGTTAATACAATTGAATGCAGAGAAGAAAAAGCATTGAACTTTTCAGTGGTATTTTTCTGTTTCGTTTTTTTAAATGCAAGTGCTTAAAACGATATATTTATAACAGCTGGAGGAGTTTTATAGTGCTGTAAAACGCAGAGTTTTACAGACTTATAACCTGTTGTGTAAGGGGTGGGGGGGGGTGTTGCTATGTAACAAAAATAATGATGTCACATTATTAGTACTTTTGTCTTCAATGTACCTGGGTGCTGGAAAATTACAGTGTTTGCAACAGACATTGCAAAGACAAACATGCAAAATTTGAAACAAGAGTCACACAGTAACTTGTTAAAAAATTAAACCCACCCACAGGAGCCAATTCTTTGTTCTGGTATCTCTTGTGCTAAGGGAATAGGAATGGTGTGATGTTTATTATCAACCCTATGTT
Source organism: Dasyornis broadbenti (assembly GCA_013397935.1). Lineage (NCBI taxonomy): Eukaryota > Metazoa > Chordata > Aves > Passeriformes > Dasyornithidae > Dasyornis > Dasyornis broadbenti. Next base: position 115,416 of record VZRN01000472.1, on the reverse strand, counting down.
CACACAGGATTTGTTTCAACCTGCACTTACTTTCTTTTCATGCAGCCCATCTTTGGGAAATAAATGGGCCTGATCTTGAATCCATTGTACAGATGTTTCTCCTTGGTTCTGTATGGTCTTTGGCAAATACATCTTCCTTGAGCTCTGCTTCCTCTTCCTGTCAGAGAGGGATCTGGAAAAGTCTTTTGGAGACAGAAAGAAGGTGAGAATAGAATATTTGGGTCATGTGTGTCAGTACTGTCATCAGACTGAGATTAACCCTGTGTGTGGGAGTTTCTCTATAGTCATGGTAACCTTTACTTTGACATTTCCTGAACATCCTGGTTGGGCTCAGGGCTCACAATACAATGTACGTAATCACATCTCCCTCATCAGGAGTAAGAGAGGGCTAGAGTGCTCCAGCCATTTGAAATTACTAAGTAACACTGTTGCTTCTGAGCTGACTTTCACAGAGCTGCTCCAGCACTGCTGCACTCACTGACCTCTCAAATGCATCTGTATCAGGGGAGGCCATTTAGCAGGGCACAGCTCTGTGCATATATACCGGGACAATGTACTGCTGAAGGGATCCTGCTTTCTTCATACAACACTCTGCTTCAGCTGCTGTGCCTGTGACAGGGTCCAGTGGAGCTTATTGGCTGTGCTCAGTGTGAGTGGCTATTCTGGACCCAGGCTAGACTGTTTACAAACAGTAGAGATATTCTGTAGCTGTAACAGTTTTTCTGCAATTTATAGAAACATTTCATGGCTGATGTAGAGGTGTCAACAATAAGTGGAAACCTCAGCCCCAAGAGCTTACACTTTAAATAGAAAGCAAGGGCAAGGGAATGATTATTCATCCTCGGTTTGCAGATGAGTAGCTGATGCATACTGAAATGAAATGTCTCATCAAAGATTATGCAGGAAATCTGTGAATGAGCTGAGAACTGAACTCAAATCTCCATTGTCCCAGCTTTGTATTGTCTTTCCTCTATTTGCTGCTTGAAGCTTATTTTACCTTCTTGATATAACTACCTGATTCTAGGCTCAAAACTGTCAGTGACTGAGAACCTTCCTACATTTTAAGATGTGTGTTGGGAAGAGCAAAGTGCAAGGGACAAATCTAAAAGCAAACATTTCTTGGCTCTACAGGCGATGAAGACACCACCTGTTCTCTCACAGGGGGTTAATCACTGCCTGCTGAAATCCACAGACATCTATTTATTGATTTCATCAGGTGCTCCATAAAGCCTTTATTAGTCTGTCTAAGGTGCTTAAGCTAGAACACATCAATGTAGGTTACTATATCTGAGTGCTTGCATTGTTTATCACAGTTACTCTCATGATACTTCATTTGGCAGTATCATTTGAGTTTTGCTGTTTCATTTAACAGAGGGAGAACTGAAGCTCAGAGAGACCAAATAACTTGTACCAAAGTACACACAGTCCGTGCCAGAAGAGAGAGTTGGATCTGGCATTCTGAATTTCCGGGCTCGTACCTTTAGGACTGATTGACCCCTCGGCCTGCTTGGTTACCTCTTCTAGCAGTTCCACTTCACTGGGACAATTGCTCACAAGACAGCAGAGCAGATAGTTATCTACAGATAAAGGGAAGGACAACCTGCAGATATGGATGCTTGGGTATGTTCTCTGAGATGTTTACAACCTGCACAACCTAAAGTTAGTGATTCTATCTATAGATGGAAGTATACAGACTTGGTGGGGGAAGGCAAGCATTGGTTTTGTGCCCTGAGAATGGGCTACCCATTGTCACAGCCTGTCAGTTCCTCAGCCTGCATGTTCTGTAATTTATCATTTCCTTCAGCTGACAAAGAGATGTCAGTTTTCATGAACTGTACGTGTTGTGTGATACACGAATATGATCCATTTGACACATCACTGCATAATTTTTCCTTTTGTGCAGTGTAGGTGTGACTTGTCACGTATGTTATGTGGTAATTTTCCTGTGACACTGATTGTGGCAGCTTAAGAACAGCTACCTATGGTAGGGAACAGCTGAAAGGGTAAACAAGTCCAGTCTGGGCCAGGAGCGACCCTGCTCCATGTAAGAAAGTGAAGGAGCCATTCTGAAAAGTCTGTCCCAACCACTGTATTTCACACTGGGCATCTGTCACATGAAACAGATTACAAGTGAATCTCTACCAGTTTGGGTGCCTCAGGGCTCTGAAGATCCTGTGTACAGCAAAGGCTGAAGGACAGCATTAGGGGCACTGGCCTGATGCTGCAAAAGCACCGAGTCAGACTGGGCTGCACCTGCAACACACACTTTATCTGTCTGGGCTTTATCCAGTAGACCGGGGTGTTGGATATTGACCTGGAGATGGCATTTTTGTCTAGGTGTGATCATTGCATGGTCCCCATTCTCCGTGCTTTTTTTGGCATTTATAAGCAATATATGAGTTTTTTTGACAGAAATGTCATCAACAGATTATTGTGCTTGCTATTTACAAAGGAAACTTGTTGATGTTTTAACTAGTGCTGGTTTTAGTGACTGTATGCCTTTAAACTGTAAATCTCAGATGACTTTGCAAATGGGAAAGGTTTGGACTGTGGCATACCAAGGAAAAAAGTACTTCATGGTGGAATTGGGGATGATTATGCAAGATTAGGCCTGCATGAATCTGTATGGAATAGAAACCAAAGCCGGTATTTAGAGGGTGATCTATTGGAGAGATGCCTTATAGCTAAGAAATAAGGTACTTCTATTCATTCTTGGAGCAGTGAATACCTGGATGTGCTGTGAATATTTCTTTTGTTTTCTTAGGTTTGCTCATTGGTTTTGGTCAGGTGACTCATTTCTTCTTTCTAGACCTGAACTGTTGTGTAATGCTGCTGTGTACTGCTAAACAGATGCCAGGCTCCACTAGAGCATGCTGCCTATCAGTTCTAGGTAAAGTGCTTCTTGCATATATTTCCTTAAAAAGAAACCCAAAACAAAAACAAACTGTGGAAGTACTGTGGTCTAAAAGCAGAGGTTTGACTGGTTTTATTCCTGAGAGTCACTACTAACTGTGTATAGCGCATTGACAACTCATGAACTCATGAAAACTCATGAAGTCATGAAAAGGAAGGACTCTAAGATGTCCTACTATCAGGAGAAAGAAGTGGAGACCATTTACCATTACCAAACAAAAGATAGATGTACCATAAATTGTGTTGCAGAGAAGTCAGCAAGAATTATGTGGACCTTTGAACTTTCCATATGAATTGAGTCAAATTGGCTAAGGAAAGTTGTGCATTTGAATCTAACAGCAGAGCTTCCTATATGGGACTGTATTTCAGGTCATAAATACTGTGGAAATACTGCTTTTTCCAAGACGTTTTTGGTCTCAAAAGAATTCCCAAGAAGGGAAGCTGGAGCCAGGATTGAATATTCTTTGTGGAAGTATTGACTAAACCCACAGGAATAGATTCTGTTGTGGTTTGGCAGTGTAAATCAGAATGAACTCACCTGTAAAGTGAAAAGGAGTCAGACTAAATCATGCCTTTGGAGTCAAGTCCAAATGGAATCAGCACAGAGATGATGTTCTAGCAGCAGACAATGAAAGAAGCAGGATGATAATGCCCAGCAAGATGAGGCGTTTTGGATACCTCATGAATGTACCTGGATAAGAGTCAAGATATCAACCTACTTGCTTTCATTCTGGTTCCTTTCCTAGAACAAAGCTGAAGAAAGTGAAGAAAAACTACGATTTAGAAGAAGTAAAATAGAGGTGTAGCAGCTGGGGAACCCAGCTTCCTCCTGAGATTTGACTTATTCCTTGCGATTCAATTAAGAGATCTTTGGGTTAAGTCTGTTGGCAGTGAACTTGATTCTGATCCAGGCTCAGGCATCTCACTGCCTCCCACATGGCCTTGACCATGCCAATATATCTCCCTGTGCCTTGGTGTGTCCAGCCACAAAATGTGGATTGCAGTGCCCAGCGAGAAGGGCCTGGAGCATTACTGTGTCTAAGGCACCAAAAGAGATGGAAGGAAATGGTAGAGGAAAACTCTCTGGAAGTGCACAGGTCTACTGAAGTAAATGGCCATGGAGGATGCAGAATCAGAGCTTTAGGGGCCAGCATATTTTGGCAAGTTGGCATCCTAAGAGGAGCTGCCTTTTGCCTGATAATTATTTGGACCTATCCCTGAGGCTTTGTCACAAGAGGAAACACTCCTTTATAATGCACAGCTGGAAATACTTTATCCCTTTATAGACTTCTATTGCCTGGTATTTCCTACAGCATCATGCACTATAGAGTAAATCTCTCCTCCATCAGACAGACAGACACAAAACAGAAAGTGATTTATTATTCAGTCCCATTATGCCTGTTTTCATAGAAACTAATTATTCTGCATTGTTGTATTAGATACTTTAAGAAAGATTACATTTTTCTTACTTTTGACTGATAAAAAAAAATTAAATCCATCAGTTTTCCTAAACACATTAGAGTAAAGACAGAATTTCTCGTTCTAATTATTAATCAGTCGGATTTGAGGACACAGAATATTTGACTTAAGCTCAATATATGCGCGAACAATGTCGCAATATCACATTTTGTATTGAAACAGTTTTTCACTTTATTGAAGTCTTTAGGAGAGGAACCCAAGCTGCAGCTCTCGCTCAAGGTCATGGGAGCTTAACGCAGCCTCATTGGTGTAACAAAGCTTAAACGTTATCTTCAACTTTACAGGCACTATAGGCATCTTCTTCCCTCCCCTGCAAGCCCCTCCTTATGCCTTAGTGTTGTATGGATGAGATAAGGGAGAGGGAAGCTCCCCATCATACCTGGAGCCTGAGCGGGAATATTCTGTAGAAGAAAGAGAAACCAGGGGCTTGGGGCAGTTAAGGTGGGTGCTAGAAATCTTGATAGAACATCAGATTCAAAATTATGATAGAACATGTTTTTTATAGATTTGAGTCTGCAATTCAGCCATGATTTGGCAAATAGCATTATGTGTGTTCTTAAACCTGAGCACCTAAGTCATCACACTGCAGGTACAGGAATAGGGAAAGAGGAGCATGTATTGTCCCAAATCTGATCTGCTGACAAGGACAAGCAGGTAGCTTGGAGAACAGCTCTGATTCTGTAGCTGTGTCACCACTCCCTCGTGGAGCACAGCAGAGCTATCAGGATGTGAGTTAGCCTGGATACACTGATGGAGCCTGATGGAGCTGGCCCATCAAGCCTCTGGACATGGGATCAGGCAGCTCTGCGAAGCATCTCGCCTAGGAGGGCACAGCACTCAGCTCTTACAGAGGTTTTTCTCCTTCATACAATTGTCATGCACCAAATTTGCTACTACCTTTCACTGTGTAAGCAAAAATTCAGCCCAAAGTGGCTGAATTTTATTTTAGTTTTAGCCCGAACTGCCTTACAGTCTGGGGGGTTTTTGTTTTGTTTTTGCTTGGTTGGGTTTTTTTGTTTTGTTTTGTTTGTTTGTTTGTTTTGTTGGGTTTTTTGTTTGTTTGGAGATTTTTGGTTGGTTGGTTTGGTGGGGTTTTTTTGTTGTTGTTGTTTTTGGGGAGCTTTGTGGGTTTTTCTTTTGTTTGTTTGGAGTTTTTTGATTTTTTTTTTTTTTTTTTAAGAAAAACTTTCATCAGCAGTATAAGAACTGGAAGAGGTGGTAATTTCAGGAGAATCAGAAATAATTTAAACATTTTCCACTCCCCATTCTGTGGTTCTGTGGGAGGACCAAGGATTCTTGACTTGAAGAGACAGGTCAGATACAAGCCCTAATCTAAGGCAGGATAAATTTTGACTGCTCCAGTTCTGTAGGGGAGGATAGATAACTTCCCCACTAAAGGATTACTGAGCTTTTAAAGTATCTGCCCCTCCTGAAAGGGATGTTTAGGTGTTATCCAAAGAAAGGGACTTCCAACATAACTCAGTAGAGACGCAGACCACAGAAGAGAGGATCTGTTGTGGGTGCCCCATCCTGGAAGCGTTCAAGGCCAGGTTGGAGGGGCTTTGAGCAACCTGGTCTGGCAGAAGGTGTTCCTGCCCATGGCAGGGAGTTGGAACAAGATGATCTTGAAGGTCCCTTCCAACCCAAAGCATTCTGTGATTCTGGGTTCTTGGCCTGCCTTTGAGGCTTAGCTGTAAACTAGTGGGTGGGCACTGCCAAAATCAGCTTGTGTCATTGCTGGAGCATTCCTCAGACATCCCAGGATGTGTAATGTGAATTAACTCTTCTATGGGCTTGAAACAGTGCTCTATGCAATGTACACCTTTCCCTGAATGTGAGCTTCTCCATTCAGTCACTCCACTGCAGTTAGGAAGAATCTCATCTCATAGGGCTCATTTTCTAATCAACCATGCTCCATTTGTGAACACCACTTGTGTACACAATTATGGTACAGTCAGTTAACAGCATAAGGTAGCTACATGATTTGCAGGCACCTGCATTAAATATTTGAATAAACTCATGCTAATGTCACATCAAATTTCCATTTTAGTGGCAAAAATTTGCTGTGCACACAGTCATACACGTATTTTCTAAAACTGGGCTCGCTGTCTAACAAATGGCATTACAAAGATCTTGTCGTCTTTCAGAGGCACCAAGAGCCTGTAATTCACTGTGTTATGCTCACGTTCAGAATCACATTTGCTTCTTTAATAACAACTACAAAAAAACCCCAGCTCTACAACCCTGTGTCTTTTTAGGCTCCCCCCGCGAAAGCCCACTGTCAACATAAAACGTAGGGCATCAAGATTAATAGCAGAGTAATGCACGTAGATGTCATTTCCATTTTAATTCTAATCAGCGTTTAGCATGGCAAGTGTCACTGTAACACCAGCAGATGGAAGCTGACACTGTCACTGCTGTCAGGTGCAGGGGGTTGTGGGTAGCTAGGGCACTGCTCTGTTATTTTCTTCTGCTTAAATACTACATTGCAGCAAATTAACTTTATTTTGTTGTCACATGCTCTCCTGTAGCTACTTTCTTAACATTGCTGACTCTGCAGGCTTGAGAGTGAGCGTCAGTGGTTGGAGGGAGGGAGTTTCAGGCTCCTTCATCTCGCCAATGGCACTGAAACCCATGTTATGGGCACGCCATAGAAGGAAATGGAAAGAGCAGGGATAGGACTGGGAGATGGAGAGGTAATAAACATTCCTAAGTTTGTGCAAAATATTTTGCTGTTTCTTTCTTGTTTTAGCATTTCAGTGACTCAGAAATATGTTGGGAAACAACAAGCCTCTGGCCTTTCCGGTCAGAGCACTCTGTAATGGGTGCCTCAGCCTGAACCAGGCTCCTCAAGGAGTGGTGTCTAGGGTTCTCTAGGCTAAACCTGTCTGTCTTTTGTTTCTCTAAAACACTGCACTGCACAGGTGTCAGGGCACACACATTGTGTACACAGCCTTCGCATGTGCTGTTGTCATTGAATCTGCATCTCCTGCATTTGCAGCACAACACCTTTGTGCTCCACGGCAGGCTTGCCAAATTGTTGAAATTCTTCAATGAGGTCTCAGACTAGAAAACAGACCAAGGGGTTGTGCTGCTTTTGGGGTATACAGTCTAATGGGGCACCTCTATTACAGGAATATCACTGAAAATACCCCATCTTGCCCGAGGCTTAGGTAAAAGCTTTATCCCAGCTCAGCTTTTCTGGATCCTCCTATCCCTTAACATTCAGGACTTTGTTTATTATTGTAAATGCAAGCAACTGCAGAAGAGATAGCTGATTGTATCTGTAAATTTTCTTCCCCTCTGCAGGCTCCCAGTTTTGACTAAGTATTCTTTTAAGAAGAATAAATAGCCCTTGGGAACATGTGAACTGGAAACAGATCTCATGGCAGTGAAATGTGCCTGTGTAGCTCATATATACTTCCTTGATAATCCTTTTCCTGTGTGCTGTTCTCCAGGGCAGATAATGATTTTATCTGAAGATGTCACCCCTAGAATATCCACAAGTTGTATTCTTAAATGAATTTTCAAAATAATCCCATTGCCTCATTTTGGCTCTGCAGAGTACTTGACCTTGGTCTGTCATTTCCTGCCTTAGGATGGTCCTTCTGCACCTTTTTCAGAGGAGCAAGAAGAGGAGCCACTGGTCTCTAGGCAGGGTTGCCAGGATTGGGGAGGTTCCATAGGGACCTTTCTTACATAGTTACATAGGACTTTCTCAAATATTGACACCAGGCCTGCTACAGCAACGTCACCACTGCTTGGGCTCACTCCATTCTCCATCAGGAGACTGACCCAGTAGGACAAAGTCACTGCTGACAGTTGTGATGAGGCCCCATCATGACATAGCCTGCTCACTTCTGGCTGCACTCCTGTGCCTGCCTCTCACCGTGCTTCCCACGCATGTCCTCTGCCTCTCATAGATGCAGAAAAGGGGCCGGGAGGTCAAATACTGTGTGGGGTTTGTGGGCAGTGCTGACAAATATAATTTGTCCTCTTCTACTATTTTGTTATTCAAGGGGAGGCAGCCTACTCTTCCCAGGTTAAAAAAAAATTACAACAGAATTCTCTCCTGGCCACAAAGCAGCATATCCAGGAGATTATAGTTTCCACTTTGTCATCTCTGTTGTAAAAAGCTTATCAATTGGATGTTTGCACTACACTTAGATTACAGGCATTATGTTCTAATGGATGGTACTGGGACTCAGGAAGCTTGAATTTTAACTGCATCTCCGACTCTGGTTTGCTGTGCCCCTGCAAAAATCACTTCATGTTGTTTCCCTTCTACTAAGTAAATCAGTCTTACTAGAGAAAAGCCCACTCTGCTTGTAGATACAGGGTCCAGTGCGGTGTGGTGCCCCCTTTTACAAAAACTGATCTGTGGAGATATGAATGTATATGATATAGCATCAAATCTTAACTTTTAAGCATCAAAACCTGCTTCTAGCACTGCTGTTCCTCAAAGCCTCGATGACTATGTCCCATAGAAGTACATCACTGTTGCTGTTCTGTACAAAGCAAATATCAGCAAGCTTAGAAATCACAAAAATCTCAAAATAAGAACAGAAGTTCACAGACAGAAGATGGACAGCCCTGTGTCCTGCCACTTCTCTGTGCAGAACTCCTTGCTATTCAGATCAGATTGGAGGGATCACTTCTTTTGAACAGATCTCCAGTTCTCTTTAATCTAAATGAGGCTTTGCAGAAGCAAATTTTTTTTCCAGTGGCTTGCTTAGAGGGCTGATGCACCAATGTCAGATGGCATAAAAAAACACAGTGACATTGAGTCTGTATGTAGACACCTAACAGGAAGACATGGAGATGAATTTTAAGCTTGAGAGAGTCTTTTATAAGAGAGTCTTTTATATTTGAGCTTTCAGATATATTCCTGTTTCTCCTGACAAAGATAGAGGAACACCATCAAAAGCTTCTAGGAAACATTTCTACAGCACGCATCTCTCTGTCTGTCTTCTCCCTTTCCTTTACTCCCTTTCCCCCTGTAGATGCCTGTCTACTATGTATTGATTCATTGCTCTTAGGATTTATATTGTTAGTTGACTTCTTCAATAGAAGTGCTGGGTTGTAGCATACATGGCTTGGGATGTTTTAGAAAGACCAACTTTGAAAGCACTTCACTCTTCCACTCTTGCAGCAATCTCTGAGCTCCCTGTGTTTCTTGTATGTCAGTGTAGGACTGATCAGTGTTTTGGAAAGGGCAACTACTGGAGGGATGGTTTTATGTCACCCAGTGCCACCTTCAGCTGAGCCTCCATCATATGCAGCGGAGATGGAAGGAAGCTGAGCCTTCATGGCTGAGGTGTTCATTGGCATCTCTGCCAAGGATGACAGCAAAGAAGCTGTGCTGGTTTGGCTGGGACTGTTCTGAATTTTGACAAACTTCACTGAAGATAAATGCCTTGGCCACTGTCCCAGACCCACATGTTAGAGTCCTTTCTTCAGCTCCCTGCCTGCCTTATTTTCTCCCCAGAGACCCCCACACTTCCCTTTGTATATCAGCACAGTTCCATCTGCATATTGGGAGCCAAAACCAAATTAAACTGAAGCCTGATAGAGTGGAAGCTGCTAAAGAGAGGTGCAGTCTGCAGGGAAGAGTGGAGCTTGTTTGCAGATAGAAGGACAGCTCCCTGTTCAGGACTAGAGATGAGGAAAGGAAGGGCTGCAGTAAGTGGAGTTAGGCAGGAGAGGGCTGAAGCAGATTGGTGGTAATGGAGGACCCTCACGGGGGGCCAGTGCTTGCTGACATTGTGAGGATGAGGGAGCAGTGCCCTCATTGCTCTGCCCCCTTACTAGAGTGCTGATGCAGCAAAATGACGTTGTTTCCCCACAACAGGAAAGGAACTGAGGCAGAAACCTCATCAATATACTACACAAGACAACTGATATAAAGCATTCCCCTGTTAGTACCATTCTAAAGAATCTTTAAAAGATATTTCTTTTCTGTTTTGTAGCAATCTCTTCAGCTCTTGCTGATCCCTAGGGAAAAAAAAAAACAGCAAACCACAACCTAGCTCAGAAAACAAAAACACAAAATAACCCCCAGCAGACATCACAGGACTGGGATCAGGAGATAACAACAGAGAATTCCTCTCCTGCCTGCAGGTTAATTAAATGACACAGATAACCTTGTGCATGCCCAGAAAAACTGCGTTTTCTTTCTGAAATCATATCAATCATTTAATTATCCCACTTCTCATACTGCCATTATCTAGAGCTAAAGGCTGCACAATTATTTTTTTATTTAGTTTTTTTTTAACTCACCTCTTTTCTTTCAAAGTCTGAGTTATCACTCAGTTAAAGATACTGTAGGCACTCTAGCTCAGATCTGACCTCCCAGAGTATTTTTTCGAAGTTCTTGCATTTCATTTCTCATCACTGTGTATGCTAACAACTTCTTAGTGGAGTATGCAGCAAGTTAATTGCTATTTGTCACGCATGGTAAAGTAAGATGCTCAAAGTCATAGAGTAGGTCAGTGTCAGAGAAGGGGTTCATTCCTGAGCTAATGAACTCTTTCTACAGCCTGCTTCTGTCTCACCTTGTTGGCTTTAGGAAACAAAGATGGTCTTTAGGCTTAGAATGCCCTCAATCTCAATAAAAATAGGTTTAATTAGTATCTCAAATCAAAGGGAGGAAAAGCTACTCATCTTCTCTAGTGATAAATATGCTGTGAATGCATCAGTACAGGTGTACTGCAAACAACGCACAACATAGTTTGGCCACAGCTGACTGACTTTGATCAAAATAAAATGACTTCTAGAACACTTGAGGGTGTTGCAGGGAAGAACTGGATTTACATCATCTCTGTGGTGCAGAACTGAAAAGTGGGAAGCTTCGGGGCAGAACTGAGTGAAATCAGCTAAGCTGCATCAGATTTCAGGACAGAAATGGCAGGTGGAGTTCTGGGTGTGTAAAATACGTTTGCAGAGCTGGATGGAGCCTGAGGCTGCCATGGCAGTGGGGGTCTGCAGGACAAGACCACATGCATTTTTCTGGTCCACAAGCTGCTTTCACAGGATACTGCTTGCCAAATCCCAGACCTTGCATGAATCACCAAATGTGCAAACCTGCAGTGTGTGACAGAGCACACTCTCCACTTGTCACTCCATGGTTGTAACCCAGGCCAAGGAGTATGGGCAGCTTGTCTCCCAAGATTTTCAATCCCCAGATATCTGCATTTGCACTACTAAAGCAGAGTGGTGGAAGGCGAAGAAGGAGTGTGTGGGGAAGTTGGAGTGATGGAAAGAACTTCCTGTGCATTAGAAGGAAATTCTTATTGGCTTTGACTGCAATTTGTGCCTTCACAGCCTCGGTCCCTCGCCAGCTGTTTTTCCTGTGCTGAGTGCTCTGCTTGCTCTTGTTCACATTGCAATCTCCAGGACCGTATTATTTTTTTTTCTTAACCAAAGAGCTGCCAGCTGGTGTTGTTGATCACACCCCCAGCAGCAGGCACAAAGGCCAGCATACACTTTACACAACACTCCTTCTCTTTCCCATTCTATTTCAGCACTAATAAAAACATTGTCATTTTAAACAAGCAGCTGGGAGTGTCACTAATTTCAGTCCTTTCATTAAGGTAGTTTGGCAGGGCTTTTTTCTGTACAGCTCTTCTTGCCCCAGAGCTATGGTCAGGCAAGGGTTGGTCAGAGTCCTGGTGCCACACTCTCAGTCTGCAGCAGTTTGTAACCCTCATCCATCCAGGCAGCCCAGGCAGCCTTCGTCACCTGTGTGCTCCCCTTCTTCAAGCTCCCCACATGACCTCTGCTAAGAGTGTCCCTGACCACATCATTCATTCTCTTCTCTTTCTGAGCCCTTCCTCCCTCCACTGGCAGTCACTGCTGTCCCTCCACTAAGGGCACAAAACCCTAACCTACCCCCCCTTCCTCATTCAAAGATAATCAACAGCAGTCCCACTACCAGAGGGGAGAATCTGCTTGTCAGAAGTGCTAGAGAGGGAAACCTGCAAGGTGAAATCAGTCTAGAGTCATCCTATTTGAAGTTAGGCACTTAACTGAGATGCTTCAGCTAGGATGTGCTCGTCCTAGGCTCTTTGTATTTATGATCTGTGGAAATCTAGAGGCTATTGAAGATCTGCTTTCCACTCTGGAGGTGTTTTCTTCCCCCCTGACTTCAGAGAGAGCCTAGAAGGATAAGATTTCCATCTCAGATGCTGCATTTCAGTAGCTGAAGTTGGATGCAATGAAACTCAGCTTTGGAAATCTGCTACTGCTTATAGTGTCAGACTCATGAATGTCTCCTACTTTTGTCTTACAGAAGGTATCTTTTTCTTTTCATCCAGTACCTGTGCGGCTACCTGTCTAATACAAAGAAGTTGAGTACGTAACTTGTGCTAGGAATGACCTCCTGAAGTGCTGATATTCAAAGTGTATGCACCTAGCACTGACTTTTCCAAGATACAAGATTAACCTGAGGCACTGACTTTCCCTCTCTCTCATGGATACACTTTCCATACCCTTTCCATTTCCATTATATCTGTATCAGCATGCATGACAGAGAGAAAGTGTAAATAGAGTCAGGGTACATGATAAAGAGCAGAGTAATTCATTTTTTATCCCCACCAGTTGGAGATGACAGCATCACACATTTACTCTCTGTGAGCTGTGGTTGTTTGCTTCTAACAAATGTAAATCAGGAGTGTGGTAGTGCACCATCCATCACTCAGTATTTTTAGACCATTCCAGAGTTGTTGAGGTTGTACCTGAAGTCACTGATGTTATTAATAGGGGTGGCAATGATAACAAGATGCTCTGATATCTTATTCCCCAGTGGGATTCAGTCCTGCACAGTGCATAGCTGTATTTTTCCAGCCTTGACTTGCTTTCTGGCCCCTCTGGATTTGAGTGACAGCCTTTGTTGTCAGAATCTAAAAAGAAACAATGATCATTTTTATCAGCTGCATTTGCAGTTGCCCACTTCATCGTTCAGCCGTCCTAGGGATCCTGGTAGTGACCACCACATGGCTCTGAGTGGCTCCAAACAAGCAGGCAGAGCAGCACCCCTGGCTAACCTGCAGGAATTCAGGAGGGGAAAGCAGCCCCTGAAGGTCTCTTGTCACACGGTGTGCTGGGCACTGCTGTGCACTAGCAGGAGGTGGGAGGGGAATAAGGAACAAGAAAGCAGATGATTGATTTAGAGAGATGGCTGTCTGCTGTCAGAAGCCTGTCACTGCAGAGCAGGCACAGGATGACGAAAGCAGCCTGAAGGGCTACTCACCTTCTCTCTCCCTCTCCCTCCTTCTCTCTCTCTCTCCATTCCTCCCTCTTGGAGGGCAGGGGCAATGGGGTACATGGCCTTGCAATCAGCCTCTTTGGGCATTCACAGCTAGTTGCACTTCAGCATGAAAAAACGAAGGTGGAATGTCTCCATATTTGCTCATATTTTAAAACAACACTAGAAAAAATCCACCCTAAACAATTACCGGTCTCCCCACCTACTCTCCTACTCTTCTTTGTTCCTGCACAGAACTTGTCAGCCTTCCATCCAGAAGAGAGAGGTACTGCAGGGAGGGAGGAGGGGTGAGGCAAGGCTGGGGGCTGGAGCCATTTAAGCTGTCACCAACTCTATCAGTGCATTTAAATCACTGACACGGAATTACAATGCCACATATTGCAGCTCAAAAACAACCAGCACCAAAATTCCCTTCAGCATAGCGTCCTTCCTCCAGGAAAATGCATTTTCTCACTTTATAGTATATTGGTATACAAAGAGCACAGAAAACTCATGGACTGGATAGTGTAGCACGGATCTATACATGGAACTTTTATCTGCGGATGGGTAAATCAAATCCAAACAGCACGAGCCATTTATGTTCTCCTCTTTCTTTCTTTCTATTTAAATGGGTTACTGCTGGTAAGCGCCATAATAGTTAAGGATCTGTCAGCAATTCCAATACAAAGAAGAGCAATCACACCTTTAAGCAGACTTCCAGTGATGGGCTATAGACTATCAAAGTTAAATAGATTCTTAAAATCCTAGCCGTTAGGGCTGGGAAATCTTTCAGCACTAATAGTGCATGACTGTTCCCTGCAATGAAACCATCATGATAAGTGGTTTAGCCCGTGCTTCTCAAGAACAGCTCATCGTGCCCTTGTGGCCACCCCCGCTCAGGTCAGATATCCCATCATCTAATCTGCATCAGTTTGAGAACTTGTCCCCTCAAGGCACTTCCAGTCTGCAGAGATGCCCGTACTCTTTCAAGATCTGCGGTCTTGGGGGTTTAAAGCTAATGTTGACCTATCTGTCTCAGTACTTAGCAGTTTTTGCCCTGCCAAATGTCTGTCTTTGCCTGTGATCACAGCAGCCGATGCTCAGAGAGGTGAGGGACTGTGGTAGGTGCCAGCTAGTAGAGGTCTCCTTTAACTGTGATTTATAGAGTAATTGCCTGTCTGCAGCACATGGGTACACTGTCGGCCATGCCTTTGTTCCCCTTCAGTTCCTCTTGAATGCACTATATACTGAGCATTATCCTCTCTCCCTGGGTTGCCCTTCTCAAAGATACACTCTGCTGTTCACTGAAACTCATATCAAAGCCAGGAGCTCTGAATTTTCGCAACAACTCTGCTGCACCTTTTCTGGATTCTCTGCAGTTTGTTTACATCTCCTCTGTGTGTCACCTAATGCAACTTCTGTGTGTGTTTGATAGTGGTTCTTTTACAGTAGTCTGTTGCAAATTGCTAGGGAATAATACAGGAAAGAGGGCATGCCTCTCTTGGTAAATTCTCCCAATTCTCAGCCATTTTCATTGTAAACCCTTCTAGAGTCAGAGTTTGGGACAGGAGCAGTAAGACTGGGGGAAATAGCATCTTCATTGCTTGACAGCCTTTTCTGAGGTGAGACAGGGATTTTTTTTTCCTGACAGTCATTTGATGAGATGCTGTAGGAGAACAGTCTGTTCTGATGTGTAGAACTCTGTTTTCTCTATATATTCCTTTGAGAACATAAACAGGAAAATCCAAGAAGCCACTTGATTTTAGGTCATACTATATTTGCTTGAAAGTGGAAGACAAAATAAACAGACTTTTGCTTCTTACTAGAACACTGATGAAATGGCATGGCATCTAGTACTTTTGGAGAATTGCAAATGAAGATACAAAAACTTCAGGTTCATTGAGAATGGGTTGGTTGCAGCAAGACGGTTCAGTGCATGTGAACAAAAACTCCCCCAAATGTGCTAAGACCTCATTTTGACACAAGTTGAGTGGAGCAAAGTAAGATATGAAAGTCGGTCTCTAGGATTCCTTTTCCAAGAATTACTGCCACTGCAGCTTAGAGGGCTAATTCCTGCAGCTCTGCCTAGGAGTTGCCTAAAGTATACAAAGTCCATGGCTTTGCTCTGAAACAGGCTAAGCAGCTCCCAGCAATTCTGCTCCAAACCGTGCCTCCTTTGGGAGATTGAGAGTGACACACAGCTTGAGAATAGAAGCCTCTCACAACACTCCAGCCTTTTCCCAACTGCACCAAACCACCCCAAGGCTGTGCCCTGAGGGTGTTCCTTTTATTCTCATCCTGTAAAAGAATGAGTTCGCTGGCACCCCCCATTCCACAGCCAGTGGAACATCTATTGCTGCAGCTGCAGATTAAATGTCTTTGGCCTCAAGGAAAGCGAAGAACTGGCGAGTTCCCTGCCTGATACTCCTTTACTTCTGGCTGCTTTGTATATTGCTTTTTACTTGACCTTTGGCATATTCTGGTCATTTTCATTTAGTGAAGGTAATTGTCCTCCAACAAAGCCATTGCAAGCAGGGAAAGACAGTGCTTAAGAGAGAATAATGCAGAACAAAATGCATCAATGCCATGATGTACCCAGATTCCTTTCACCAAAACTCAACCCTCTTGCCCGCTCCAGCACCAGGGGCACTCACAGCCTTGTATGAATACTTGTGTGGGCTAGGTATGTCCAAACGCAGGAGTTTCAAGTAGTGTGCTCTGTCCCCCCAGGTCTTAGGGCAGATTCCTCACACTTACACCAAAGTTTATCTTTTATTTGAGTCCTGCAGAACCACCTCAATCCAAAGTAGCCATTATCTTACTTTTCTGATTTTGTTTTCCTTAAGTCAGAGTTATTCAGTGAGACTTGCCTTCTTAGTGGAAAACATAGCAGGAACCACACTCAGTATGACTACCCTGTATAGTGGTTAGTCAGCAGATTTTGAGAAGTGAATTTACTCATCTTGCATCAGTTGCTAGCAAGGCAGGACCCTGCTGAAGTCACTACATGCCTTGCCTTTGTCACAAAATGGTGCTAGAAATCACCTTGCACACCTGAGGGCATCCTTTCTGAACACAATTGGCCCACAAAAATGCAGTACGAAGTAAAGCATGCCCAGACCAGGAATCTTTTCTTGTGGTGCCTTTCCCTAGGGGTGTTAGTTTAGGTAGTCAGGTCCTTCTGAGCAAACAGAGGCATAGATTTCCCTCATTGAATACAACTGCAAAATACTGCAATGTGTTTGTGGGAACAGGTATTTGCTGTTCCATGAGCAGGATTGTAATTCTTCTGTAGAGCATGAGAGCCATGATTAGGAAGCCAGGATTGCTCTGCTCACAGGAATCCTGCCATTGTCTTTGATTGCATGGTATTAACTGTAAATTATAGCCTTTTGGAGACTGCATGTAAAAATAAAATAAAAAAAAATTGTCAAAAGACAGAGAAAATATTGATTCTGGAGGCAGTGGAAACTATGGCTTGGTTGAATTAGAACCTTAAAAAATAATAACAAATGAGCATTTGTGGGGGAGAAAGAGGGACTAGGAGAAGAGAGCCACGATTCTCCCCTCAGGAGTATGCAAATTTCAAGTAGCCCCATTGCAGGCAATGAGACATCACTGGTTTAACCAAGTCTGGCTCAAGGTATTAAAGAGCAGGTACATGGCAAAGATTACAGAGTTGTTATTAAGCTGCTGGTGAACTGTGAGCACAATGTATGGAAGCACAAAATGGAAGAAGCTACAGCCTGAGACTGCTGTTAAGGCCTCTCACATTTCTAATCCTTTTTCTAGCTCTGAGTGACACAAGTCTCCACATCAGCTCGTTCTCAGGAATCAGCTCTGTCTGTTGTCCTGTGCTGATGACACACACCATTGCAATCAGACAGCCTACAGTTTAACAGGTAAACTGGAATTGCAACTGGACTTTGCCTCGCTCCAGTCCCTGGAGGCTTCCCTGCAAAAGCTTTGAAGGTGCAAAATGGTGGTAGAATTATAATCACAAAAAGCCTTGAAGGCTGAGGCTGCTGAAAGCTGAATATAGATACCCTAGAGAGATGATGGGCTTGCAGAAAAAGCAAAGCATAGGACAGATGGCTTTTTCCCCACAGATACATCGATTTTAAAACCAGAAATGTCTATTAGGTCATGGAGCCTGGCTTGTTGCATGGCACAGGCCAGAGATTTTCACCCAGAAATTCCTATTGGAAGCCCATAACTTCTGGCTGAGCTCAAGTGTATATCTCTAGAGTGCTCATGCTGTGGATGCAATTCAGACCTAACAACTCTATGAATCTATTTATCTTCACCAGTTAGAGCATATATGCCTGGCTGTCCCAGCCTTGTCTTTTAAAAAGCCTAAAAGAAGGTCACTGGGCAAGACGAAAATAAGAAAAACAGCTTAGCAAATCTTTGAATGACTATCTAGGACAATTACCATAAATTAATACCTGTTGGTGAACTTCTTCCACTCCTGCACTCCTCTGAGTGAGCATAGTATTCATTCTGTAGCCTTCTCCTCCTTCATCCTTCTTGGAGTCTGTTTTTATTGGAAACTCAGCACACAAATAGCAAAAACCTCCTCTTCTCATACCTGTGCCACATTTTGCTGTTCTTGGAGCTCCCCTCTAAGATCCCATCAGTCCTGATATCTGACCAAAACAACATTTTCACTCTTACAAAGTTTGATTGGAAACTTTTGTCCAGCCATAGCAATTCACATTGGCTTTGTAGTAATTGCTCAGATTTTTTATGTGGAGTTCTAGCAGGAGATCACTCCTTTCTTCTGAGCAGCATCTGACCCCACTTCCGTCCAAGATGGATTGGCACTTGCATCCTCTTGCCTCACAAATCCATTCATAAATCTGTGTATCTTCCACTATGCCCCAAGCCCATACAGATAAGTTCCATGAAGATTGTTTCTTTCACCTGTGCAAGTTCCGCTGTCCCAACACAAAGGCCAGATCAGGCATTCTATTGTCCTGAATTTTTTGCATCCAAATCTTCTTAACTGCCTGATTGTTGCTGATATTTCAGGAAAGGGACACTAGAGAGATCATTCAAGAGGGAAAGTGCAGTGGTTTCTAGGGTGGTAGACAAAGAATTTCAAGAACATTTACATGACATGTTACTCATGATTTGAGACAATGGATTTCATGACCTAGGAGATCCATCTGTTGTTCATAATTTTTTTTTTTTTTTTTTTTTTTTTTTTTTTTTTTTTTTTTTTTTTTTTTTTGATGGGGAAAAGTAAGCCAGCGACCTTTACAGATTTTCTCTCTTCTCTTTCAGTGATGTTCTCTCCTTTTGCAGAACCTGCCTCACTGGAAATCATTACATATCCATAGAAGTCAGAGTGAGAGTTCCTTTTGCACTTTTCCCAGTATTCCTTAAAAAGCAAGAGGATCCCTGTTGAAGAGGGGAAGCAGGACTGTGAGATTAGCCAGTGTCTCTCTGATCCAGGGAATGAACCAGGCTGTCATTTCACCCCTTGTCAAAGGAATAGAATACATGGTTCATGTGACAATTTAGCCAAGGCCCCTCACTATCAGCAGTTATCTACTGTATGCTTCTGCTAATATTCTCCTAGAAAGGTTATGATAAAAGAGTTGGGAAGGAAGAGAAGAAATGACAGGGGATGGTGAGAACGAAAGAGGCACAAGTAACCTGAGCATGACACATTCTTATGAAGCCTGTCTTTTATTTCCTATGTTTAGAGAAAACAGTTCTCACTTTATGGCTTTTGTTCAATCAAAGAGAAAATGAGCTATAAAAGCAGAGATAGGAAGGAGTTAACCAATTTTCAATTCAGTGTGTTACAATTTGCTTCAGTAATAATAATAAAAAAAAAGAATACTGAGAAACATAATTTTTAAAATGAAGACTACTAAATCAATAGGCACTACATGACTAATCATTTTCTATTTTCTTGGTGGAGGAAGGTAGAGCTGTGATCAGAAATCAAAAGCAGAAGTGCCCAGTCTCTCTGCAATCTGACAAATTCTGCTTTACCGTAATACATAAGAAAGGAGATTTTTACATGAGCACAAAATAATTCTGGTAAATGGCATTAAAATCACTGCACACTAACATCATCTCATTTTGTGGAAAGATAATGAAATTTATTTGATGCCAGATGAGTTAATTCCCAAATACCTGCATTTCTTGGCAACTGAGTGTTTCAGCCTGAAACCAGAGGTCGGGGGTGACTTCTTCTCTTACACAATCTTTGGTTGTGGTGGGACTTCACCTAACAGCTGTTTAAGTCCGTGTTTGACTTGTAGCATGTGAGTAGTGCTGTCAGCTTCAGCAGGACTACAGAGATTGTAAGAAAGGCAGGTGTTTGAATGCTTCTTGAACCTGCCACTTCGGCAGTAATTTGTAAAATCCTATTTGTACAAATAGTTCTCAAAGTAGTGAACAAAGGTGAGCAAATATTCTCTCTCTCAGCACTGAATATTCAGAAGCACACAGCATCAGTAGAGGACTAGGAGATGCTCAAGAAGGACATTTCAGCGTGCACTGCAGTTCCTCAAATTACTTCAAAAATTTCATCTGAGGTTTCATAACATCTACTCTGAGCCTCCAGAGTCCTCTGGCACTTAACCACCCCTTTGCTCTTCTTGGGGTCGATGGTAGATGCCTTTGATACTGAAGATTTTCAGAAGTGAACAAATATGTGCTGGCTCCTGGCTGGAGCATTTTACTGTACAGTATCTCACATCCTAAAGGACTCAGCACAGCTGTCACAGTTGAACACATCCCAGTACAAGGTAGAGTTGCGATAGTTTTCAACAGGACAAAGCAACTGAGTCAGAAGTTTTAAATTCCACCAGTTCTAACATAGAATCCCAAAATGAAACAGTGCATTGTGGTATGGGACAGGCAAAGTGACTCAGACCATGGGGCATTGTGGTGCAAGAACTCTGCCAAGGCCTGTGTGACAGGGACACTGCCCCAGCCTGTGGTGGGTGGGTGACAGCAAACTGAGCAGTGCTAAACGTGTGAGTGATGTCATCCAAACAGAGCAAACCCCAGCAGTGCTTCTGCACAGGGGTGAAGCAACCGGCACAATTGACATAAACAAAAGGAATTCGGATTTGATAGAAGGTCCCAGGATGCATTTGTCAGCACATACTCACATGCCAACTCAGAGTTACTGGGCAATGGGTAAGAAAAAAGGAACTTTGGTTTAGCAAAATTCCTTTCACAAAGGTGCCTGTGTTTTGAAGGTGCCTGCTTTAGTATCCAAGTGTTCGTGGGAGATTAGTACCTATTAACTAATAACCTTTGATGATGTTTACTCCCACAGTTGATTTGCTCAGGTGTTTGTCACACAGAAGTAGAAATAAGCTTCAATGACACAGCTTGTTAACATGGTTCAGTCTTCAGAGTTTTGTAATTTCTTGGCAACTAAGTGATGGATTACTATTTTCTGTGAAATTCTTCTCTTTCCTGAAAGGCCTTTCATGCGAAGACTCTGGGGTAATTAGAAAAATAATAACCTTGCAATACCCTCTTGATCTGTTTTTAATGAAATGAAGTGTGGAGAGGGTAGGTGCTTTGTCCATAGTCAAATAGTGGGTAAGTGGCAGAACTGAAAATAGAACCCAGGAGCCCTAGTTTCTACTCTTTGCCTCTAAGAAGCACTTCCACTCACATTGGGTTATCCGGTGTAAAAGACTGTCTTCTTCTTCTTTTTTTTTTTTTTTTTTTTCTCTTTTTGTACAGGATTGAAAAAGAGTGTTTAGTGTACAGGGAAATCTTGCATTGGCAAAAGCTGGACCAGATTAATTAGCAGATTTATCCAGGGTTCTCAGTCAGTTTTCTACAGCTCAATCATGGTTTATTGAGCACATTAGTCATTTGTGAATGTTACCCTTTGAAGAGCCTGGTGAAGTATCACCTTCATTTCAAACGCAGGAAAATAAAAGCAGAGAGAAGATGAAGTTACTTACCCAAATTCACAGAGGGAGTCTTGGACACACCTGTGAATTTTACTGTCAGGTTCCTTTCTTCCTCAGAAAAGTCTCTTGTCTGTTAGACTGCATTGTTTCCAGAGATAGGAATATGCATCCGTAGTCAGGTATAAACACACAAATGAAGTTTCTGAGCACATGTGTGAGCTTCCAGAGTCTCAGCCTTGAATTGAACCAAATCAAGATTCTGAAACAATAGTACAAAACTAACAATTGCCAGAAGCTACCAACCTGATGTGGATCTTTTGAAAATATGACATTATCTCTTCATAACTTGGTGGGGGCTGAATGCGGCACCACTGAAGCCCTTGAAAGCTCAGACCTGTGCTGTCCACTTACCTGTGCATCAGAATATATTAGGAAGAAGAAGTAATAAAAAGTACTGCTCCGCCACAGCTAAGCTTGTGGAGAAGTTCACAAGATCAGGGACATGCTTTTGGTCTATTCACAGTGATATTCCCTGGCAAGGTCATCATCTGAGGAGGATAAAACCAGAACTTCTGATTTAAAACCTGAAGAGTTTACTGGAACCAAAGACTAGATAATTTGCTAATGGACTAATTATCCTGTACAGAACCTGACTTTGCTGTCCTTCTCTGAATATTTAATGTAAGTTTAATGAAAGATGTGCCTATTAGTAACTGGAGTGATACTGTCAGCTCTACAAATGTGCCTTTGGCTCATAAGTCAGGTATCAATACTTGCAGAATCTGTGTTGATTTTCCACCAAACAGTACAATGTCTTTATCCCCTTCCCATCTCATCCATCTCTAATTGGGTCAATATGAGAAACATCACTTCTTTTCTGGAGAGAAAAAGAAATTCTTCACAGACAGCTCAGATCCCATCTGTTGACGGTAAATGAGGACGTCCACCCCTACATTTTGGAGTGGGATTGGATTTAGGATGTTGGAAAGGTGCTATATTACTGGGTGATAAAGTGCTGTTCAGCTCCATGTGTGAACAGCCCTGGGGCTGAAACGGGCAGGAGCACCACCGCTCTTGGCAGAGCAAATGTGCCCTCATGAGACACTGTCATGACACGCAGCAGCTCTGAGGCAAATCCGTGCCTGTGCCTGCCTCAGACACACACAGACATGTGCACAGTCACAGAGCCATACGCAAACATCATGACACAGCAATTACCTTCTGCAAAGAGAGTTAAAAAAAGCCGGGTAGAATGATAAGAGTATCCAAACTTCCTGCCTAGATGTGCCGTGGGTGGCAGAATAAATCTACTTCTTCTTCCCCTCTGGGAGCAGCTGCCTGCTGGAGAGAGCTAGGCAGAGTATTAGCATCACATTGCAGTTCATTAGCAGAGGGATTCTGGACAATGGTGTTTCTTTCTAAGCTGATCAGAGCCATGCAACAGCCATTCCAGTGCTGGAAGCAGCTTTTGTCTGCCTTGGCCACATAACAACATCCTCATTCAAGGTGCCTAAGTCTGGTACCCTCTGACTGAGCAACAGGTCCTGCTCTCAGATCTTGCCGTGCTGCCTTTTCTCCAGCTGCACGTGATTGTCTACTACCTGACCAAACTGACTGCAAACAAAAATGGGCATTTGCTCTGCTCAGGAACATCCTCACTCATATGGGGAAAATCTAATGACATTGGAAATGGTGTAGAACTGAGTTTCCATCACACGAAGCATCTCAGCAGAGCCCAGCACTTTGCTGTGATCTCGTGAGAACTGAGAGTATCCATCAGCCCATGCAGGCTTTGGATAAGGCCGAGTCAAGCTCTGAGAATTGCTCTGGCAATGAGTGTATCTCAGTGGAGTGAGTCAAGAACATCTTATGCAAAAGTTTCCCAATCAAAGCAACTTATTAAAAGAGAAAAGCCTTCTATTAAACATCAGTGCCTCAAGGTTTATTAAGCTTCATATTTCTTATGAGTCTTCCTATATAATCTCAGATAACTTTTTAAAAATTAAAGTACTTATGAAATAATATCAAAATGACTATCAAGTAGTCTGTGCTCTGGGACTATGTTCAAGTAAACAAAATGTGATTTTGTTATGTATCAAGTTTTTATTTACTGAACGTATACTATTCAGCAACTAAAAGGTCAGATGTGTTTTCAAGACAAAAAAATGGTAGAAAACTATTGACAAAAACGTTATAGCCACTCTCCTGACAAAGAAGAAATTACTCTATTTCAGACTCAATGAGAAGAAAGGAGTTGAAATGTCATTAAGGTGGGCTTATGTACCCAAAAGCTTTTCTTTTTTCTTTTTTTCCTTTCCAGCTATGCTGATTGGTCTTTTAAAAGACTTTAGCCTTATCGATATCCTTACATGTTCACAGCACAACAACTTGCTGCACAACCTTCCCTCTAAATTTGTAGCAGCATGTTCTGAGTGTGCTTGGCTGGAGTCCCTGTGTCTTGTCCTCAGGGTGGCTGCTGGAGATGAGGAACCTGCTCTGCCTGTGCGGGAGCACCCAGCAGTCCAGGGGCAGCCCTCCACAGGCACTGTGGATTCACAGCTCTTCCTCAGTCCTTTCCAGAGCTTCCTCACACTTCATATCTTCCAGACTTATCAAGCTTTGTGGTGGGCTTTTAATAATATTAGCATTTCTTGTGACCCTTAGAGTAAAACTTGGTTGATAGCCAGATTTTATACAAAGAGATGCTAATTTCTGTTTAATTTTCTCCCTTTTATTACTAATCATATCACTGCAAAATGTAGTTTACAGCAATATAAATAGGATCCATTGCTGGAGGGAATTGTGCAGCTTCTGTCAATTTCTCAGCACCCAAATGCGAAACAGAAGCAATTAAATTCTGAGGGGAAAAAAGTAACAGTGTGGAACACATCAGAAATCGGGTCATGAATTCACACAGATGGGAAAGCCAGGAAGCAGTGGGAAAGCAGGATTTTGATTGACTCACCGTCAACAGTAAATGAGCCATTGGCAGTTTACTGTCAATTTTTTGCCTTTTAATCTGCAAGTTCCAGAGGTGATGGCACCCCCTCAACCCACTGCTTGGAGATGGCAGGGGAGAGGAAAGGGGGACAGAGAAAGCAATGGCAGGACTTTAGGTGAGAACAGGATTGGGTTGGCATCACAGAAGGAGGAAGGCAGTTTTATCATCCTCCAAACTGATGTGTGGAGCTAAAATTAAACAATATCCAGGCAATAGTCATGGGTGTTAAAAATATGCCACCCAAAAGGGATCATGAGGTCTCTGTAGATTAATTAATAATAATAACACTGTGATAGTAATTAGAGTCATTGACCAGACCCAAACCCTGTGCTGGGAATTGTTACACAAATATAGTTAAGGACGGTTCTTGCTCAAAAAAAATGTATGGAGCAGAG
Source organism: Dasyornis broadbenti (assembly GCA_013397935.1). Taxonomy (NCBI): domain Eukaryota; kingdom Metazoa; phylum Chordata; class Aves; order Passeriformes; family Dasyornithidae; genus Dasyornis; species Dasyornis broadbenti. The sequence continues at coordinate 90,480 of VZRN01000472.1, read as the reverse complement.
GACAGAGAGGAAGGAGCAGGAGCCTCCCAGGTGCAGACAGAGGCTCTGTGACCCTGACAGGGCTTTGGTGTTACCAGGAGCACGCAAAGTGCAGGCAGGGAGTGCTGCTTTGTTCGCTGGCACAGAGCATCTGCTGAACAGGCTGACAGGAGGACATGGGACATTTCAACGCTGTGCTGCTCCAGCTTGCTCCGCTGACAATCCAAGAGCCAGGCACCAGCCTGCAGGGCACACCAGGGTACCTCACAGGCTACCAAGAGACCAATTTGTCCTTGCTCACTAGGATGTGCCCGTGGCCTGAACTAAACTCAGTGGGATTTGTGGGATTTGTGAGATTTTCATACCACCCAAGAAAGCACAAGATCTTGGAAAACACAGGGTATTTTAGCATGCAGAAGCTCAGTATATTTTTCTTTTCAAGCAGCAGCGCAGCACTTCTGAGAATGAAACAATCAGTTATAAAAGTAACCTTGCAGCAGAGCTTCAAGGGGGAGTTATATACGCTGGCAAATTTTCACTGTTTATTCATTCTAGACATACTTATAGACTAATTCTCCTCTTACTCTGATTTTATATCAATTATTCGCCATTGATTGAGTGGAGTTAATTTAAATTTACAGCAGTGTAAGTGAGGAAAAGCAGCTCGTAATCAGTAGCAAGTTGATTCTGCCACCTTTACTCACCATGAATAGTACCTTACTCATTGAATAATCCTATCAATTCCTCTTGGGGTTTCTCACAGAATAGGACAGTATGTGATCTGAGTAAGGATGGCAAATACTTCCCATACTTTTCACATCAATTACCCTGCTGGACTGGACTAGGTGACATAAGTTCAGCTGTGCATTTTTAATAATTTTCTAACATATATCTTACAATGACATTTCCTTCTTACCATGTTGTTTGGAGTTTGGGAGAGGTGTGATGCAAGAACAGAGCAAAAAGTGTTGTAACAGCACTATTGGACAGACAGCACTGGAAAACTCTTCCCCAAGAGAGGCAATCCCCTTTTAAATTGCTTATTTTCTTGTGCTTCTGAAGAGATTTCTTGATTTCCTCTTTCTGGTAGTTAATGAATATGAAATGGTATTAGAGCAGTGTAATAACTTGCTAAATTTTCACTAAGAAACCAAGTTTCCTATTGCAATCCTTGTTCAGCCTACGCATGTGCTGAAGGGATTTAATATATCAGGAATAGCCTTGATAGGTGTGGCCTGTTGACATTCTGAACTATGACAAAAAATTAGTGATTAAACTTGGTGACTGCTGAGGGTGACTTTATTTAAAAGCTTTCTAATTTTTTGTAAGTCCAAAGCAGTAATTTACAAAACTGCTGGAGAGGAATTCAGGATCCCTCAGTGGTGGCTCAGCTCTGTATTCCCATTTTAGCAGAGCTATCAAATAAGAGCTCAGAAATTTTAAAAACAATAATAACTTTTAAATTACTTGGCTTCCTTTTTTCATTACCAAAACCAATTTAATCCAGTTATCACTCAAGGCATAGATAAAATTAAAAATAATTAAATATGTATTTATTAATATTTTGAAAATAATGTCTCTTGGAGACAAGCATTCAGTAAGCAAAAATGATATGAAATTGTTAAGCAAACAAAACAGAGGCTTCCAGTGAACACCATTCTGTGGGCTTCTCTGCTATGATCTGTACCAGGAGACAGGATCTGTGCCAATAATTTTGCCAGTGGATAGGCCTGTGCTTAAAATTATATGCCTTCCCCCTCCCCCCCCCCAAATTAAAAAGGACAGGAGAGGAAACAAAGAGTGGGAAGCAGCAGAGGAGATATGAAGGACAAGGTCAAGAGATGTGCATTTCCTTGGCACTGACAACCATGACAGACCCCACTAAAGAGATACATTAAGCCTGTGATACAGTGTGGGTGCATGTCCAGCACTTTGTTTTATTTTTGCAGTGTTTAAAGAGCAAGTTCTCACTCATACCTGCTCTGTCAGTTTTGCAAAAATGATTTAGGTGAATGATAAGGAGATAGACAAGGAATCTCATACTGTGCAGATGACACGAGTTGGATGCACGTCAGACAGAAAGCACCCCTGTCCCAGGCCTTGAGGGCAGAAATCAGCTGAGGCTGCTTGCCACGATTGCACAGCCTCCACAAAATCTGGATATTGTGTGACGAATCAAAATTGCTTGTCTCTACCTGGCTGCATGCATTTCCACTTGATGGGTGTTATATTTACGTGTCCCCAGTGGAGGAATGTGCACGTATGGAAGTGCTGAAACATTCAGGACATCTGAGTAAACATGGCTTCTATTAATAAAAAAGAACTTTGTGATTCATTTTATGACAGCAAAAATACATTTTTTTTCACCCAGTAGAAGTCTCTCCATGGGTAAGAGAGGTGCAAGGATGTTTCAGAGAGTGAGATGGCTGCATATCGATGAGACCACTGGAACCTCATTAGTCTTGGTGGTGACACTGGTATCCCCATGTGCTGGCAATGGGATCAGAGCCAGCCCCAATTCTGATTCAAACCCAGGTGGTCCTTGGAAATTGTTGGGCAGTTTCCCCGTGTTGAAGCCAAAGCATAGGTTTTGTTTGTGTGACAGCACAGGGGGTGTGACTGACACAGAGGCACACATTTTGTGTGGTTTGTGGTGGGCAACTGGAGACACTGCAGATCGGAATTTGTTTACGTTTGGAAGCAGGGTAAATGCAGTGGATGCTGGGCACCTGCTGGAAAACCAGGGATTCTGGCACTGTTATTGATCTATTATATGATCTACTTGACCTTCTGCTTTCTTGCAGTGTCACTTATTGTCTTGCCTATTTATATCATAAGCCTTTCAGAAAAGAGATTATTCCTAGCCCAGAGGATCCTTGGTATTATTTGAATCTCTAGATGCCTCTGTGATAATAATAGTAAAGAAGCTAGAAAACCTGTTTGAAATACATGGTGTATGCCTGTGAGAGACAAGGTATGGGAACACCAGAAGAAATGGGGTGACCTTGCTGCAGACACTTTTAAGCTGAAAATGCACAGATTTTGAGAGAAGAGTTAGGGAACAGCTGTATAAGGAACAGGGGCAAATAACTGCATTTAAGGTGATACTTGTTAAAAAGAAATGTATGAAAAATAGTTTTATCCTGGTTGTGGGCAACAGTGGGAACTGTACTCAGTGGCAAGTGTACTCAGTGGTCTCGCATCCAGAGAGCACAGGGAAAGGACACGAAGTCAGTGAATGACGACAACAAAAGCATCTGAACTTATTTTTTTATGTAACTGTATTATTGCATTCTGACTTAGCTTAGACCTAAATAGATTGAGTGAAGCAACAAATAAAAGCAGTGTTATAAATTTTGTAGGGGAGAGCAGTTTGACAGAGATGAAGCAACTTCACCACAAAAAGAAAAGCTGTGTTTCACTCATCAACCACATTTTCATTTTCCTGTCTGCAAAAGTGAAGCAAGGGAAAATCAAGTAACATGATTTACCCATATATTCAAAAAAATTAAGGTGCAGCAATGGAGGGGTCAACATTAAAAGTGTTAATAATTTTCAACATAGGAAGGTTTCCAGAAGCAGGAATCTGCCAGGTTGTGTAGTGGAAATGATGTTATTCCGTGTTTCTCAGTGAGCTGCAGGCCAAGTGATCAATAGAGTCCAAATTTGCAGCAAACCATTCTGAGTTGAGAAGACCACAGGTGATAAAGAGGAATATTAAAGTTATGTAACCAAAGAAATAAATAAGCAGCCAGCAGCAGCTGAAAGTTACCTGAAGGGATGTTTCGGGGTAGTGAGTGATTAGAGCTACTACCACTTACTACTGTTTGCAATCCTGCAGGTAACAAATAACCTGTGAACCCGGATTATTACAAACTCCAGTTCCACTGAGTAAGAACTATGTTGTGTATAACCCATCCGTAAGAGGGATAAACCTGTGTGCTGCAAAACATGAAGCACAGCTACTGGTCCAACATCATCAGGAGTTAGTAGATTTACTTTGTCTGTGTTTTGTCATAAATGTCTATTGCAAGGAGAGGCCATCTTTCTCTGAGCCAAGAAACAACTTTGGTAGCCCTCCCAGTGCATACATTATCAGTTATATAACCTTGGCTTCCAGGGCATAAGACAAGTAGCTTCTATAGAGCTTAAAAAAAGATGCATAATTTCTTCCTTCACTTCTCTGGTGATTTGATTCTGCTTCATTCAGAACATCCTTTTTAAAACAATTTGCTTATTCTTCACAATCAGCACTTCAGTCCAGTTCAGAGGCCTCCCAGATCTTTTCTGTTCGAACACTTCATTCAGCTCCTCAGAATTCTAAAGTCAGCATTTTATGTCTTCCTTTCCTTGACAGAAAACATAGTCACTTTGGAGATGATTAACATTTTTGTCACAGAAATGTTTTCCCATCAGACAACGTGATTTCACCTAAACTGAAATTTGCAATGATAAAATGTCATTTATTTTAAAAAAAAAAAAAAAAAAGAAAAGGGCTTTCCAGCTCGGAGAAGCAAAACAAAATATTTTGTTTGGGGTTGACATTTCAACATAAAATTACTTATTTTTTGTTTCAATGTGTTGATTCAAAATTAAAAATGCTGTAACAGAATAACATGTTGGATCATTCTGTTTTGATATAAAATGTCTAGATCTTAACATTTATACTTTTTCTCAGACTTTTAACTTTTCGTTTAAGTTTGAAATGAAGAATTATTTTGAAATTCCCTGTGGGAGGAAAAATCCTGTTTCCTGCTCTGCCCTCACATTAGGAGGAGAGACTGTTCTGAAACCAAAGGAGTAGGTAGGAGAGCAGGGCAGCCTCAGTTTTGCATCCTGTGTTGTATGTCATAGTTTAGATGCATACATTTGGCCAAACTGCTTCACTCCTTAACAAGCTGGGTGGATTGTGAAGGGTTTTTGTTAAAATGAGGCAGAATGCTTGTCTACATCCCTGGCAATGCTTTGGAAAATCATCAAATCCAGTTTGCAAATTGGGAATAACAGTACTTGCCTGTCTCACATGATAGGATGTGAGTCTTAATTGGTGCTTATGAAATTCTCTTAGATTCTTGAAAGATGCTGTGGAAATCTAAAATCATATTTACCGAAATGGGTTATTCAGGTGACTTAGAAGTGCTGAGCAAACCTGGCTGTCATTATTAACAAGTGAGAATTACTAGTTTTGAGCAGTACCTAATCCTTTTTGCCACATTCTGGATTCTTCTGTGTGTTCTTTTCCTTGTTCTGCACTGCTATGCACCGCTGTAAAGCAGCACTTTTCAGTAAGCTGAACAGGAATGCTAATTACCAGGACAGTTTCTTCTGCTGTTGACAACAGAGATCCATGAGAAGTTTCCATGCTATTTCACTTCCAAACAGATAACCTCGCCTCTGTCCCTTTCTTTTGTTTTTTCTATTTTTGACATCATCTCTAACTCATGCACATAGACACAAAGTGGTAAAAGTTGTGGGATCAGGAGGACAGAAAATGCTGCAAACCAAAGTGGATCAAGTAAGAGTTTTTATCCAGGGTTCCTTTAGCCAAGGCTCTGTCCTGCTCTGCTTGGCATTCAGATGTTTAAAATTATTTTCCACAGAGAGTTAAAACACAGACCATACCAGTTCAAGGGGAAGAAGGTGGGCCAGGATTCTTGATTGCATTGTGCTGTAGGTTCTTGGTCTCTCCAGTTCAAGGCCCTTCATTCTGGTAGCTTGCGCTGAGACCAAGCCAGTTCTTTAGACTCCAGTATCAGGTGTGCCGATGTCTTCAGTCCATGTTTGCAGTCAAACAGAGCCATGAACACCACTGCTACCAAATTCAGCAGGATCTGGATAAAGCCTCATTTTCCATAATCCTCTTTCTTTTTATCTTTCTATCTCACCTCTTTGTGTCCCTCAGCATCTCTTGCCCTTTCAGAGTTTTCATCTGGATTCCATCGCTCATGGGACAAGCATGGTTTGTTCTGCAGCATCTGCCACTCAGCCACACCACCAAGTACCACTCCCCCAGCACCAGGTCTCTACCCCTCCCACCTGACAATGAACCTCTCATCTTTCACATCCCCAGCTCTTTCAGACTGCTGTTTGTCAGGTAAGCTTCACTCTGCCTGCTGTTTAATCTGCTTGTTGCTCTGTCTGATCCTTACCATCTGCATCCTTATTTTCTATATTCTCCTGAGACTTTGAGCTTCTTTACTTCCAGGCCCAGAATGACAGCAGTGTGGATTTTCTTGCACTTGGACTGTAGGAACTGTTAGAAAACATCATGCAAGTGCAATTGTGTCAACATACCCATGATTATGTAGACACAGGCAAAAGAGTGCGTTTCCCAAGAGGCCTTGCAAGTCTTCACCTAATTAAATTCACATGAAAGAAAGAACAAGTATTTTTGTTTATTTTTTTTTTGTTTCATTGTGTTTCCTTTCTTGCTAGTGCAATAGTCTCCATAAAAAAGCTTAGGCTAGTACACAAAAATCACATTAATCACTAACTGGTACTTTTTAACAGGTTTCTAGCACAGGACCAGCAGTGTCTGGTTTGAGTGGCAATCTGGCCATTGCATCTCCAGTTGGGTGGTGCAGGAGTTAAGCAAGAGTGTGTGTACAGCTTGTGTGTGCACCCTCATTCTCCCCAGCTCACCAGTGGTTTTGCTGTTCTTGGTAGCTGCTCTTTGCTCTTCTGGTGGTTTTGTTGATACAGGAACCACCACCCTTGGTCACGGTGGCACCTCAGTCACAGCTGTTGTTGCACAAAATGTGATGCTTACATGTACAGTGGGTTTTTAGGAGGGTCTGTGCCTGAAGGCACACATCAGCTCTAACAAATCTACTGGAGGAGTGAGGGAAAAACACAGAGAGAGAGAGAAAGGGAAGGAGAAAACTGTCTTTTCAGGAACCAGCCAGGAAGGCTGAGATCCCAGGCTCTCAAAGCAGGAGCAAGACCATGAAAGCAAAAGCACAAGAGCATGAGAACAACAAAGGAAAAAAATAATGAGAATAGCAGCATAGGAACAACAGAGGGAAAATACTGCCAGTGACACTTTGGGAAAGCACTCACTCAACAGCTTATGTGAAGGGTTCTAGAGCTGCACAGAGGAGGCCCTTGGCATTACTAACATAGAGCATTAATGTACCTGAAGCCTTCAGTAGCACTGTGAGTGATCTGCTTGGTTTTCCCATCCTTTTGCCATCAGGCCTACAAGCAATCTTTTTGGAATTCCTGGTTGCGGAATCTCCAAGTAAGCAGAGCAAGGTGAAGCATTTCTTAAATCTGATGTCTGGGCAGTTTCAGCCTTCTCGTAACGGCTTCAGTTTAGCTGAAAAAAAAAAAAGAAAAATAATTCCAACAAAGTTACCTCTGCTATAGAACAGTGCATTCCAGATTTATCCCATAACCAGTAGTCACTGGCATTTCTAAAGCACCAGCAGGTGCATCACACTACGTCACTAGTAATCACTGCCATGAACATGGAACCCAGGCAGCTATTCATTTCTTCATTCCATTTCCATGGGTTAGTCCCTCTCTGTGGTATTCACAGGGAAAGTGTCCCTATTAAACATTACATGGGGTCATGGGGGAGTAAAAACTTGTAGTGAGGATTTTCAAAGGAAACTAAGGGGATTAAGTACTCAAATACCCTAGAATTTCAGTGGCTTAGTCACTTTTAACAGCTCAAGACAAAACTATTGAGGACCAACTGGTAGATTCATTATAATAATAATATTTAACATGATTCATTCTTATTTATATTCTTGTCTCTGAGCCTACCAGGCCCAAGAGCTACATTCCCTGTCCTACTTCCCTGTGTGTCTTTCCATATTACGTTCTTAGTGTCTGATCACATTTGTCTCCTCATGCTTGGTGACATCTCTCCAGTGACTCATTTATTTTCTCTGGCTCTCCCCCAGCACCCTCACCTTTACTTAGGAAGGCCAGAAATGTCTATTTGCATGTGGCATCCAGGGCTCTTGCACTGAGCTCTTCCTTTGCACTGTAACATCTTTGTTTCCCCATCAAGAAGCATAATATCCTCCTGGTGCTCAGGCAAGGAGGAAAAGCAAACCCGGTAAACAGGCACAGTAATTAGATCTGATGCCTTGGCTCTGGAGAGGAAATTGGGAGATAAATTAAAAGTTGGTCCCATTGGAAGGTTCCCCAATGGATATTGATCAGGCTCAGGTGAACTAGAAACTGTCCAAGGAGAATTTATTGATTAGAAGCTGACAACCAATTGTTTCTTCCTCTCTCTGTTTCGAGGTTGTAATTTTTGTCTGCCTGCTTCTCTGATAGAGGCCACAGGTAAATTCCTTTAACTGTACTCCTTTGTCTATGTCCAAGGGGCAGCAGAGTGGAAGCACAAAGGCTGGCAAAGCTCATTAAAGTCAGGAGCACAAAAATGGAGTGCAGAGCTTGCCATTGGCTTCCCCAGAGATGCTCAGGGCTTTTCTCTAGTCCCTTCTGAGACCCTGACGCCTTGTCCTTCAGATTACACAGCTGGTTAGCTGAAACCTTTGCTCTTTGATTTCTAACTCTGGCACAGACAGCATTCCCATGAAAAACACACGTACCTCAGTGGAGGAGAGGCAAGGAGAGAGGCAAAGAGGCCCAGACAACCCTCAGAGGGATGCACCTGCCTTGTCAGCAGATTTAGCTAAGACTTCAGGAGAAAGGGTATTTTCCCCTGACTGCAGGAGCCACCTGTGGCTTTAACATGAGTTATCAGTTTGCCTCATCATTGTTTTGACAGTTTACTACTGTTAATAGATTTCAATACCACTGAAACCTAAGGGAATTAGGGACCCAATTCTGAACATAATCCTGCTTGGGGGAACACAGAAACACTCCTGCACACAGGTACAATACTCTTCTATGAACATCTTTAAAACTAAAAAATAAGCTTCAAATCTTAAGCAAAGTCAAATACAAAGTTAGCAAACACAAGCCTGAGTCTTCTCCTGGGTATACAACAAATCTTTACCTGCATCTCCCCATACTACTTTTTACCCAGCAGTTCTGTCTCAGGACAGTGCACAGAATAGATGGAGCTTTATGAGTAAGCAGCTAGTCAATATTTTATTTCCTTCTCATTGTTTGGCATATGGCTCCAGGCTCTATTTTCTGGATAGAATTCAAGCCCTGCTCTGGAGAGAAAATGATTAACTTTCTGCTAGACTCTTGGTAGTTACACTACACATCACTGTAGTGGCTAACTGCTGTACAGACCTTCACTGACTTAGTGCCACAGCTCTGGCTGAGGAGAGTAGGGCGTTCCACTGTTTCATCCTGCTTGGGGAACTTAGGCACAGACATTGCAGGAGGGAGTTTTGCAGCACTTCATATAGCTGAACAGCTCCCATCTTTCTTTGTTGTAGATAGCTATGTTCAGGATGTCCTGTAAATCACAGCTCAGACCTCAAGTCAGGATTCAAGAAAACAGGGCATCTTCAGTGAGTGACCTTTCATGGTACTTGGCTCAAGTGTCTTGCTCAAACCAAGACATTTGTACAAATGACATTTATACTAGCAGGCAGGGGAAAATCCATCCCCCTAGACATCCAGCTACATTAATCTTGAGACCCACCTCTTCATTCCTTTCAGTTCCTTGCCTCATTTTACTGTACACTTTTCCACCTTGGCAATAAATGAGTAGAGATCCTGAAGACAACATCCTCTTTCAGTATAACTTCCTGTTTTGCTGTAATGTGCAATATGTAAGGCAGTCTTCAATCAGCAAATAGTCTGTGATGGATAAGAAAGGACCAGATCATCAAAAATATGTTCAAAGGAACTGGATTTATTAGGTCTTCTTGTTCAATTTGCACCTGCTATTTCCTATATTGCAAACACATGACTTACCAGTATCAGTATGTTTTTCGGTGCCTTGCTTTTCTTATGTATGTCTGTGCATGTGTTAGAAAAAACAAGCAAATGGAAACTTCAGAAATTCCATCATGTGAGTTCGGATTCATTCCTAGGTGATTCATCAGCAACGTGGGAACATTTATACATGCTGTATAGACCTCTGCTACCCGGGCTGTGGGAGGAACTGATAGAAGGAGTACACAGTTATCTTCCTTGTAGGTCAGCACACAGAGGGGAACGAGGCGAACATTTTGCATCTGGGTTTTACAGTTGCTTGCAAACAACAAGAGATAGTGAATCCTGGATTATACTGTGGGCTCTGAAAGGGAATTAAAGACAGTGGGCCCAGACATTTCTGTCTTTTTTCCCCAAAGTGGTCCTAAGTGCCCTCTTCTCTACAGTTTATCTCATACTCTATCGTCTCTAACTTTGCTGAGCTCATATCCTTAGGAGGTGTGAATGCAAACCCAGACAATACAAGGTTGCTATTGAAATGTCAAAATTCTGTAACAGCTTTGCAGCTTAACATAAAGGATACGATATTTTATTTCATGGTTTATTGATTTAAGAAAAGATGTATTGTAGAAATGTTATAATACTGACTGATATTTGTTGTTGAATTTGAAGAGAAAACAGTAAATAAAGTGCATTCCTCTATTTCTTCTCTTTTAAAATAAAATCTGCAAAACTCCAGGAAGATTTTTCCTAGATTTATCTCCATTGGGTTAGTAGCCGCTAGGCCAAGATGTTTTCCTATGTGATTTATATGTCTTTTCACTGGTCCTTGGAGTTAATGTTTCCCCCCTAGGTGTTGGCCATTTGTAGCACAGCTTGAAAGAATGAAATAGTGTTTTAAACTCTCCTTCCCATCTCGAAGTTGGGCTTTCAACTTTAAAAATTGATTCACTTTGGGTGAAAGGTCCTGGCTTGAAGGGTTCTGGGGAATGAGGTTCTTTATTAAGTGACAGAACTTGTGCATCACGGACAGAATCAGGAGACACTTCCCAAACACCGTCTCTCCTTCCAACGTGACTTGCTCCTGAACTAGAGGTATCTGCTGTAGGAGTGAACTATTTTAAAGGTCTGGTCAGTCTCTCTACTTTCTAGTTTTGATGGTGACTTTCTCTGATATGGACCCTCTTCTAGGAAGAGCTAGATGGGGATTGCCAGCATATTCTACACAAACCATTCGGCCACTTGATAAAGTTGAGCTGAGGTTACACGGACACATAGAGCCTGGATTAAATGAACTTACACTCCATCTTCAGCCATTTGGCAGATTGATTCTCTTAGGAATTTGTTTTTCAGCTTGACAAAATATAAAGCTTGATGAAATGCAATTTTAAAATATATGTATTTGGTAAATGAATGAACTGGCACTGACTAAATGAAATTACCAAGAGCAATCAAAACTCAGAATTTTTTTGTGATTATAACGAGCTTCTCTCTTCCCATGGACAGAAAGTTACATGTGAAATCAGTGTTACATAGCAAAAAGGTTAACTTTTAGCATCTTTAATGAGAAAACACTCTATAAAAAAAGGTGCATAAGAAAATCCAGAGTGTTCAGATCCATTTCATTGGTTTTGAATTTGTTGAGTTCAGATTAATATTAGAAGAACAGGATGCAACAGGGTTTTATTGATGTCCCCATGCTCCTTTTGCAGTTACCAGGGTGTGTTTCTATGGGTTCGACTTATTTGCAGCAATTCATTATCCAGGGAAAAGCTTCCCGCCCTGTGTGCATTGACAGCAAATAAGAGTGAAGAACAGAAACCTGGTGGGAGACACGAAATTCCGGGGTAACTGGAACTAATACCAAAGCTTCCACTGTCTTCAGTAGAGATAAGGGCTCTCTCTGGCAGTTTGGCTTAAGACAACTTGTGTTAGCAACTTCCTATGGTAAAGGAGTTCATCGCCCTGGTGACTTGGGCCTGGGTGAGTCTGGAAGATGTGCTCAGTTTTGGCAAGCTGGGCTTTGTGGAAACGTGTGGAAATGTGGCTTCTTGTGGAAAGGAGTGATCTGGGCTGTCTTTCTCATGCAGGCTGTGTTTTATTCTTTACTTCTCAAATTTCTTGTTCAAACAGATGCATTTCCTCATAGTGAGGAAAACGTGTCCCCATCCACCCCTGTTCTCCACCTTTTTTGAAGAGAGGACATGGTAAGGGCATGTCAGACAAATGGGCTGATCCAAATAGTCGCGAAATGGTAGCAGAGTTTTGACTTCACTCCTCTCCTGATTGTGGCCTCATGCTTTCACCATGTTCAGTGGAAATATGTCTGAGCATATGTTTGAATTTCTGCTGTAGAGCTCAGTAAAAACAGACTGCCAAATTCATCTCTGATGTAAGCCCTGTTTGACTTCAGCAAATTTACTCCGGGGAGAGATTTGGTTCTGTGTACTTATGTGTACTAAATGGAAAAGTGAATTTTTCTGTTAATACTCTCTGCTATGGTTAGGCTAGAAAAAATGCTATAGCACTGTGTTTCTGATGGAACAAGAATGCATATTTACTTATCTATACCTCCACAGCTTTCTCTATAGCTACGTATTTGTAAAATTAAAATATTAGATAATGACTTAGAACCTGATGTAATTGATATGCAGGGCTTTTACTCATTAACAGGCAAGTCTGCATTCAGATTTTGAGGGAGAAGCATGGGCAAAGCTGGGTATAGAGCTGCAGGAGCAGTTCTGGATTAGGGCATGGAGTGCAGGACCTTGGCACAGCCACTGGGAGATGAAGGCAGGCCCAGCCATGGGGTGGTGCAGGCCAGGACCAGGCTGTGTGGGCAGGGGTTGCAGTGCCTGCACTGAACTGCTCCAGGCAAAGTCATGAGATCCTTCATGGCAGAAGAACAAAGTTTACCTAGGGAACAATTTCAATGCTGAAATGGAAAAACCACTCCTGATTTTTAAAAGAATTATAGGAGAACTGAAATGCAAGCTAACAACCAGCCTCTTTTTCTTTGTCTGTGATTTAGGAAGACCTCAGGAGTAGAGGGAGGCTACCAGGGCCGAGAGCCTCCCATCAGTGCCACCTTGTGCAGAGTCTGTCCCATAGGGTGTGAGTTGCTCAGGAGACCCCCAGCACCACTGGGCACCCTCTCATGCTGCAGTGGAGTCAGACTGCACAAGCCATCCCCTCCTCAGAGAAGACAAGAGCACAGATGGGTATAGTTCTGTCTCTCTTGTTTGAGTTGTGTGGTCCCAGCTTGGTGGAAGCACAGCACACAAACGGCTTTCAATCACCCACAGCAGGGCTCCTGAGGACTGACAGCGCTGTGGCCCTCCTAGGCTGCTCCTCTGCTAAGGCAACCACCAAGAAAAAAGGAAGAAAGATGGAATATGGATAAGTTTACTCTTCTCTGTGTAGCATCCTGCAAGTTTGTACAATGACATTTACTAATGCTGCCCACACAGTTCTGTCTCACAGGAGCCTGGAATAGAGGTTAAACTTTGTAGGTCACCATTACAAAACCAAGGCCCTGCTCCAAAGCTCTTCACTGACTGCCCTGTGATGCAGAGCAAAAAACTTCTGCCCTTCTGTACCTCATTCTGCCCCAGTGATGCCAGCTCTCCTCCAGGAAGGCTTGGATGGCTGGAAGCCATAGCATTCCTGCAGGAGAAGGGCTTCCTGTGTTTATTCAGTGCCTGCTCTGAGTGAATCCATAATATCACAGCCTAAAGTAGCAGAGTTCCTACTCAGAATCCCTCCCTGCCCCTCACTGCCAGTCTTCCTTGTGCTTCTGTGCTTCCTGGTAAAAACACAAGGTGGCACTGAGTCAGCAGGACCTTAGCTGACAGTTGCCTCTGCATTTCTTTCTATTTATACACAATCATGGCAATTTGCAAGCTCTCCTGTGGGTAGGCTGTAATCTCCCATTTCTGCAATCATTTTGTGAGGGTAGTTCCAGTGACCATCCTGACTCATTTATTGCAGAAGTTATTGTTTAGTCACTTTATGTAATATACTGATAATTTCATTAGGAAGGATAGTGCCAGAGTAACCTAGCAAATGGACACTCTCAAGGACTACATTCTTGCATCTGCAAGAAATAAAAACAGTTCAGAAAATTAAAGAAAAGTTGTCTCAAGGGGCCCAGGGATCACCTGAATGGTGATCTACCATCAGGCCCAGACTACTCATCACTGACAATATTTCTGCTAGAGAGAGAGAGGCCTAAATTGCAAAACCCCAACTCAGCTCCCTGCAGGATGGATGTGTCTTATGAGTTCTACTTTTTGCTAGCAGCAAGCAATTACCAAATGCGAAAATAGCAGCGGCACGATTACAGCTATATGAAAATATAAACTTGCCCAATCCCTACTGATGGCTTAAAACAGCAGTGTCAAAGACCCAGCTACACAGAGCCCCTTTCCTCTTTGCTCACCAGCTGAAGGTACATGACTGATAACACAGTTAAAACTGGGATTTGCCTTCCTCCAGGATCTGGGCCTGGTAAGCAGAGATAAGTGCACTGTTTAAAATGTCTGACACCTAGAGGGGAGAACTGGGCAGCGACTCCTAAGGTCCATTCCAAGACTTTTTGTAGTACACCCTGTGCAATGCGTTTATTCCCTCAGGAATTTCCTCATGTGTGATATGAGGATGATAAGCTCTCTTCCTTTGGACAGCAGTGTGATGACAGAGTACTGAGTGATACAAAGTTCTAAGAGATGTGCCATGCAAATAGGGGAAATGTGTAATGTCATTGCATTTGGGCTGTTTGACTGAAAGGGTTTGTTTGCCCCCCTGCAGGGGGAATGTCATTTTGTGTGACAAAGCTTGTGCAAATATGGCACAGACATCCCCTCATACAGGAATTTCTGTGGTTCTCTTTTTGGCAACACTGAGACTATAGGACTAAAGCATAAGTTTTTGACTGGAAAATGCTAACAAAGTATAAGAAAAAGTAAAAGAATTTACCTTTCACTTAATACAGTACTACCCAGCCAAAAATCATATTCTGTGTTCCCTTATACAAGGCCCAACAGGATGACAAAAAACAGAGAGTTATTTGTGGATCCTGTCTCCAAGCCCTCCATTTGCTGTTGCCTCAGACAAGTCTCTCTGGGTTCAGGGAAGTGTTTCCATCCTGCCCCTTCTCCATTGCCTGTGCTTCTCCACCTTGCTCCTTGGCTCTGTGGAGATCCTTCCCCAATCCTCTGCCCATAGAACAGTTTATTTAACCTTGAAGCTCCCTTATCAGCTGCATCACCCTGGTGTAGCTGTGAGACCTAAATTGTTTTCCATCTCCGTGAGCTGAATGGGGCCAGGCCTTCAGAGAGCACAGGCTTGGAAGTACTTTAAATTAGGCAGTCTGAGATGGAAATTCTCCAGGTAACAAGGAAAAACAAACAAGCCCTATCCTTCTTCTGAGGCCCTTTGCTCCTTAAATGCCTGGTGGCTCTGTGGGAGCTCCAGCCCATCTCTCAGGAGAGTTATGCACAGCATATGACTCTTAATTAAATACATATTTCTGTGCAATGTGGAATGAGAGAAGGCTGGTACCAGTGCAGACCAGCAAGATCCTCCTCTGTCACCAGCAATGCCCAAGTTCTCTCCTCATTTCCAGGTCATGACTTGGCAACATCCCTTGTGGAACCGCACACAAAACGTGGGCACGGTCCCACTGCACCCCCAAGTACTGTGGGCTCCCCTGCTCTGAGTCTGTGTGTGAGCAATCCCTTCCAAACCCTGCAGGGACAGAGCCTGCAGGCCAGGCTGTGGGGAGCTGTGGCTCAGGAATTCAGGAAAGGCTGAATGCCAAGTGCAATGAGCACCAGACACGGCTGTTTTGGAGGCAGAGGGACAGGAGCAGTGCAACATGGCAGGGGTGTCTGCACAAGGGGTGCCACCAAGGTGACACTTGGAGCCGTGTCTGCAATGGGACTGTCAGCTGCAATTGCAGCCTATGCGAACATAGATCAGCTTGCTTGAGTGCCAAAAGTGCATGGTTCAAAGTAGGGCAGCTGCCCAAATTTATAGTTAGGACTTGTGCAATGGCTGTGTGCAATCTATGCCATCACATCTTCACCTGGTTTACTTCTAAGCAGGGCATGAAGCTGTGCTTTGCACAAAACCAGTTTGCCTCGTTGGAAAAAGCACGAAGAAGGGATTGCAGCTTGTCCTGAAAATCTCCCTTACCTATGTGGCCTGTCCTCAGCCACAGGAGCACACACTTGTTCCTTCAAGGGGACCTGCACGCCTTTACTCTCACTTGCACTGCAGTCTTGTGTGGTAATTAAGTGACTGGGATCCCCTGGAACCACAGACCGAATACAAAGACAGATTATGTCTTTTATGTCTTTGATTATCTTTTTTGCATTTGGATTGCAAGTTTCCATTCATTTTGCAAGTGGCTTTTCAGCACAAGTGTGGTTTTGGTGTCAGTTACCACCGAGTTTGACAGAGCCCATAAGAAACCAGTAGGAATTACGTGAGAAGAGTTTGCCAGGCTGCACAAATATTCTTGGACATCAGAAGGAGCTGCCTTCCATCTTCCCATGTATTTATTCAACATGAGAGCTGCAGGTGAAAAATAATTATTTAATTAATACCAGAAAATATTAATTCCTCACAGCACAGGAGGCCCATGAAAGGACTGGTGGCAGAACTGTGCTCATGAGAACTCCCATGCAGAATGTTTTAAGCAGCTTTGTCCCTAGAATAACAGGTATGTAATGGTGTGGAGCTGGCAACGCCATCTCTCCAGTGGAAGGCACGTGGCTTAAAATGTCAGGAGCAGGGTTGGGAAGATTATGAATTTATAGATTGTGTGGCTCAACCAAAAAACACTAAAATTGAAATTCTGTACTTGTGGGAGTCAAACAATATTTTTTTTTTTTGGTTTTCAGCTTATTTGTCCATTTCTCCTGCATTGTTATTTTTTCTGGTTTTCTACCTCAAATCAATTTCTTAAGAAAAGGATACTTTAAAGCAAATAGGAAACATTTTGTACAGAAATGAACTGTTTTGACATTTTGAAAACTCTCCCCTGATTTCCTGCAAATACTGCTCAGCAAATTCAATGCAGTCTCATCAACAGCTTTATTCTCATAATCTTATGCTAAAATACTGTTTTGTGCAAACTTATTGTCTGACAGGAAAAATAGGGATCTATTTCTTCTGGGAAGGCAGAAATTAGGACTTAGCAAGGACTTCTGATACTTGGGCCCTCCCCTGTCTGCCAGTGGCATGCTGTGCTTTCCTAGGTCACAGCACTTCTCTGCTTATTTCCTCTTTCTCCGGGCGACAAGTTTTTAGGCAAGTAACGCTACTCAGTGTGTACCCATGCAGCACAGATTAGTGAGGGGAACTGATGCTGATTGTGATTCTGGGTGTTATTTTGATAAAAATTTCTGTTACAACTTCTCTTTGTGAAGTGAACAGGCTGTGGCATGTGGTTCCAGGTCAAGGAAATAGATTTCATTTTACAAAACATAGTAGGACTTCATCTGCATGAAATCCTAATTGCACTGACTTTAAGCAAGCAAAGCGAATTAGAACCAAAACAAATGCTATATATACTCAGAAATTGCAAATACCTTCCCATTCTAAGCCAAACATTGGGAAGCTTTTGTTCATCTTTTATCACTGTCTCCTGCTACATAAAGGAGACCATGTTGGACCTCCCACCTTCAAAACCAGCCCAGTCCAGCCTGCCTTATCCTGTCCCTTCAGACTCTCTGAGGGTAGCCAGGCAGCTCGGACTCCTGATTTTGCACTAGCACAGCAATCTTTTCCAGGGATCTGTAAGTACTGGATAACGAGGGGCAATCCTACCAACCCTATTTCACGCTTGACCCCAGAGAGAAGTGGTTTGAAGAAGATCATGCTGTGAATCAGAGTCAGACCCAGACTCCTGGGCTCAAATCTGCTGTTGCACAGCTGCCCTTCATTGACAGCAACATGAGTCAGAAAATGCCTGTGCATATGGTTCCTAAAATAACTGGTAATCAGCAAAATTCACAGACCTTTTACTCAGTCACTTCTCTTGAAAGAGTCTTGTTAGGCCACATTTCTTCTTTTCCCTCCATCATACAAGTGCTGCTCCATTGAAGATAATGGATTTGTTTGGGTATATCAGAAAACAACATAACCATTGTGGTGTTCAGGAGGTATTTTATCCGTGTAAGGATTTGGCCAATTACTATTATTTAGTTACAGGCATGTTGGTGTTTTGCTAACCATAAAAGAAAGCAAATCTTTTTCATTAGATCTAATCAACACAAGAAGCTGGCTTAAAAGAGAGGTGAGAGAACCAATTTCAAGCTGGAAATGCAATGTGGGAACCTTTGGATATTTCTTTATGCAGCTCCACCACGCCAAGCCACAAAACTTGAGCCAGCCCTGCATAAGCCAGTTTAACAGAGGGGAAGCAGTGCAGACCCCAACCCTCCCATACTAACAGAGCTTTCTTTGCTCTGTAACAGCCCAGCAAATCCAAACACCTACAATTTTGTTATTTTCATCTTTTTTTCCTCCTGTTGCTCGCTCAACTTAAGGGTTTTGCTGATATTGTTTGAAAAGCACAGTCATATGACTAAACTGACCAACTAAAAATTTATTTTAAAAGCCATAAAGCTAGATGATTTTAAAACATGTTTTTAAGGTTCATGAAAATTTTTTCCATTTATGGAAGGAAACCAAATCAAGCATGTAAGTTGTACCATAGTATGCATAAAGCAGAAAGCATTTTGCATCAGCCAAGCCTGTCTTGGACCATTCCAGTGCCATGTACAAGCTGTTGAATCACAAAGTTCCTGCTTTGTCAACCTGCCTGTGGCTTGACCTCTTGATTTAATCTGGTAGTTGTTTAGGGAGCTTTCTATCTACTGTTCTCAAAAGATGGCAGGGAAAACCCGCCTTCTACCCAGCATGTGTACAGTTGTGAGTAAATTGCTCCCGCTCCAGCACTTTGCCCGTGCTCCCACTTCACTCTGAGTATCACATTCATCAACCATTACCTTGACTTGCTGTATCATGACACTGCTGCTGTGGTTATAGAGAGATTTACAGTGCAGTGCTGATGTGGAGGGCATCAGACACCCAAGGAGCAGCCCTTGCCCAAATTGTCATATCCTAGGTCAGTCTCTGAGCTCAGGAACAACGCTTCTTCAAGAAGGTCGGCTAATGGACAGGTTCTTAGCTTCTGTTGCCAGAGAGATCACTGTATGAGCTCTCAGAACCTTTGCTTGACTTGTTCCTTTATCTACTCTGCTTTCAGGAAAAGTGTCAGAGAAAATGCGAAAGCAAGGATCATCTGTGATGTTTACTGACAAAAATGTAAATTTTCTTACTTTGATGTCTTTCTTTAAACAGTTTTTCTGGGCTAGGAACAGCAGACATGCTTTGAATTTATTTATTTGAGCAGGTGATCAGCCAGAATGCAGAACCACCTGGTGCATATGACCAACCTTAACACAGCCTTCACGTGCTGGTATTTGTCATGGGAGGAATTCAACTCCAGTAGTGTCCCCTTCCAATAAGGTCAGAAATTGCCTGGGGAGCTTCACCCCAAGGTGCAGCACAGCGCAGGAGACTATGCACCATTTCCTCCCTGAGGCCTCCAGCTGAATCCAGTAGTGATCCCCAAGCTTGTGAGTGCAGCCTGGATGAGAAAGACAGACTGAAACAAAGCTTCTGCCCAAAGCATCCACCCATATTCCCATGAGACCAGGCTCCATTGTCTCCTAGTCAAACCCCCAGCCTACCATCTCTACGTTTACTCCTCTGCCGCCCTTGGCGTGTGAGGAATGCCTCCTGCAGGCATCCAGGAAGCCACGTCATTATCCAGCTCTGTTCCCCACCTTACAATCCTTTATCTCCTGCCAGGTGATGCAGTGCTGACACCTTTGACTGCCTTGCTGACAAATATTTTCTCCCACCACCACATGTCATTATCCAGATTTCACCTTTCATCTTCAGACTACAAGTTTTTTTGGGCAGGCAGGTGTCTCTTGCCTGACAGAGAACACTGGGGTCTATAGTTATGTTCCTATAAACTGTGTCTGATATCAAAGCATACCACACCAATTTTTTAGCACAGTCCACCTACTGGTCTGGTCCACCTGGGTAATAAAAGCTATGAGCTGCCCTACAAAACAAGCAGAATACCTAATATTTGGGGAATGCAAACCCCATGTGCATCAGCCCAGGGAGCATGGGCACTGCTAGCAGGAAGGGGTTAATCCAGTCTTTTTTTTCCCTGCAGTCCCTGCCGGGTGGATGAAAATGAATCACATTTCATTCTGCTCTCAGTCAGCTGAGATTGCTCTATAATTTTGTTTTTAGTCATTCGTGACTGAGACCTTCTCTGGCAAATTTAGTCACCGAATGTTTTTTTTCTGTTTAGCCCCAGTCGTTTGAAATCTCGGGGGAAAGTGGGTTTCATATTGCGACAGCTGAGAGATGAGCAAGGGGAAAGCTGATGGATGTTGATAGTTCAGGCTGATGATATTCAGCATCGTTTCCATATCCCACATTGCTGGGCAGAGATACTCAATTCATTTATTCATGATCATATACAAAGCATTTCAGTCTTCAACTCATAATAGCTTGTGACCTTAAAGAGACACAGTCAAGTACTTTTTGGGCCAGAATTTAACCTACTGTAGAAATTGCTATCTGCTGAAAGTGATATATAATAATAGCTGCTACCATTGCCATTCATCCTGCCAGCTCTACATACTATACACGCATTACAGTGAAATTAATTTCATGACCATTAGAAGAGATAGAAGTGTATAATTTTCCCTTTTAACAGAAGGAGAAACTGAGGCACCAAAGTTAAACCACTGGCCACATACAAAATCAAGGACAAAGTTACACACAGGATTGAGATCTTCTGTTCCTGTTATGAATAGGCGAGCAGTGTCTTACACATGCTAAACAGTTAATTTGTGTTAATCCAGCCCTAGCTCTTGAAGGAAAGTTTCAGAAAGACTTTGAACAAGAGTTTAAAAAAAAAAAAAAAAAAAAAAAAAAAAGCAGAAGGTCCCTTTTGTTGCCTGTGCTTTCGCAGCGTTAGCAAAGAGCCATTCCTGCTATTTCCAGTAGTTTCACAATGGTGTTGACAAAGCTTCTGAGGCACAAACAGGACACCAAATAAAACTGAGACATGAAAGTATTCCTGCTTCACTCAGAGAAAGATGGATGAGCCTGGAAGGCAGAGGGGCAGGGCAGAGAGGTGCATCCACCCATGAGCTTATGTGTGCAGGACACAATGGCAATCAGTCTGATGAGAGACGTTTTGTTCCCCATTTTCCAAGAGCAAGTTGGGAGCACTGCAGAGTCCTGCAGCCTCTCTAAATGGAGTCCCGGTTCACTTGTCATGATCAGGAAATAAGTCTGCAGCAGGGTTGCAAAGGGCTGTGGCACAGCTGAGACATCCAGTCGTGTCAGTATGGTGAGACCCTACGGTTTCTGTGGAATGGAGCTGGCTGGTGACAATAGGGGCTGATGGAGAAGGCATTTCCATGAAGTTAATGGCTGGCTGGTGGAGGTTAGGGCCTGAGGCCATTATTACCATTGTAAGTTCTGGAAATATAAAAATGCAGGGAGAAAAAATAAAGAAAATTGCCTTTTTTTATATCAGAGGGTTTAAAGTTGAGCTGGCTGTTGCCATGGCTACAATATTCAGTTTGCAGTCTTTAGTTATTTAAGACCAAGGGCTCGATCTTGCTGAATCAGTGAACTCCATGGAAAGATGACACCCAGCAGGGGAAGGATGAAACCATGGCAGGGTGGTAGGAAAGGAGAACCCATTCCCATCCCATTAGAGCTCCCATCCCCGGTGTTCAGGGACGCTTTCTGAGGTGCAGGAGCAGTGCCTCTGGGAGAAGATGGGAATGGATACAGGCTTTGGGGAACTCCTGAGTTCACAGCAGTTCTCCATTCCTTACAGTACAGCATGGGCATCTTTGGAATGGAAAGGACTGGGAGTAGGGCTGATAACCCCTGCTTGTAAACTCCAGCAACTACAGAAATATTTGCACTATATTAATAATTCTGAAGATCAAGACTTCTTAAAAGGAGAACTTAACTTTTCTCTGGCAATTAGGCATGTTTTGGCTCATAGAATCAGTAAGGCTGGAATAGACCTCTAAGATCCCTGAAATGTTCACCTTATTCCCAGAAGGGCTTTTCATGGCTCATCTAGCAATGACATAGTTTGTGTTTATGATGGAAAACTGAAGTTTTCCCAGTGTAGATGCTCAAATTCCTGTTAAAATGGATTAGAATCCTTTAAAGATTGCTGTCTATTTGGATTAAACTGTGAAGTCAAATGAGACTGTGGTAGAGTACCAAGAAAATGCAACCAGCAGGGGTTTTTTCCCCATCTTTGCTTCACTTCCAGGGGATTCCCAAGGGAACATGCTACCAAACAACATCTTGTGTTGTAAAGCACTGTCTTACAAAAAAGTGGGTCCCAACTATGTGCCTTGATGTCATTCTTCTTTCTCTACACTTGCCAACGAAAAACCAGAAGGATTTCATAATCTTTAGAGAAAGAAACAAGAAGGACAAAATTAAGTTCTCCAGGTCAGAGACAGCCCAGTGTGCATGTCCTCTGTAGCAGGTTGCCCCAGTGGCACAAAATAGCTGCATTCCTGTATGTTTTAACAAGTATGTTATAGGCTTAGATGCACTACTGAGAAACATAAATGCCTTACAGTTGCAGAATTGACTATCACATCAGAATCTGAGGTGAAAATGTATGGATATGATTCTCTGAGTTGTGTCTCTCTCCTAAAGTATATCTATCTGTGTGTATAAACACATTATCTCAGAAATGAACACAGCAGTTTTGTATTTACTATAATGCTGCCATGTCCAAAGCTGCACTGCAATGCCCAGGATTTGTCTGTGGATCCCTGTCCCCCACATTTATCTAGCAAGCTCATCCTAGGATATTCAAATTATTCCCTACATCTGTAGGTTTGCTGTTCCGCTGCTTTTCTGATCTATTATGCACATTCCTTATTGCCTCAAGAATAATGGTGGTCATGTGACCCCTTTGAGACATCTGGTTCGGCTGTGCTGTGGTCACTGGCTTTTCCTCCTCGCCAGATCAGCCTCAGAGCTCCTGCCACCCCCAAGTGAGACTAGATAACACTGCCCCATATTGAGACAGAGACAGGGGAGTTTTATCAGGGAGGAACATGAACCAAATGAAAGCTCTGGGATTTCGCTTCAAAAGAAAGATGCCATTAGCAGCCCCCTTTGTGTTCGGCTGCATGGGTGGGCAGGCATTTTATTAATGTCCTGGGCAAGCAGAGCAAATAGCTGCCTGTATGTGGTTGGTAAACAGCACAGGGAGACTACATTAGTGTGAAATTGAAGAATTCAGGAGGGAAAAGGGAGATTTCTAGAAAAATTAAACATACCCAGATGAGCAAGGAGAAATCCAGTTATATATTTCTCCTTAGGGAGAGCTACACCAGTTTCACCAAAAACTCTGGAAGATGAGAAGCAGGAGGTCTCTCCAAGAGCTGGCCATATCCTATTCACCACAGCACCACTCCATGCTTCCTCCCAGCTCCTCTGCCAACTACAGAGCCCCTACACACCTCTAGCCCTTGTCCACAGTGGAAACTCTGCTGAGACTCCCCTTTGTGATAAAAAGAAATATGATCCAAATTTCTAGTTTAGAGCTGAAAGGCAGATGCAGACTGCAAGCAGAGCACTGCACACCTCGTGGAAGAACAGGGGGTTGCTCACACTTCCTTCCTCCTCCCGTAAGGATGCTTTTTCAGGGTATGTTAGCAGCAGTTCCCAGCACTTCTGTTAACATTTCTCTGTCTGTTTTCCAGTGTTGCAGGATTCATTTGAAGAAATAAGCATGCTAGGAAGTCGGAAAGGGATGATTTCCCCATTCATTAAATCAAAACAACTTGTGTTGGGAAATATTGAATTTTTACTGAAGATGGATGATGCAATTGAACTTCCTTTTATAAATGAGTTATTTTTTGTTGACTGCTACTGCCATTGTGTGAATCTTAAGGCTTAAAAATTGCCAGTTAATATTGTTTAGGCCTACATATGGCAGTGAGAAAGGCTGTCGAGAGTCCCTGGGAGAGGTGGTTTTCCTGAGTCAGCTCTGCCCCTCTCCTAGAGGCTTTCCAGGAGGGAAGAGGAGATTGAGCACTGATCACTGCTGCGTGGACTGATGTTTGCTGGAGGCTCACTGTTTTGTGGGTCACAAGCATGGACCCAGTTATCCCTTCATCACCATCGTTCACGCTATCTAAATCTGGATTTGATATTCCAAGGTCACCTCCAGGCTCAGCACTGAGCAGGATGAGGCCTGGAATATTGGTCCTAATATTTCCTTTTCCCAAGTCACGATTTAATACATTGCCTTAGTATATCCTGTAATAGCTGGACAGGAATTTCACGCAATTGCCACATTGCTAGATAATTTCTTTTCTCCTTCTACCCCAAACCTGAATTTCCTTTTCTGTATCTCTCCCCCTTCTTCCCTCCTTCCTTCTCTTTCCCTGAGCTGTCAGTACCAATGAACAAAGAAACATCTTTATTTAACCCCTCGCGACATCTTCTGCATCTGAAATCCCTGGTAATGGCTTATGGGAACCTTCCATTGATTGGGTTAATAGAGAATAAAATTGCTTCATAACTGTATTTCTCTTTGATTTTAAAATTATGTCCCCTATCCCCAACACTGGGAAGCAGTTGTTAACCCTTTCATTGTTCTAGTCCTGCTGGGGCTACCATCACTTCCGCTGGATGCTACCCAGTGTGGAGCTGGAGAGGATAGGCAGAAATTAATAAAATCCCTAAAGGAAAGATGTGGTTTTTCTGTGAAGATAATGAAAATTATCTGAATAGAAGAAATATCATGAAGGAAACTATGAATAGATTGTAAATGTTATGGAGAGAGGGGGAGAGCGTGGATTACTGGGTTGCTGTATTTCAGCCCCTCACATTAAAAACTCAGTTCCTTTGCCATCAATCTCGTGTTCTTCACCTGTGGTAAAGGAAATGGAGACCATTGTCTTCTTATGACTTCTCTATTACCTGTTTTATCGAAGTGCTAGAGAAATGTAAAATGTTGTCTGGCTCTGCTGCCACCCATTGGAATTTCACTTTTCTGTGTGCGTGGCTTATGCAGCATTTTGTGGATATTTATCTTGGTTTGAAGCTTTTTCAAGATGTTTGTAAGGAGCACAGAGAGCATTTCCTTCTGCCTCTGTACTGCCCATGGCCATTGCAACAGTAAATGAATATGTTCTTATTCTGGTCACCAAAACAAACTGCCAAACAGCAATTCAGCTGCAAATGAGTCTGCAGCACGTGTTAGAGTTTTACATATCAAGATCTCCTTCCTCCATCTAATGGCATTATTGCACTCATTTCTAGTCTTTAACAACTTGTCACAATGGGAGACGATAACTGTGACATAATTTCTTGGAGTAAACATATGTGCTTTCACCCCAAAGGGTCCAAGTGTACTTTGCCAATATGAGCGGCAATAACCATCACTCCCTGCCTGTGGAACAGCTCTCTGAAAGCACAGAGCAATCCATGTGGAAGTATAGAGAAGAGAACAGCCCAGTTTTGCTTGGAAATTGTTGTACAGATGAGCTGAAGGGGGGATATTTCAGAGTGGTGGAAAGGAATTCTCAAACATTCATTTGATCAGGACAAACAGAATAAATACCCCATCATGGCCCAAGGATCTTTAGCAGAAACAGTAATTAAGAATATCAGCATTTAGATTTCTTTTTAAGCATTGCAAGAAGTACAGGTCCCTTTAATTTCGTTGAGGGATTCATTCAGCACCAACTCTGAAAGAAGAGCTTTCCCTCAGAATAATAAATACTGTTTTCTCAGGCTCTGTCTCTCCTGCAGGTCTCTCTTCCATGGCCCAGCAAGGCCTGTTAGTAATTAGGTGATGAGATTTGACAAGATCACAACATAGGCAGATATGGCTGCAGGTTTCTGTCTCAGTTTTCAATTATTATTTATCTGCACAAAACAGCTCCTCTGCTACATTGTAGTGGTTCACAGGGTAATTTTTCAAATGAGCATTTTAGTTAATATCCCATAATGGCTCAGATATGCAGACTGAACCTCCTAAAAGATGTAGATGTTTATGGTATTTACCGTAACAGTTCCAGCTCTTGGACTGATTCCACAGTAATGCCTCTTTCCAGACTGGTTCAGGGCAGTCTATGACAACCATCACAACATTTGTTCTTTCCATCTCAGGAATGGGTTCCCACAGCTGATACAGATGCTTTGCCTGGCTGCTGTTGATTTGCTACCGATGGAGACCCTTCTTAGACAGCAGAGGCCCTGCTCTGGTGACAGCATTCACATCCCAAGCAGTACAGTGTCCTTCAAAACAATTTGTGCACATCTTTTGTCATTATTTATTGTACCAAACTTGCCCAAAAATATGGTTTGAAAACAATCTCAAGGCTTTTCTCTTGCAGCTTGGGACATTCCCATCTACTGCTGTGAGAGAAAACAGATTCTGAGATTGGTAACTGCTTCTCCCTGAAAGCCTGGCATAGATGTCGACACAAGCACTAAAGACTATACCATTACAGCCCTGATTTGGGCTGTACTGCTCATGATTTTCTCCTGCATGTCATTTACACTCTTCTTATCCACTGCTGGCGGTGATGGGGGTATGAATCACATTCCTGCAGCTGGTAATTTTAGAAACACTGCCTGGGAATGCTGCTAAATATAGAGAGGGGCGAGTAAAAGCCCTTCCTTTTATCAGGCATCTGTGTAGGTTCTTGGCATCTCACGGGTACAGGTTGCATTGTTCCTGATTTAAGGCTCTGGAGAAGCTTTGATGAAGCAGTGCCTGTCCATCAGAGAGCAAAAAGCTGCCTGGGGCCAGCAGAACATCACACAGGCTGAGAGGTCTCCCAGGACCAGGCAGCATATTGGCATTTTGTCAGGTAGGACTGTGCCCATGAGCACTGCCACTGAAGGTTTAATTTGAGATCTGCTCTGTGACATTCACACGGATCTCCAGGCTAAGCAGGAAGGAAGAAGCACTTGCATTTGTATCCACAAGCTGAGGGTAAAACACACAAGCTGCACTGGGTGGAGAAGAAGTAGACAGTGTAGACCTCTAGGCAGCACATGAGAGTACAAGCCTGCCCAGTAGGAAGAATTTAAAACACCATTAAAGGCCAAGTGAATAAAACTATCATGCAGATCATGCCTGACAGCTTGACTGTGAGGACTTGGGTTGCCATACAAGAGATGTTGCTGCAAAGATCCTTTTGGACATCAGCAGTTGTAACTTATCTCAAACGGTAGAGAACATGGAGGAATTCTGCCAGGACTATTTCTTTGAAGAAATCCAGGGCTCTCTTCTTTACTAAGGTTGTCTCTCTCTAAGTGAAGGGTTTTGTGCCCCATGAGTCCACTGAAAGGCCTTCCAGAGCAGTCATGGGGCAGGAGAGGCAGCAGGAAGGTGAAGGCAGGATCTTCCACTCAGGAGGACTGAACTGAATGCAAGTGAGAGTAAGAATAAACTTCCCCATGTCTTTGTGGTGCCAAAGTAATGCAGCTTTATTGGTGCAAAGCCACAGCCCACTCTTGCTGGCGATGGGAGAGAGATTCCAAAGTTTCATGTTTCATAGCTTGGGTTTCCTTCAGGAGCAGGAAGTCACCCTGGGATGAGCTCCCACGGTGTTTCTTCATCTGTCTGCATGTAAAGGGAGGTGGAGAATCATTGTTTTGCCTTGTATTTTTTGCCTAGATTTTTTGTTTTCACTTTTTAAAATTTCCCCCTGGAGACCCAAAGTACATTCCTTTGCCAAGTACAACCAAGTAAGTATCAGCATTTTCCTAGAAAATGTCCATTCCCAAAATGGTTTTCTGCCCCCAAAATGTCAGTAGAATTATTTGAACCAGTTCCATTTACACTGGCAGAAAAAAACCCAACGAGATGCCAATATACATCTCCATGCAAATGACATCTTGCAGCCCTGTGATAACCAAGACTTGGAACATTCTTGTACATAGAAAGAGAAAAGAAATGGTGTGTGTGCCTGTGTTCCATGGGTGACAGGAAGGAGAGCCCATACAGAAAAGGCCTTGCAAGCCAGAGCAGAAGAGAGCTTTCATCTTCTTCCAAACAGAAAAGAGTCTGCATATCAACTGTAGAACAGAGGTACAATTTCTATGCCAATATCAAACGCATCCTGCATGCCAGCGTAGAAGGAAACTTACAGGTCAGTATAAGGGAGCATTTCTGTAAATCACACTACAACAAAGGTGCTTAGACTGCCCTAAAAGCAAGTGCTTATTTTCCCAAATTAGCCCAGAAGAAAGCCTACCAATGGAAAAGAACCTCAATAAAAATCTCTTGTAGCTGCCCTTGAAGAAAAAGAATGACAGAACCAGTCTTTTCAAACCTAAACCAATTAACAAGGTAAAAGAAAAAGTCTTATGATAATTAAAAATTAAAACCAACAAGACAACAGTGTAAAAAATGAAAGAAATTAATAAAAACAATTAGCAGAGATGAAAAAAACCCGAGATGGAAGAGATATAAATTGAACCTATTATAAGGCACTAATGACATTTGAAAACCTAATTTTTACATTGTCAAATCATTTTGATTAAGTGTTAAAAGCTGCTCTTATGAACTTGGCATATATTGTGCAAGAGCAGTATTTTCTGGCTTTATCTTTTTCGTTTTCTCTGAAAAGCTGCTTGTGTGCTGAAAGGAGCAGCGAGCACTCAGGACTTATCAGTGCTCCTTTCCCTTCCATTCCTCATGCCAGGAAGCGCCAGCCCTGCCTGACAATGCCTGTTTTTATGTTCACAGGGAGAGGGACCTAAGTAGGGGTGGGGGGCAATGAGGAGACAGAGGTGAGAAATGATGAAGGCATTGGGTGCTGATGAGAAAAACAGACGTCTTTCTAACTAGGAAACTTCTCTCCCTTTTTCCCGTTTTTTTCCCCTCCTTTTTCTTTTTTTTTATTTCAAAAATGGAATAAGCAAAATAATTGAAAGAAAGAAAATTGACTTTTTATGGCTTTTTAAGTGCTTAACATGAAGTTTCATCTAGTAAAATTATTGTTATTTTTATCTTTAGCTGCGTCGTTCGTGCTTCTCCCTAAAGAAGCTATTTCTCCAGTCAGGATGCCAGCTGCACGGAGCCGCGCCGGGAATGACAATGGCCTGTGCAAATACAATGCATCAGCTCTAAAGCTGTGCTCGGGAAGAGCTGCTGGCAGCACAGGAGGAGGCAGGCAAGGCCTGGCCCTGGCACGGGGAGTGACCACGGCTCTGTAGCTGCAGTGGGAGTTGAGGATGCTGCACACCTTGGCTGCGTCCCTCAGTACCGACAGCAGCACACAGCAGGGAGTGACCAGCCAGGGAGGAGAGTGCTGGATCCACTCACACTTCAGGAGGCTCCTGGAGGCCAAACGTGGTTATTGATCTGGAATTTGTGACTCTGGATCACCAAGGCCTTGGTTTCCTCGAGTCACTTCAGTACCTCAGGCCCCATCACATCAGCCCTTGAGAAGCTGAAAGTCTGTGGGATTGCCTTGTTTCAGAGCATGGCCTTGTCTTTTCCAGCCTTGTCTGCAAACTCTCACTGACAAAAATTCAGCACCTTAACATACCAGGCACCAGTAGACTTGTGCTAGGGCTTCCTGCTCCAGAATTGGCCAGAACAGTGAGAATGCGGGGAAGTTTCCATTGGGATATTAACAACTTTCAGCAAGAAAAAGAATTGCAATTTTTTTAATTTTTTTTTTTTTAAACTTGAAAACTGAGAAAGGGCCAGGAGAGCACTTTGCAGGCAGGAGGGAGTATATGGCAGTTTGGACAGTTCCTGAGTGTTGTGTACTCTTCAGCTCTGTCCGTAAGAGAGAGACAGCCCTGTAAATGACAGATCTGGGCTTGGTGAGGGAACACAAGAGCCCCAGTGCAGCATGACGGTCCACATGCAGCACTAGGGAACAACAGGCTTCTCCCCAGCACACACAGCTCAGCAAGTCACAGGAACTAGGACAGGGACACACAGGTATTGTCACCAAGGGCAGCAATCAGATGAAGGTGATTACACAGAAAGCAAATTGGGCTCAAGAAGCTGGCACGCCTGGAAATGATGGTGCAGAGAGAATCGCTCTGCTTTGGCAGGGCACAAAGTCTTTTTACAGAGACATTGCATCCCTCGGGATAAAAGATTTGATCACAACTCTCTTGGTGCCAACCCGACATAGAAGAGAAATTGTACATTACAAAATGTTAAAAGACAGCTAAAGGGAAGGTGTCAGAAGAGGGGATGGAGAAACAAAAAAGATCAGAATCAACTTAGAGAACAAACACTGAAGGTAGAATTAAAATATAGAATTTTGGAAGGTAAAGATTTTAGAAAGAAACACATATTAAA
The DNA here is from genome assembly GCA_013397935.1 of Dasyornis broadbenti. Taxonomy (NCBI): domain Eukaryota; kingdom Metazoa; phylum Chordata; class Aves; order Passeriformes; family Dasyornithidae; genus Dasyornis; species Dasyornis broadbenti. Next base: position 60,224 of record VZRN01000472.1, on the reverse strand, counting down.
GAAAATAGGAGGGGGTGTATAAAGAGACAGGACATAAAGCCAGGCAGCATGGCCAGTGTCATTTATATCAATTTTTAGTGCTCCTTTTCTGCTGCCCTAGGAATAGTTCATAAACCACAGCATTTATTATAGGGGTGGTGTCACACACTGCAAACCTATTTGTGAACGTTACCACTGGGGGATCACATGTGGAACAGGCTTCCATTGCAGCTGACAGGCTCAATAAATTCAAAAAGATCAAGAAGAACACAGGTGACAGGGAGTATTTGGAGTGTGAATGTTCTTCTCTCTTTTTGTTGCACAAAGAAAGGAATGTGAATCCCCCATGCTACCAGGCATCACGTTTTTATTGTAAGCCTTGTAAAATCTGATGTTAAAGTCTAAGTTCTCGGGTCATGCAATTATGTGAGTATCTCCTTTCATTTTTTAAAATGTCAGTTTCTAACCTGCCTACCTGTGGAGAAAGACTTGGAAGCACAAATATGTACAGACTCAAAGCCAACTAATTATTGATCTTTTTTTTTTTTTTTTTTTTTTTTTTTTTAATGCCTTGATGCTGCATTCTTGATTTTGGATTTCCAGGGTACAGACAAAGGGCACAATGGCTTTCTTGCAGCCAGCACCAAGGCACATGTGAAATTCTTAGCATATTCCTCCAGTGTTAAGGTCTAGTATCTCCACAAACTATCTTTAGAAAAACCTGTAGGCCTTGATGCGAGCTATAGAGTCTTGACCAACCTTTAATTTACAGAAAGTGCCTCACAGAAGTGAGAGAATACAGCTAAAGTCTACAAAGCTTAGCCAGCTTTTATTACCTGGAGGTACATTCCTCATGTTTAATATTTATCATATTTATCTGCTCCTTTTATTTAATTACAGTTATCTGGGAGCAAGCATCCATTAAATTCTGTCAAAACTGGATACAGATCCATGGCGCAAAGAAGAACCATGATGATGAGGATTCTGGAGTGAAAAAGCCATATTGGGGGTCCACTGAAGAATTCATTTAATGATGTGAGAGAAGAAGCAGCAACTCAGTAGGTGAGAGGGAATGCAGGCATCTGGATCATTCATGCATTGCATTAAAAAGAGTAGCAAAGTTGTTGAAAACCCTCTGTGGTCTGTTTTCAGGTGCTGAGCCATCCTTGATGACAGTGTAGACATAGTAAAATACATGATTTGCGAAAAGAGGAGTACTCCTGTCAGAAAGAGCTGATTGCTTTGAACAAGGCCACTGCAGCATAGCCAGGATTTCTGTTAGCTCTCCTCTCGGCAGGTGCCACAGTCCTGTTGTCTCATGACAAAGAACAGTGGAAGTGAGGATTCACGGCGAGTTTGGATTTCATCTCCTCTTTCTAGTTACCTCCAGCTCCTGTATTTCTGCCTTGCTGCAGGAACTGGCTGTTTGATTCTCCGGTGCTGTGCTGCAGCTTGTCTCCAGCTGTGCACTAGGAATATCAATCATGCCTGTGCTGCAGCAGGGCACGAGAGATGGGAGCATTTGCCTGGCTAAGGCTCCTCCAGGTGCTGGTGTGGATTCTCTGCTCCAGCCCCACGAGAAGCTTCCCTTGGCATCCACAGCTGCCAAAGCCACAGTGCTGCTCCCCCCAGGACTGTGCCAGGGCCAGGGCTGTGACAGAGCTCTGTGCCTGCACAGCCACTGTGCAACCTGCTCTCTGGGGAGCATGCAATATCTAATCCATGCATGGCTTCTGTCTGGCGAAAAACAAGAACTGAGGCTGCAGCTTCTTCTGCCAGTGTGCCCCTTCCACTTACAGTTGAAGTACTGCGGAAAATTTAGAAGGACAGACAAGCAGACGCTGAAAGGTTGAGTTGTTTATGGAGTCAGACCTTGGGAAGAAGCAGATTTCAGTTACTCAGGTCTGTGTGGTCCACGAAATGGCTCAATTTGTTTATGGGATCTGGTAGCCAAAGAACCTACATTGAGGAGGGATGTGGAGTTGAGCTGATGGATGTCCAGATGCCCAGATTTAGCAGACCAGAGTGGGTGTACATGTTCACATCTGCCTGTGTGTCTGTGTGGTTGCAGGACAGAGCAAATGTTCCAGATGTTCCATCAGACCAGATGTTCCATCTTCTCCCACCCTCCTGGTTGTTGTTAACTTGTTTTGAATTTTTTTGCTTTCCTCCCTCTCCACCCTCCTATTTGTGTGATCATCTCTCTCCTAGCTGCAGTGCAATCTAATTCTATTCAGTGCTTTGGCAATGGAGATCACTGGCTCCAGGTCAGAGAGAGTGAAGTGGCAGCTGGCTGGGAAATTCATCCTCAGCCTCTCCATGGCAGCTACCTGTGGACGCTGAAAGAGCCAGTAATTTGTACTCTGGTTCATGGACCTCATGGCCTAAGGAACAGCATCTGTCAGGACTGCATGGGACTAAAAGAATTTGTCACCACTGAAAGGACAGTGCCAGTTGTGGAGCTGGACTGGAAGAGGGAGCGGAAACAAGGTTTAGGAAACAGAAGAAGAAAACTAAAGAAACACCATGGTCACATTCTTCCTTGTACAACAAACTGATGCTAGATGTTCTCAGACTCTGCAACTTCATTCTTTTCCTGAAAAGAGAGAAATCAAAGGTGGTAGAAAAAAGGCATTTCTAATGTGCTGACCTTGAGGTGTGACGCAGTCAGGTCTAGGATTTCCTAACTGGTTACCTATTGCCTAGTCACCCCTAATGTTGGATTTAATGTTCATGGCTCCTCTGCTTAAGCAGAAACTGGACTCTTAACTCTTCCTAGGTTTATTCTTCAAAATCTGTCACAGGACAGTTGAAGAGGCAGAAGAAAGGCATCACTGTCTACCTAATAAGAAGGAAAAAGACAGCAAGGAGTCTGGGTTTATCAGCATTTCTGCCCCTGACTCATTACACGATTTGGTTTGGTTTTGTCTTTTGCTTCTTCACAGCACTCTTGTAAATATGGTGGGTGTATGTAAATAGCGTCGATGGGCTTGGATGGGAGCCATGCAAGAAGAGAATTTACAAGAGCAGAGCATGGTACTACAGAGCCTTAGCGGAAACACCGGAAAGACATGGCTTCCCTGGAGTCACTGTGAGATATTTCCATTTGTCCTTTGGCACAGCAGCTTCAAGGCCTGTGGCTGGCTCCTGCTGTCCCTCCTGTGGCTGGCTCCTGCTGTGCTGCAAACAGAGTGTGAGAACAGCACCCCTAGGATAGGGCAGAGCAGCAGCACTGCGTTAGCCAGCCGGGAGAGAGGGATTTGCACTGCTCCCAGCTGAGGAGGAAGTGCTAGCAGAGACATCCTGCAAGAGACCACTTCTCTTGAAGGGGAGCCCGGCACGATGAAAGTCACACAGTGAAAAGTCCTTGTGTGTTGCAGACTCTCAAACCTTCTCTCGGTCCCCTTTTTACAGTGTTCTCCCTCTCCCCAAGAAGTTCATATTTGAAAATGTAAATCAGAGGCAGTTTTTTGCTTGTTGATTTGGGTTGGGGGGGGTTGGTTTGTTCATTTTAATAAAGGAGAAAAAAGAATCGTGTGACTTTTTAAAAGTAAAGACTCTCTGAATTTTGGTACTTTACTCATGACTCTTGAAGGCCTGGGACTAGCATTACTAAGTGGGTTAGTACTACCAGTATCTCAGATTATTAAAGATAGAAACTGAAAACTAATTAGGACTTGATGTTGCTTTTCCCTCTAGTGTTCCACTCAGCTGGCTGGAGTGATACCAGCCAGTTTAATTTCCTTTCCTTCTGCTTGTCAGTTCCACTGTCTGTTTTTCATATTGGTACCAGGAAGCTCCTGGGTTCATGGCATATTTCAGGGAGGGAAGTCTTCTGTCAATATCCAGTGATTCTTCATCAGTTTAAATAAAGTGAATAGGATATTACAAATCTATTTTTTTGCTGATGGTTCCAAATTCATAAAGCTTACATTTTTACAGATATCCAGGCAGGCAGTCGAGGCCATTCCCTGCAGCTACTATATTCATTATCCCACCCCTTCCAGTCTAATTTTTCTCTATCTTGTTCTTACCTTCCCTTAGATACACTCTCTATTTCCTATATCTTCTCCCCAGCATTGTCTTTCTCATGCTGCTATACCAGCCATGTCCTTTTTTCCCTGAATGCCTCCTCCCCTGCAGTTGTTGTTTCACACCTCGTTGCGCGTGGCACTTTCTGCCTGTTGTGCTTCCACCGTGGCTCTTCTGCTCTCTTCCTTCTCTCCTGTACCTCTCAATTTTTCTCTTTGCCTTTGTCTCCTGCTGCCTCATTCTTCTGTCTCCCAAGGGCTGCTTTCCCAAGAGAAGCTAAGTCGAATTGATCTGCCATTTAATTGCCTGATGTGTTCATTGCCTGTGCCTGCTGTTTGAAATAGGTCTGCCTGAAAGTCCCTGGGGGAGGCGAGGTTGTGTGGCAATGGAGGAGGCGGATAGATGGGCTGGCAGCAGCTCAGCCAGAAGGCAGCTTCCTCGCAAACAAAACACCTGCCAGGAACACCTGTGCTCATAAATGTTTGCTGCCATCCTTGGTCAGGTCCCAACACTCGGAGAATGAACGTGTCTATTCCATGGCATCAAACCAAGGCGGCTTCCTGGCACGTGTGGAAGCTTCTAACTAGCACTTCTACAGAGCACTCCATGTTCAGGTGGAGAAATGCCAGCCAAGAGTCACACACCTCTGTAGCTATGGGCACAGGCGAACTGGGAGTCCTCCTGTCAGCCCAGCAGCACCAATGGGCCTTGTCATTGCACCTCCCCGTGGGATGGCTGAGTTGCACAGAGGTGCGGATGAGGGAAGATCATGACTTTGTCTTCATCTAAAACCTTTCCCTCCAGAATGTCAAAGGACTTGGTCAGAATACCTGGCTCCAGGCCTTATGGTCCCTCATGCAGGCAAGTAAGACTCCCTCCTGCCTATCAGGCAGGCATCAGGAAGTCATTGACTCATCCAAGGTCATTGCAATGATTCCTAGTTGCAGTTAAAATGAAATCGCTGTCTTCTGCTTCTAGACTGCAGACTCAGTCTTCTTTTCCCAAGGGTTTTAAACAGGGACTATGGTATGAATAGAAGCAAACTCACTTACGCAGACCCATTGTCTTTGCAGAAATCCCACCCATGAACTGAGCTTGGCTTTAACAGCACCAGGTTGATTAAAGGTCACTTAGAGATTAAACATCAAGACAATTGGTCTTGCCAGCAAGGCAAAACTAAGGACCTTTGCACTGAGTATGGTGGAGATGTCCTTCCCTTCCCCAATGTTTGTGCACATTTACCTAACTTGTTTGGTACAAAGGAAAAACATGAGCTCCAGCCATCTACAAGCACCCCAGAGGCTTCACCTCACCTCAGTGTTAACAGCTGGATGAAAGCCCCAGGCTCCAAAGGCTTTGCCAATTTTCTCCTCTCTTTAAACACCCCATGTGGCTTCTTAAGCTTTAGGCAGCAAAGCATTCATGGAAGAGCAGGCCAATCAGCAGCACCCATCACACTGATTTTTGCTGCTCTCCTAAGCACTGTCCACAGTGACTCTCGTTGTTAAGGGAATAGGAACAGATTATAGCCTGTGCATGGAGGAGAACATTACTTCTGCTTCGCCTGATCAGACACTAGAAATAAAGGAATAAGTTAAACTGAATAATAACAGATGAGAAACACAGCCAATCTGAATTAACCACAGCAAAAGCTGGCCAGTTGTCTTCACTGCTTTTGTGAAGCAATTTCATTATTTGCTCTGCAGCATCTAGCTAATGGCATGGCAGACATAATTAATATGGTACGGGCCTTTCTGGTGGGCAGGGCTGCACACACAAATCCATATCCTTGTATTGTTTCTGCTGGGGTTTAGATGCATGTATTCACCAGACAAAATATCATCCGTCTGTCTTTACTATCTCCCTTTCTCAGACTCTCTTTCTGTCCTTCAAGGCCTTGAGATTTCTCAGGTTTATTCCTCTGTTCTCTTTCTCTCAGCATTGATTAAGTCAGCAAGCTCCTTGAGAAAGAATCCAGTTTTTCATTCCACGTGTGAAGTGTGGCCCCAGTCCAGTTTGGATCCTGGAACTGCTACAGATCATCTGCACCTGTGTATACGCTGCAGGGAGCACAGGGTGACTGTGCTGGGACATTTCTGTGAGCTGTGCCCACACATGCTCTTCCTAACACCTGGGACAGCAGGATGGCTGCATATGTCCATCAGCACAGAGCCGGACAGCCCCATCCTCCCAGGTGCTCTTCTTCAGACTTTGAGCTTTTTGCACAGAATATTCTTCCATTTAGCAAAGTGCCTTGATTTGAAAAACTTTTAAGCTCGTACCTCTGTCTCACTGAATCAATGGGATTTAAAAGCGTGCTTAACCTCAACCATATTCTTCAGTATTCTCCTGAACTGGGCCTTTTACAAGGATACAAGTCCCAGGGAACTGGTAGGAGTTTTGCCTTCTTGCATGCTGCTCCTCATATACTATTGATGGAACAATCTGTTACTCATTAATGCTGTGGATTAAGCCATTTTGCCCGAGTCTGTTTTTTCAGTAGACATTTTAACTGCTTGTCTTACGATATATTTATTTGATTTCCAGTGCTTAGTTACAATATGACAGCAAATCTAGAGTAGGTTTAATAATTATTTATTCTGTCTCCTCAGGCATATATTGACTGCAGGAGGTGGCATGAACTCAGCGCTGGCATTGAGCTACAGCACTGATGGCCATCCTACAAAAAGAAACGGAGCAGAGGATGTAGTTGGAAATTTTTGTCATATAGATGTGAAGGATGGGAATCACTTCCACGTAAACCTGTCAGGAAGGTTCAGGGCCCTTGCTGCTGGTAAGTAGCTGTTCTTAGTATCTTTCTGGAGGAGAAAGGGTACAATCTCATGCTTAAGTGAATTAGTTTATCACTGAATAGGAGCCCCAGCTGTAGAACAGATATTCCCGAGCAAACCCAAATGATGTCCATGTGTATGTTATCCCAGAGTTACTGGCCTGCCTGGCTGGGATGTGGCTTTGTGATTGATGAATATATGGAAAGGGTACTGGACACCATGGAAGTGGAGCTTTGGTGGAGGTTGTTTCGTTTTTCTCTTCCTTGTGGGGATGAGGGGTTTTCAGAGCATTACAAACAAATCAGTCCCTGTTGTGAGGCATTCCACACTTGTCCCTCCACACTTGTCACTCTATTGGTCACGGTGTTGTTCCTTTTCATGCCCTGGCAGGAAGTTAGGAAGGTTTCCTTTGGTGGATGCTTTTCACGCTGGGGAGCAGTGGTCCTTCTGTGTATCTCAGCTCAGCACGCCCTGCCCAGAGTGTGTCTGTCCCCTCAGGGGCTGGACTTCTGCGTGCTCAGTTGTGCACTGGGGTACACACACAGGGAGCTACTAAAAAGTGTGTTCTTCACGTTAGACCAAGGTCTGCAGGGCCAGGGGATCACTGGCTACTGGAGAACCCTTCACTGAACCAAGAAAGATACCAGTACAGGTGGTGCAGAGAAGTTCTGCTACCGGACAAAGGGTAGTGGGACACAGGAAAGCCTTCAAAACAGGTTTACTGAGAGGTCATAAGAAAAACTGAACAACATAAACAAATTTGCCACATGTCCCAATATTACAGCTGTTCTTGGGGACTGGTTGAGTAGCTCACTGTGAAAGGACAATATTCCTCAGTCCTTCCCATGTCCAAGTGCATTCAGAGCCTGGTACACGTGACCTGGGGCTCTCTGCCAGTCCCACTGCAATGCCTGCCCTTTCTCCTGTGAGGTCTTTAAAAGCAGCCACAGAGCTCTGAATCCACCTGCAAATCCCTTGCTGCACTGCGTGCCAAGTGATCCTAATCAGCAGAGAGGAGACAGCCTTGGCCCAGAGCAGCAAAGGACACAACCTCCCTGTCGATCACAGATGGCAAAGACTGCCATTCACACTGTGGCTCGGGCAAAATGCACCCCTCTGAATGCTCAGGAAGTGTTCCAGGAACAGCTGCTCTGGGCACTGTGTGAGAGGAAAGGCCAGAGACGTTTCAAGGGTTTTATCACACTCTCACCAAGCCTGTCCCCCGTGGAGACACAGCCCTGACAGTTTTGTATTCATTGTCTCCTAGAAGGAAGGTTTACAGCAGGAAGGTGGCTGTTTGCAAGGGCTCAAGAATTAATTAGTGGTTTTCTTAGCACTGTTTAGATGCTAAAAGAAATCAAATCTAGGGCAAGAGCTGCCTTGTGAAGGGACCATTAACTATTTCAGTAAGCAGTGGCACTATGTATTCTTAGTATTTTTTTCTCCACTGAGCATTGTTAAAGTACAGAGAATTCAAACACCATCAGTAATTTCTTGACTGTAAGATAAAACTGGAGATAGAAAGATGGCTCACTGCAAGCTCCTCTTCACTTTGCTTTAGTCGTGGTGTTTTGCTTCATCGAGGTCTGAGGCTGACTGGGAGACTGTTTCAGTACCAAGTATTGTTGCTCTGGTGTTTATGGTAGAAGGTTCTAGGAGATAGGCACCATCAAATTTTATATTCTTCATTTGGACTGAATCTGTGATGGCCACAAAAAAAATCCAACCGCTTCTGATCCTGAACAAAGATGAGAGTTTATCTGCCACTTTGCTCTGCGTCTTAAGATATCCAAAATTCCAGTGTTGTGAGCTCTGATTTGGATTTCTGGCAGCACAACACATGAATTAGATAACTTGTTCTTCTTCCTAATACAATTAGATAATTTTGTGCTGTTTCACCAACCTCTTCTTGTGTGACTTAGGTGATGAGTCTGTGTGTCTGGGACAGGTTTAATGCCTACCCACCCACAGGTTCCCCTTAAGCTGTCATTCTACAGTGTCATTTTATCAGAGTTCCCACCTGAGACTGTGACTGCAGTGGAGTTCATTTAGTCTGACTTTCAGCTTGAGCTGCTTCCAGCATTGCTGCTTTCCCTGATTTTTTATGCTAATTTACAGGTGATCTCACAAATGTTAGAGGAGACTAAAGGACGGCTGTACAAACACCTCCCTGACCCATTACATTTAACCGTCAGGGAAGCTGATGTGAAAAGCTGTTTTTACCATGGGGGAGGGATGTTTAACTAAAAACGAGAGCTGTTCCCATGCTGCTCCCCAACAACTGCAAATCTGTGCTTAACACTGCAGGCAGAAGGGGAAGGATATTTCCTTTGGCCTGCCTGTGTCACCATTTCAACACACCCAAAGTCATGCCTGCAGGTGACCCACCAAATTTTCAATATATAAAATTCCAAAGCAATAATTTCCTAAGCTCTGTTTTCCCGAAGGTCATGTGGTTCTTAAAGCAGAAGAATCACCGAGAGATACAGTTCTAATTGTACATGATGGTGGTCTGATTAATTAAATTTAAATGAGTCTTCCAATCTAAAAAGCAGTAGTAGTCCTTCTTAGCTGGACTGCAGAATTTTCTATGCCCTGTAATGATTCTGCTGTTTAATTTACACTTTCTCTGAGGATTAGCCTGGCTGGTTTGGAAGACTTCAGACTGGGGCCAGTTTCTTTGACAAGTGGCTGGAACATGTAGTATTGTCTCCATTACTGAATTGCTTATTAACAGGGATAAAAATCTACTATTTCTTTTTGCTTTTTTCCTGCAAAGACAGTTTGAAATTATCTTTTCCAAGTACCTTCCAAGGAACTCAGCCCTTTTCTCTCTGAAGAAGCTCTTACTCTGATTACCTGCTGTAATGGAGGCTCTGTATGGGACTGCCTCAAAAGACCACTCAATAGTTTCAGCAGCCACAGTTCTCTGCAGACAATATCAGCTGCTGGTTTCCCATAGAGTGCAGCTCAAAGCACCAGACTGGGTGCCTACAGCAGCACCTGATGTGAGCCCAGGTTTTGTCAGGGCCTGTCTTTCACGCATCACCTCTCCCTGCTGCTCAGAACTGACAGCAGCCTGGTACCAAAACATCCTCCTGGAGCCCTCACGATTCTGCTCCTCACTGTGGCCATAAAGTTTTGATTTTTAAACAATGCAACATTTACTCAGCTGTAGGCTCTCTCTGAGAGGAGAGTCTGATTGACATAAGGTACAGTGGGATTGCCTAATGGAGGTTTGGGCTAGAAAGAAGCTGAATATGGTCACATATATGGTTTACAACCCCCAAAACAATCCTTCATTTTCATTGTAACCAGAATTTTGATGATTTGACCAGACATTCTGATTTCTGACCCAATTTCCGGATCTAAGAGATTCTGGACAAATAACCAGACCTTTTTTTGGGTATTCATATGAGTAATTAACATGAGGCTCATTATAATTGGTTGTTTTGTTCCAAACTGGAGAGGACTGAAACTCCCTGGTACGACTGCAAACTTCCTATCTTGCAGTTTTCTTTGAGTATTAACTTCATTTTATTGGCTCTACCTTGAGTATAACCATTTGGTGACTTCTTTCATTTCTATCACTCATTTCAAGGGGAAGCTTTTGGAAGTTTTTTCCAACCTTAATAATTCTAAGATGGGGCCCTACACAAGTGCTTAAGTTGGAGTCACAGCTATACAATATTGTCACAAGTTACAACCCTTGAAAATCTAATTTTAGGGTAGCACAACCAGTAAATCCACCTGACTTCCATGGTTGCTAAAGTTGTTATGTGGGCTGTATTCTGATGTTTCTGCCCCCCCAGTGACCTTTTGCTAACCAGAATCCCTGGGTATTTAACGAGAATGTTCCAGAGTTCTAAGTTTTACAGAATTTTAGTGTGTGGGAAGTATAGAAATGAATAAATAAATATATATGATAGACATAGAAATGAGTCCTCTCTTTAATTTGGACAGGTACAGCAAAAGCTCTACATTCCTTCTCCCCACATAGTGCCAGTTTGCCTCAGTCCTCAACCAATGGATCTCTACAGAGGCAGCTGCGATACCCCAGGCCTCATGGCCCCAGCCTGAATGGTCACAGCTTTGGCAGTATGAGCTGACAGCCTGTTTCTTTAGAGCTGTAGGTGGCTATCCAATAAAAGATGGGCGGAGAGCATCAGCTAGTTTCAGGTAATAAATGTCCATCAGGCCTTCAGTCCAACACTGATTTCTGCCAGCTTCACATCAGGGGCATACATGTGAAGACTCTGTAGCACAGTCCTCTGAGATTTGTCTCACAGGCAGCCCCGAGGCTTTTACAGAGCTCCCTAATCTTCTTTTGCTGTCTTGGAAATCTGTATTTCTACTAATTAGCCAACTATTGGAAAGCATGGCTGGACACTGCTGTTGGCAGAATTGGGCTGGCCTGCACCAGTCTCTCATTGTCCTGCATGGTTCTAGAGACGGCAATTCGCTGCTGCTGGCTTTTACGGTAGCAAGACACTGAGGAACTTACAGCTCAGCTTTTATACACTTAGAAAGGACTGTCAAGATGATGCAGTGCTGTCTCTCACTCCCCCTTTTCTTATTTTATGTAGAATTAAAGCCCACGAATGTGAGGAAAAACAGCCATGGCTGCAGTCAAGGCATTGTGCAAGTCTTCCTCCCACAGCAGTGCTGGTGCAACTCAGTGTAGTTATACTTTTTTTTCCAAATGTGGCCTCCCACACTTTGTGCTAAAGTCCCTTTCCAAACCAGTTCTCAAATGTCTCCTCCTCAGCTCTGCCATGTGACAGCACCTGAGGTGTGCTCTCACCGGCACTCTCAGTTAATACCACAGCAACCCAGGTTAGTACCCATCTTTCGTGAACGCACTTCTGCACCTCCATTCCTAGACCTAGATCTTTGCTAAAAGATAGTTCTAACCCAGCAGAGTGTGTTACAGCAACTCTCAGCTAGGTTTATTGAGCCACAGTGGCAGATTGAACTAATCAGCCTCGTTTATACTTATGGTGAAGGCAGGAGAGAAAATTAGCTCAGGACAGAACAGGCAGCCTTTGCTCTTGTCTGACTAATGACTGATCTGCTGCTGTCCTTTAGCCCTTCCTTCCTGCCCGCTTGGGACACATAACCTGCAGAAGAAGACCACAGAGAGGAAATCTGAGTAAAGTAATCTCTGCTTCTGGAACAAGTGTAAAAGCAGCAACAGCAAGTACTTAAAGGTCCTCATTGTAGTGAGCATGCTGCACATTAAGATGTACCAAAAGAGATGGACTAAAGCACTAGGATGGCTACTGGGATCTCATCACCTTTTGTCTGGTCAAGCTTTGTAATTCTTTTTTGTTAACTAACTATAACCAGATAAAATACGAGGAGATCTGTGAAAGTAGTTGCTGTAGCAGACAAAATGACTTCTGAGGGGACAGTTTCAGCAGTGTTACTGAAGCCATACTTTTTTGCATTGTTCTGAAGTGAAACATGAAAGCTACATCATTCTTTTGGTTTGACAGAACTGCAGGCATGGTGACAGCTGTGTGTAACAGCGATCATTTAACACCTTGTTAGTCCTCGGGGACCCGTGCAGAATTAAAGTTGTGTTTTACCAGCGTACACACACAGGCAGCGGCAGGAACAACTTCCAGGATAATAGCTGTACTGCTAGCACTGGCTTTAAATGGTAATTCCATTTAAAATTCCTTTAAATGGAATTGTGTATCTCTATTTAGGTAAATATTGAGTATCTATCACAGTGGCATTTCTGGAATTGCAGTCGGTGTTAATCAGGAAGCCATTATTAAACAGCCACAAATCACAGGCACAAGTAAGTAACCTTTCACTCAGCCTTGCTTTCCCCACTTAGCTCCCTGTATTTAGCCAGGCCTGCACTGGGTGTGAAGCTGCTCAGGCACACAGAGGTATCCAGCACAGAATCACAGGCAGGAGCTAAACATGCCATTTCAATATCTAAGGACTAGAGCTTTCTTAGCAGCAAGCTGAGAGATTGAGAGAGCGGCAGCAAAAGGGACAGAGACATGAAAGGACAGGAAAGGGAAAAAACTAAGGAGGGGCACCCGTTAAAAGGGAATAGATAATCACCTAGAGGAAGGAGCTAAACAGAAGCATAAATGTTTAAATGAGGCAGGGAGAGGAGGATGGATAGACGAAGAAGGATTAGAAGGTAAAAAATGGGAATGGAGCATTTCCAGAGGTAAAATTGAAATAGAAAAGCATTCAACAAAAAGAGAGTTTCATTAAAAAGAAAGAAGGGAAATATCACAAAGCAGGCACAGAAATGAGCATCTGCTCTAAAGAAAGCCCATGACTGGAATATTGCAAAGAGAACAGTGAGGTGACCCATGGCCAAAAATTTGCACTGTTTCTCATTAATACTGAGATGCTAATGTCTGCCTTCCCCAAATCTCCTCTTTCCTAGGGTACCCTTTCTTTTTGAAATATTCTGCTTCAAATACAAAATTGAGGCAGTTTCACCAACAGGGAATCCATCCCTGCAGTGTTGAGCTTTCAGGTTGAGTTGGCTGTTCCAGACAAGTCTAAGTCTTTATCAGTCAACACCAGGCTCTTTCTTTAATGTATATTACCTGCTTTCCTATTATTATTATTGCTATTATTATTACCACTACCATTTTGTTCCAAAAGTTCATTCAGACCTTGATCATGGTCAAATTCAACTGTGATAATCATTATTTTAAAAATTTCAAGTAGTAATAAGCAAAGGAAATAATGTTATCCCTCTGTCCAACAAAAAGATTATTTGAACAATGTACTTTTCATCAGGAAACTTCCATTTACTGAAGCTGTTCCTGGAAATTTTTGAATCAGCTACGGAGACAAGATGGACGTGTAGCAGTTCAGTAAAGCTGAGCTTTATCTGGAAGACTGTGTTTTTGCAGTGTCAGACAATCACGCACCCTGATGGCTACAGGCAAAAAGAAAATTGGGCTTGTATCCCTGGAGAAGGATCATCTCTGATAGCAGTGTTTCCTAATATACTGCGGAGGCATTAAAGGAGAAGTGCCTCCTGCGGCCTTCCTGCCTGCACAGCTCCAGGGGGTTTGGAGCAAGCAGCGAGGGCTGCCTGAAAGGCTGATCTGCCTCAGCCCTGCAGCCCTGCCAGATCCCAGCCCCCGTCTCAGGGCTGCAGTCCAGGGCAGAGCAAGCATCCCCTGACGATGCCAGCAGAGAGAGAGCCCACGTGTGCATGGATTTGAGACTGAATGTGCTCTCTTGGGGTGTGCGTAGTCTTGGGATATGGATGTATGTTTTACTGTAGTTTTTATTTAAGTTTTCCTGGTTGTTGGGCTTCTGCTCTTTTCAGTTCTTGTTGTTCCCTCCCTGACACAGCCAAACGAGGCCTCGGGTTCAGCTTTCCAAATCAGCCTCCACAAACTTGACTAGCCAGATCTCCACAGGGAACAAAGTCACATAGATTTCTGTGACAAAACCCATTGATCTGACAGGGGTTGAGATAAATCTGCCTCAAAAAGTTAACGCAATAGAAATCCGGATCCGCAATGCAAGATTTCAGTGACAAAAACAGGGAGCTGACAGGGACTCAGACAAATCCATCCATGCTGAGTGACTATGCATTCATTCCACACACAACTGGCTGCTTGAAGAGATAGTGATGAGAGATCCCCACACAGCATCTAACACGGCATCGGCATTTGTTAGGAGATTAGTGTCGGGAGGGAGAAATACCCAATTAAAGAGGTATTACTCTGCCATTGGGGGATTGGGAGTAAGTAGCAATAATCATGCCAGCCACTGCCACAATAACAGTGCTGTGAAGGAAAAAAATGGAATGTAAAAGAGTTTGAAGAAGAAAGAGAAAAGCAGAGCGTATTCACAGGTTTGGAGCTGTGGCAATGAAACAGCTCCAAAGAAGATAACCAGCTCAGACTCTAATTTAAAAATGTATGGGATCAGGACAAAAAGCAGTCTACATAGCAAAATGGCAAGTAGATCATTCAGGGCCCATGTGTTCCTGTCCAGCTGGGAGAGTTACAGCAGAAACAATGACTGCAGGGTGGTAGAAGCTGGTGCTCAGAGCAGGTTATTGGTGCATTTGCGCTGCCACAGCACAGACTGCTTGAGACATAAGAACATGAGAGCATGAGGAATTGCTTCCTGGAGCAGAGCACTGGGCCATCTGGTCAAGTGTTCTGTCTCCCCCACAGCAAAAGCACATGCTCTTCAGGGGGAACCTGGGAGCTGTGGCACTTTCTGCCCTTTCCCTCCATGTTCAGAAATGTTGGATCAGCGATGCTAATGAATACATCCCTGCCCTGTTTTCAGTAGCCCCTTGCAGATCTGTTCTTGAATTTGTTTCATAACTATTGAACCTGATGGTATCACATTGCTCCTTTGCAGACTGGCTGGTTAAAAAAAAAAAAAAAAGGAAGGAAGGATTAAGAAGAGGACCTGTGTCTAGAGCAGTAGCCTCATGCCTGGAAAACTCCGATGCCATTTCCTACTATGTTGGAGGAAAGGTGCTGAAATTAAGGCTTTTAGATTCTTAAAGATTATGATTTTCAGAAACAAACATATCTAATACCCATTGATATCAATCAAAAGGAAATAGACTCCCCAGGGCTTTTCAGTTCAGCAATTTGAATTGCAGTTATGCAGTTCATGGTTTGAAAAGTGTATCAGTCAACTCTGCATCTCTAAATTTCTTAAAGACCTTTAAAAACTTAACTTTATTCTCTGTGCCCTAGCCTCCAAGTTCTAAGGAGAAGGTTAGAACTGCCCATCTCAGAGAGGTGTGATAAGGAGAAATACATCTGAGACCGTGAAGGGTTCATCTGCTAAAGCCAAGGAATGGTCTAATGAAGATCGAGAGCTGTCAGAGGTTCACATTTGCCAGGGGCAATCTGCTGAGGATCAGCCAGTGAAATGACCTTTCCACACTCACAGAGAAGCCCTAAACACACGGCAGTGTAACCATGGTGTGGCTGGCGGTGAAAGGAGGTGTGGAGGTGAACAGTGAAATATAGCTGCAGGGATGCTGCAGACAACACTCTCTGTCTGAGTCTGAAATGCTCCCCAGCTAAAGGGAGTGCATGAGTGCTTTACAGTCTTTACAAATTTTTCCAAGACTCACATCAGCTCCGGTGTTAGTGCCAGCTGACCTGAGACTGCTCAGGTAGAATGGACGCCAGTGGCAGGAGGCTACTATGCTAGTGAAGGTAACTCCACATCCTCAGGTGACAACAGATGTCACAAAACTTGTCACCAACTAGAAAATCCCTGTTTGCATGTGCTTGCTGTGGAACATGTCAGGGAGATGCTGCCTATGTAGTGGCAGGAGAAGCTCCTGTTGGATTTCCCTCTGATTGCCCCTTCCAAAGGCACAGGCATTTGTCTTGCTTGCTTGCTTTCTCGCTTGCTGTTCTATCTTCTAACCATTCCAACTTCCCATCTGCTGCCAACTTGCTCATCAGTTTTCCTGCCTAGGAATGTGAAACAGGAAGAGCACTTCAAGCACTGAAGTAATTTTTCTGTAATGGATAAAGAACTACTGCAGCCAGGTACTCTAGTTACAGCTTAGAACACAAACTCAGCATCCCATTGTTGTTACTGTAAGCACCAATCTCTGCAGATGAGCAAACTGAGAATGATTTGGATATAGGGATTTGCCTTTTAGGGAGCATACGGTGTTGGTTAAGGCAGCATAACCCACAGACCAGAACAGTCTTATGGGACGAGTGATACACTTTTGGCTTGCCAGATGCTGGGTGAATCTGGGCCAAGTTGCTGAACAAGCAACAGTTTTTCACTTTTGTCTTCCTGGCAGGTTTCAGTGCTAACTGGTTCAAACAACTCGGTGCCCTTAGACTCAGACAGATCTAATGAGTGGATAGAAATGCAGCTGATGTGTAAGCGTGTGTCAGAAAGGGTAATGCTAATGCTAATACTGCCTCTAGGTGATTCCCCTTTTGGCCTAGGCACCTGGGACTCTGGTTTGGTATCCAAAGGAGGTGTTTGTAATTCAACTCTTAATGGTAGCCACCTCTAGTGCACTTCTTTGAGGTGTCATTTAATTCTTAGAAGCAGCCATCTCATCATGGAGCCATCCCGCTGCTGCAGCCCATCCATCAGACTGACTGCGGATCCAGGGAATTATTGGAATGGCTGAGCAGCACCCAGGGAAGGTGCTGTGCCGAGGGCAAGCTCTGAGTCCCAAGGTGTGCTGCTGCGGTGCGAGGCCTGGTTTGGGCACAGCAGCCGAGGCTCCCTCCCCTGCAGGCCGCTCCCGACACGGCGCTGCCAGGGCAGGGCAGGGCCGGGCAGGGCAGGGCCCGCAGCCGCCGCACGTGCCCCGTGCTGGCCCTTTAAATGTGCCCCATTTCCGGCGGGGCCCGCGCCCCAGGAGCCATTTGGCGATTCGCTCCCGCTTCGCTCCGTGCCCGGCCTGTGCTGGTAAGCGACTTCAGCTGCTCTATTACCCTACCGCTGCTTGCCCTGAAAGACTTGGTGCTTTGTTTCCCAGGTGGTTTTTGTGGTTTTCACATGCACCAGAAATAAACGAAAAAATGGATGTGGAAAGTGACAGGAAAATTGATCTACAAACACCAGAGGTTTCTGTCCAAAAAGGAGACAGAGGAGTCCCATAGCGTTATTCGAATAAAGAGAGAGGTCATGGGACAGTTTCCCGTGGAGTCTCTCAAATTGCTAGAGGGCGCGGCCTCTTTTTATCCCAATTTCCCGGCCGCAGTTCCCTCTCTCTTTCCCCGTTGGCTGAGGTACTTGAGAGGTACAGACTTCCCGGAACCCCTAATACAGACCCCTTCTAATGTACCCCCTTTTCTTTGTGTCTCTGTTCTTTTTCTCTAAATCCAGGGATTTGGCACGGCCTTGGGTGAGTAACAGTCTGTGTCAATTGTTGGAATTCCTGCGTAATGTATGGTTCCTCCCATTGCTTCCTTCACCTGTCAGTATCTGGCCTTATCTACCAGCAAGCCTCACAGTTTGTAAAGACATCTCCCCTTGTTCCTTTCAAAAGGGAAGCTCTAAGGGTCCCCTAGACTGTAGTGTCCTGCCTTGAGGTGATAAAGGTTTGCTAAGAGAGATGTGCTAACATGTCTAACATGTCTCCTGGGATTTGAGGGTTCTGGTTAATATTAAAAGTGCTATTCTGGCAAAATATCTGCCCCATACCCTGATTAGAGTGAAAAAACTTTCTGTAAAACCCCAATACTTGCCATATTTATAATGTTCTTTATCAGTTCAGAATGTTCTCTGCAGTTGTATCCTATTTGCTTCATATCACCAAGTTTCTAAATTTGTGATAACTGGCACCTCTGTAATTATAGAAAATAAGTGTTTCACAGTGTCGGGCACCCCAGCAGGATAAAGCTCTAAGTTGTAGCCTTGGCTCCCCCACAAGTATTTTATCTTCTACTCACGGCTTGATTTGTGGAGATGCCAGTACTGCTTCAGCTCTACAACCCGGGTGCTGAGCTCCCTGAAAGGGCTGTGAGGTTCCAGAGCTGTATAAAGCATCATTATTATGTCTATTTTTATAGAGAAGAAAAAGCACGTTTGCAGCAAACAACAAAAAAAGTATTTCCCAGCTTTGAATGTGATGTATAGAAAAAGGTATATTGCTCAGCTATTACAGTACCTCATATCAGTGAAATATAGGGTGTTCCTCAAGTTGTATTACAGCTGCAAAAGCTGTTTCCTGAAATATTAGGCATGCCAGCCAGTTTGGATGTAAATAATAAGCATGTCCATCGTTAGCTTTTTAGAGGCACAGGAAAGCCATTTATTCAAGCGCCATCTTGAACCTTCACTCTCTGGGAGTAACTGTTGGGTGTTTCTGTGACCTGGAAATTTAATTTATCTGTAAACAGGTTTCCTTTGCTCCGCTTTGGGCTGTTCTCTCAAGAGGGGTTAAGCTGTACTTCAGGCAGCAATGAGCCCTGAGAACAGAAAACAATTTATTGAGAGTTTTATAGCAATATTAATCTGGAGCAGCTGTCTGCTTCAAAACATCATAAGCCAGGTCTCCTAAAATCAAGGTACTGACTTAAAACCTGTGATATTTACTAACATACACATGTAGAGAAATCACATTTAGTTTTTTGAGCACAGTAGATGTATATACTCTCAGGTTTTTTCATGCTTTCCGTTTCAATGCAGTTATTCTAGCCATTTTATTGTAAATTAAATTACTGTTTAATTATGTAATCCAGAAACTGGTACTTTAGTGAAAGGGTCAGGTATGGTTATATCCCTTATAAAATAGGTGAGATTTGACAGAGCCATTTTAGGAATTCACCTGGATTATTTTCTCAGGCTCCTTTCCTTCCCAGTGAATTTATTATAGTTAAGAACTTGTGGGTGCACTGTTGAGTTGGTATCAGTGTTTAGCTGTACCCTAAAAATAAACGTGCAAAAATGTGTTATTCTGACCGGCAGGTGTCTTGGTCTGAGGGAAGGAGCAGACTTTTGGGGACAGCAGATGAGCTGCATTTTAATGGTGTTGGTTTTTGTTCGGGCTCTGGAGTTAAAAGTCTGGAGGCCACTGTTATAAGCAATATCCTCTCTCATGCTCCAGTGGGATGGGGTTTTATGCAGGAAACACTGCCATTTTCAACAAGCAAAGGAAACTCTTCTTGCCTCATTACAGATGGGCCTACATGTAAAGGACTTGCAGGAAGAAAAGGCATGGGCATCCAAGTGAAAAGATCGTTTTTTCGTTTCCATGTGAGACCTGCAGCTCTCAGGAACATGAGTTAATTGCAGAGCGGTCAAGAAATGAAGCAAATATGGAAATGTATAGTACTGTACAATCTGTAGTCTTCTCACTTCATCCACCCCCTTCCCTCAAGTCTGAGCACTGATCACAGCAGAGTACTGGGTTTTTTTTCCCTCTTTGCTGATCCTGTCAAACCTTCCATGTCCCAAACCCCCTGTGTATAGCACAGCACCCACTGGAGCTGGTGAAGGGCATCGGTGCTCACAGTCCCAGGGGACACTCAGCAGCATCCTCACTGTGAGCTCTGCTCCATGGGATGAAGAGACAAAAGTAAAAACTCAGGGGAGGAAAAGCATTGGGTTTATTTTAGTATCATGCTGCTGGTATGGTTGTCAGTGTTTCTTGGAATATGTGCACATTAGAAGATGTGTTCTTTATGAATTTTTTATTGATCTTGCCTCAGTGACGGTGATTAATAGTATTTTCATCCAAAACTGTCACCTCTGCCAATAAATCTGAATTTTTCCCTGTTTGTGCTTCTGTTCTTTCAATTCCTGGAGAGGATGGATATGAGAGGAAGCTGAAGCTGTGGGGGAATGTTCTCAAGGACCACACCATCACCATATGCGACTCCATTAACCCAATCAAGTTCTTTTATTGTTACCTCATACTGTAGTGGTATTTTGCATCTGCTGAGTGGGGGCATCTGTGATAGATCTGTGCATGGATGAGAGGAAAGGGTTTCTTATTTCAAGGAATTCAGTGCCTAATGAGCTGTGCACAGGGATTGTATCAAACTATATTCAAAGATTATTAGGGCTACAGTGCTTGGAGACTGAAGTATTTTACAGCTTTTAGAAGAATATATAAATGCCATGTTTATTTCAGAAGAACTCTGCCAGATTTCATCTCTTGGGCAGAGAGGCAATTACTTCCTAATCGCTAATCAAACAAAAGGTGATGCAACAGCAATGCATCGCCTGCTACCTACAGCTTGCCCCTCCTGATTTGACTGCTGAAATGTAGTGTCTGCTGGTCTATCCCTTAGTATTAAAGCAAGAGGGAAGCTGCAGTTCAGCAGTGGATTTTAAAGCAGGTTATTCATCAGAACTGGAAGACTTGTTTTCCAATCACTTGCTAAAATTGGAAAAAGCTTTTTTTTTTAAGGGCACGCTCAGAGCTGTACAGTTTTTAGCTGACTACCTTCTTTATGGAGCTCAGGGTAAACTGAGGTACCTAAATATCTTTGTGAGCTGTCTTAACCACCCACTGGAGAGGAAGAATAAACAGAGGGTGCGTTACTGCGCTGCCTGTGAGTCTGCAGCTAAACCTCTGTTAAACCTGAATGCTGTGAAGGGTGAGGCTGTTTCTGGAGTGAGAAATTCTCCAAGCACTGGTTGGGATACCAAGAAAGGGGAATCAGCTGTTATCAAATGAAATTATTTCTTTCCAATTTCTTGGATTAGGAAAAAATTTCAAGGAACAAGGCAGTTTGACGTTCTTTTGCCTCTGAAGCTGAGAGAATTTCTGGGATATTAGTTGAGACAACCAATCAATAAGTAAATTGATTAAAGATGAACACTTTTGGCTTTTGCCCATCAGAAAATGGGAATGTTGTGTGGCTCCATTAGCCGACTGTGGACACAGTCCTTGGTGTCTGCCAGCAAGCTGGCAGTGCTGGATGTGTTGCTGTGTTTGAGAGGGGAATGTCTGTATCCCTGGCTCCCAGTTGCTCCATGCCCGCTCCTCATGTAGAGCAGGCTGAGTCTGCTCTGCCTGTGGGTGTCAGCCAGCAATCTTGAGGGGCTGAGGTCAGAATTAACACTCTGCATCAGAGGCTGTGCCCTCAGCAGTGATTTTTCTCATTAACTGATGATGAAGTTCTGTTTCCTAATAGATTTTCACATGGTTGCGTGGAGTCGCCATGAATGATTACATTATGTGTGTATCCCCAAAGGATGTGTATGTGTTATTTTTCCGTAGGTGTGTAAAACTATGCTGCCAATTTCACACAAAAATATTTCCTTTAGATACATCTTCTGAGACTGAAGAGGCAAATTGGAAATATTTGTGTAATAATTACTCATGGAGGGCCAGCATCTGAACATGTCGGAAATTAATTTGGTGGAATGTCTATGTGATTAGTCTGGGTGCTGATGCTATCTTGATGAGTACTTTCCTTCGTTTTTACTGATTCTTTTTCATGAGGAGTATACAACAACACTGTAATGTTGAGTTAATGAAGGTTGGGTTTTATTTTGGAGGACATATATATAATTGCAGGGAAATAAAACATCTGTGCAATGTATATTGCATATCTGTATCTGTCCTTAATTGTTACAGTTTTTATCCTTCCATTTTCAGAGCTGGAGACTGTGGAGTGTTATTGAATCTTTATTGCTTCTGAGATCCTAGATTGATATTTGGAAATAGTGAGCTATATAACATCACTGATCTGATTCTGCTTTCTGTGCAATGCAGCTTTAAATTTCTAAAGAGTCAAAGCTGCATCTTAAAATAAGATGCGGGTGCAGACTCCACTTCCTGGAGCCTTCGCTTTTGTTCTTTCTCGTTTTTAGTTTAAAATAAGTCATTCGGAATAAAAGCCTATTTTTGTTCTTTGTGGGTGGAAAAAGACTTGGCTCCCTCAGTTCTCATCCTGTGCACATCAGCGTGATGTATGTACACCCAGTGTTAGTATCTGGGAGATACCAGATAAAGCCTTCAGTTACTTTGATCTACTAGTCATGTGTTAAAAGTAGGAATAAAAGTTCCTTTCTCAAATGCGGAGATTTTGAGATATCTGCAGTGTTGTGCTTTCCATCCCTCTGCGTTTTAGAGCTGTAGGAAACTAATGTGGAGGGAGCCCTTGGGCCATTGCATGGAGCAGGCCACCCTTACTGCGGAACAGAGATTTTGTAACACATGAATATGGAGCATAAGGGCTTAGGAGAAGGTGTGCTGTGCCCAGCTGAGGGGCCAAGTGGAATTTCTGTAGTCCCCAGAAGTTATATTAAATTACAGAAACAGAAAATAAAGCTTATGAGGTCATTTCTTCCTTTCCCTCAGTTCCCCAAGGCAGGGTTTTTAATACTTAAACCATTTTTGACAGATGACTGTTTAGCCCGTTGAAAAAAATTTAAGTGATGGAGACTCCACAACTTCCCAAGGCAATCTATTCTAGTGCTCAACTGTCCCAAATATTATTCACATTTCATCTGTGGAGGACAAAGGCTGACATAGCTTCCATACAAAAAGAAAGGACTTTTAGAAAATACAGGATCTTTAATTTCAGTGGTCTGTTTCCCTTGTGATGTGTAAGCTGCTTCCCTCCCAGCAGACACAGCAGTGGCGCTGCTTGGGCATTTCCAGCTGTTTGTGAGCCTGAGGGCTCAGGAGCTCAGCCCTCCTTACAGTGTGAGACCAGAGCATAGGTGCCAGCACATTGCTTGTTCTCCCAGAAATTTTGTGTAGCTGGAACTTAGAAGTGTGGTCTATTTTTCTGGGATTTCTGGACGTGTGCAGGACATATGCAGTAAACTTGAGGCCTCTGAGGAGAGCAGGACAGCAGCTTGTGAAGAGTAAGAGATATTTAGCACCCACCTGTAAAGCATGCAGGAAGGGGAGGGTGAAAAAGAGAGGAAGCATATTAAAGAGGAGGGATATTAAAAACATTCACATAAGGGAGAGCTGGTGAAGATGCACAGGAAGGAATTTCAAGTCCTACTAGCTGTGTGCTGTTGTCAGAGTAGAAATGCAGAGGCCCAGTACAACTTGTGTTTGTGTCAGTTCCCTGGTGCAGAAGTGCTGTGATGTGACCTGGCTCTGCTGACGTGCAAGTGTCACACAGTGCGTGTTCCAGCCATGAGTTACAGCTCTGGTACAGTTGGGTAGGATGCTGCAGGAGTGGTCCAACAAGGTTCTTTGGGACCAGCAGGTGATGATCTTGTTCCACGGGGCAGGAGCTGACACTTCCTTTGTGCCATACCTGATCCATGCTCTGTGCTGCCACCAAACAAACTGAAAGAGGAATTACAGATTTTTTTCCTAGTGAAATGTGTGCTGACAGGAAGATCTGCAGGTGTAGAAGGTGTGCTGTTAAGGTTTGTGCTCCCACAGCCGGGGAGTGGCCAGAGCACTTGACACAGCTTGGATGAAAAATGAGCTTGCTATACTGACTTGCTCTTAAGACAGTTGGGTGTCTCAAAGAACAGTTAAGGGTCTTTGGTGGACAGCGGCCATCTGGATTTATTCAGATGCTGGGCTGGAATGAATAGCTGGTCTTGTGCTGTTTATCAAGGCATTAGTGGAGATTTGGAATCTGAAGCAAACAAAGCCACCTGAGACCCTGGCTGTGTGTACTGGCTCTGATATTTTTTTTTTTTTTTTTCCCCTCCCCCTAGATGCACACAGGGTAGCTCAGGTGTTCCCACTGTGTGCCTAGTGTCTGTCCTAAAACATCCTCTCTTAGGTGGCCTGAGAGCTCTCCCTAGCCAGTACCTTTGGTTTTCTTGGTAGAGGAGCAATGAGTGTGAACATTCAGACCTTCTGCTGCTGCTGTAGCTCATGCAAGAGGGTCCTGAGTGGGGAGCAGCCTAGAGCTGTGTTCCAGCACAGTCTCTGACAGGGAGCTGGTTTTGTTAGTGGTTTCCTGGCATCTTGGACTAGCAAGCTGTTCTCAGCTTTCAAAACTTTATTGTCAAAATTTTAACTGATAACTGTTAAATTTCACTGTTGCATTTGGTTTGGATCTGCTGCAAATTAAATCTGACTTCCTGAACCACCCTTTACAATGCTGCCTGCTGGAAGGGATCCAAGCGCTCCACCTGAGCCAATCTCTGGGTCAGGTTGCTTTCCCTGAGCTCTCTTTGTGGCTGAAGCAGATAAAATTTTCTCTCAGTTCTCATTCTGTCAGGTGTTTAAGAGCATCCATAATATTTTAATTAAAAAGGCAAAATGGAACAAATCTAATGGCTAGCTCTAGGTTATACAAATACCTTAGACCTGAGAGCATTTTTAGATACAGAAGGGTTAACTGCACATGGATTCATACTTGAATGGAAGAAGAATGACACCTTTTTGTTATCAGCCGTTTTGGTCCTGTCTTTTTTAATCATTTCAGGCTTTGAACTCCTGCTCTGAAAGAGAATCTCTGTCTCTTCATCTTCAGCGGCTGCCAGGTCTGGAGGTCTAATCAATGCAGGTTATTGATAGCAAATCAATTAATGCAGACAAAAGATCAAAATTAAGGGGCTTTCACTAAATTAATAAGTGATTCCAAGTCTTTTAACAGAGTGCCTGAGATAAGGGCAGCTCAGTCTTCTGGGACAGCAGCCTCCGGTCCTGTTTCCAAAGACAATCAGCTGGAGAGAGCGAGCTGTGCTTTTTACATCTGTTCCCCCATTTAAATAACCTGTTTTGTTCAATAGGAAGTGCTTAAAATCTGAGTCCGGCAAGGCTGCCAGGAAGCAGGCCCTAACTGAAAAAACCAGATTTATCTGCATAAGGGTGTCATGGTCTTGATCAGCTGGTTGAGGGAGGACCAGTTATTTCAAAAGCCAAATTTATGTAAGATCCCAGCCAACACCAGAGTTAACGTTTGCTTCAATAGCAGATACACCCAAAATTGAACTAGAGATACCCACAGAAGCAACTAGATGCAGAATAACTAGAATAATTTGGAGCTCTTGCCAGACTCAGTCCTTCTGATCTGTGGCTGGCCCTCCTTGGAGAAGGTGGGCCAGTCTGTATCCAAACTTCTTGCAGTTGTTTTTCCTGCAGGGTTCCCTGCCAGAAATGTCAGACAAGATGCCTGACACTCCTAGTACTGCCAGTACGTCCCAGCCCCACGGCCTTCAGCTTCTCCCAGGAGACTGGGTGGAGGGAGATTTGGAGGTTCGGAGTTCCATACCAATTAGAGCAGCTTTTCTACCTTTCCTCCTGCTTTAACCAAGGGCAACAAATGAACTGTGCCATGCAGGAAGAAGAGAACATCTCAGCCAGTTTTCATGTGTGTAGGGCTCGTGCTATTTCTGTCTGTTTCCTGCTGAACAAGAAGGACCATTCTTTGAAATGCCAGAAACTCCTGATGTGACAGTAATTAACAGGCATGAAGATGGAGCTGGGAAGTGGATTTCAGAAGCACAAATACAGTGTAGCTCCCTGAGGATGAAGAGTGGCTCAGGTCATTTGCAGTGTAGTGGAAACACTGTCTCCCTGTTTAGGCCTATCTGGGCTCTGTCAGGTCCCTATGCCATTGGTGCACAATGTCCAATGGGCCTGGATGCTGTTCTCAGGTGCTGAGCAGGCTCTGGGGGTTGAGAGCAGAGGTGACTGTGCTCTACTGGCACTTTCAAGGCACCACGAGAAGGGATCCAGTGGTCTGGCTTTCTCTATGCACTTGATCTTATGATGCCAGGCCAAATTTTGAATTAAATTCCTGTAGGTTTTGGTTGTAAGCCTAATTGCAAGCCATTATGTGCTAAAGAATACTTTTTATATGCTGTGTGAAAGATTTCTCATGACTGAAATGGCTGCAGCTTCCAAAACTTCTGACTAGAAGCTTATGCCAGAAGTGCTAATACTTGGATGACTATATGGAGATTTACAATGTGGCCCTTGTCATAGCCATGTCTGTGATAGCAGAATTGTACCTGAATGCCAAGCTCTGCTGGGTCAAATTTAATGTAATCAAGGGTTCATCTTTGCTGCTTTCTGCTGCTTTGTGTAGTGAGCTCTGCCTGCTGTTGCCACTCATTGCCTGTTCTATTGCTGCTGCTGAAATCCAGTGTGTTACTTTCATCTGCTTTCCTCTGGATTTAAAATAGCAACACAGCTGATGTTTGCTGGTCTAATCCACTGGTGATGATCTGCTCCCATCACAGAGTTGTGGAGCTGGACTCATGGCATGGAGCAATGGATATTGTAGTTGGCACTGCAGCCCAAAGCTTGGGTCACATCTGAGAGAAGGACTAAGTTAACTTCCTACCCCACAGAATTGTAATACTGTGAGAAGTGACTCCCTGAGGGTACAGTGCTGCTGTTCTTTGCTTCTGTGCCTGCAGGGAACGACTCTTTGCTATCCTGTGTCTTGCTTACTTCAGGCAGGGTTTGCAGCCCTCAGATGTGCAATCCTTTGCCTTTCTTCCACCGCTTTCAGTTTCCTCCTACAAACGCCTGCGCTGACTGCAGTTCTCTGCAGCCACATGTCTCAGTAACTGCTTAACCTCGAAATTCATTGCTAAAAAGATCTGACATCATAACACCCTGGAAAAAGAGTTTTAACTCCCTTTCCCCCTCTCTGGTCCTTCTCTTTTCCCAGGATATATGAAAAGCTGTAACTACTAAATCAAAATCTATTTGATTTTTGTACTCCCTTGATAACTGGGCAGCTGATCCCTATCACCCAGCTAAGGCTTATCTGCTGCCTCCAGCCTCCCTGCTGCAGCAATTGGTTCCTGCGGGGACAGTGCTGGGTTATAAAGTGAGACTGATATCGTGGTCAGGGCCTTTTGCTTTCTCACTGCGACCATTGTTGGTGATATGTTCCCGAGCAAGTGGCTTGGTTTTCTGGGAGAACTAGAAGGAAGAGCTGGGCCTGTGGGAGTTAGAGGTTCAGAGATATATTTTTAATCCCTTTATTACTTTTTTTAAGTTGTGAAGTGATGTCAAGGAACGTGCAGGGGCAACAGCATAGGCTAGAGCCAAGGTAATGGGTTGGTGGTTTTGCTTTAGCTCTCAGAGTTCCCCGATGAGATCTTGGCCTTGCTAAGGAAGCACTGACCTACATGTGAGTTGTTCATTTCAGCCTGTTCTGAAAACAGTTCTAGTAGAAGGAAAAAAATTGCCAACTGCCAAACTGCTGTGCTTGGTATGTTAGGTGCTAATGTTTGATGATAATTGTAATTTTTCTGTGAGTTTTCAGTGAGTTTACTAGGGTGCTGAAGAGGCTGGAGATCCATATCTGCACAGCTGGGTGTAGGTAGCTCACTCCCAGCTAGGTAACACTAGTAGGATGTGGGAATAGGAGCATTCCCACCCCATCCCTGCTGGCTCAGTCACGTCCTAACTGCAGTGATTCAGCTATCCAGAGCCACTGGAAAGGCTGCAGTCGTGTTAGCACCTTTTAACAGGCAAGATGGGAGATGAGGAAGCAGGGACTGTCCCAGCTATAACCATGCTGGTATTATTTAACTTGCTCAGCCATCACGTGTAATTAGAGTTTTGTTACTCTAATTGGGCACTAGCTTAAGGTGAGAGGGAATAGAGTTAAACCAAATTGCTCTTTCTTCCCTGGAACGGAGCGCTCTGGGCAGCACACAGAGCTTTTTTGGCAGTTTGGTTCAAGATTAGTTGGCAGTGTAGATAAAGCTGCATTTTGCAGTCCCAAGGAGAAGAGTGATGCTGGGTGGTTCCTGCAATAGGTGGTGTAAGAAAAATGCTGAGCTAAGGGCAGTGAAGCAGCTGGTGAGACTCAGCCAAGAGACAGAGATCAGCTGCAAGAAGTATGAAAATAAAAAAATGAGATGGTAATTATAACAGCTTCTGGGAAAGGCCTTTTCTCCACGTGCTTATTCCCAGCAGTAGTCATTGGCCTATGTATCCTGTCCCTGCTTTGGCAGCAGCCAGTTGGGTTGGATAGGGCAGAACAGAGGGTCCACAGCCATGCTGCCCCTCAGCTCTCCTGGTCAGCTGCTGCTTTGATCAAGTGTAAAGCTACCCCACACCTCTTCCATCTGCAATGATGTTTTTAAAACTAGCACAACTAGGCTGGCAATGTGTTTGTGTGGCCCTGCTTACAGGGGAAGGTGAAGCAGAGACTTAACTCCTCGTTTTTCAGTTTCTCCCTCTCCAGAATTGTGTGTTGATACTCTCCCCCCTTTGCTAAGAAAGGCATGGTGATAGCCAGGCACTGGCAAGCTGCCCCAGTTGGGTGACAGGAATATTGTCTGATCCTCTCCTTGCTGGGTTGCTCTGCCATGTACACACGAGCAGATCTGTTCAGTTCACGTCAGCTCATTTCAAAACTCTCTTACTTGTGTCTAATAACTAATAAAAATGAAATAGTGTAAGAGCGAGTTGAGTAGTCCCAGACTGGCTGCTTGCTGTATGTGATGTGAACTTACACAGCTGAGTTATAAAACCTTCAGCTAGGCTGATAAATATTATTTGGCAGTGCTCCCAAGCACTTGCATTGACCACTGAGATAAATGCAGGATTTTCTTGCTTTCAGGTGGGTAAAACTGTTCCAGTTGGTGGTTTTTGCAGCAGCCTAGAGCAAGCCAAAGTCCTGATGTCCTGTAGAGCTCTGTAGCTTGGCTCCAATGCTGACATCTGGACATCCAGCAGGTTCACCTGGATTGTCTGAAGTATTTCCTGCTGCTGAGTGGGTTACAGGCCCCTTCTCTGCACCAGGTCTTGGACAAGGAGGCATTGTGGCAACATTCTGATAAACCCTGGCAGTTTAATGGTTTGAAACAAATTCAGGAATAGGTGTTTGCAACAGTGCTGCACTCAGAAAAAGACAACTTCCTATGTAGGTAGTACTTATTTATAGTCTAGACAGATTATTTTACACTCCAAGACTGTGTAATTGTATGTGGGTAAGATACCAAAGCTCGGCTCTGGCAGCAAATGGCCATGGGCATTGTTATCCTCACTGAGTAGAGAAGTGTCTTTCTTTGAACCACCCCAAATGAAAAGTAACTGCCTGCCCAGTGATTTAAACCAAATGCCCTATTCTACATTAGAGTTGAATGAAAAGGGAGTGTTGCCACAGCCCAGTGGACACACAGTTACTTGCCAAGCCACGGGAACTTCACTGTTTGCAATCACATGGCCATGCCATGCTTCTCCACTGGTTCAATTCAAGCAACTTGCTCACAGCTGCATAGGCACTTGTGTTTTAAAAAGGCTTTTAAAATGCATGCACAGGTATTTGCCCGCACCTATCAGACCTCAACACCCAAGTGCAGGAAATGCATGTGCAGACATGTTGGCTGTCCATCTACAAAACAACCCGTGCTATTCCAGTGCTGTCTGTGCACCAGGAGGGTGTATTGCATTTGTGTTCTTTACCAGTGCCTTTCTGCAGCAGGAGTAGGAATGTAGGCCGGCAATTCCTTGCATTTGCTCCTGGCTGATATTGCTGATTGGCAAAGTGTTATGGTGGTGACAATGGGAATCTTTTTTCCTGTAAGAAATGTTGTGTATCTGCCTTTTCATCCTGTCACTCAGTGCCTTCTAGGTCAAGCGTAGAGACCACTCAAAATCCAGAGAGCACCATGTGGAATTACAGTTCTGCAGGCATATGAGGGGCAGAGCTTTCTGTGTTACAACTGTGATTAAACTTTCCCTTTGTTCTGCTTCTGCACTCACACTGGCACAGACATTCTTGTATTAACCACGCTAAAGCTTGTGGAGAGCTGAGGCAGCCTTGAAGCCCAGACTGCAATAAAAGGTCTGAAGTTCCACCTGTGTTTGGGTCAAGCTACCAGAAGAGAGTCCTTGCTGGCTGTTTGCCTTTACATCAGAAATGGCGACAATAAACTCTCCTGGGACTTTGTCCTGCAAGTGTTCCCTGGGGGACAAAGAGTCAGCTGTTGGTGGAAGTCGTACATCTCATGGCATGGCCCATTTCTGCAAAATGCAGTTGTACTCCAAATCGGGAATAGAAACACAACTCATGGTATTATTCTGCTCCTGGAAAGAGAAAACAAGGTCTAACAAGCGTGGTACAAAACTCTGATGCATCCCACTGTCATTTTCTTTCTGTTGTGGATACCCCAAACAGTGTTGCCTTCCCATTAAGGCAATGAACTGTAGTCTGCAAGAGGCAGTAAGATGCCTTCAGGATTGTTGGGATTTCTGTAGCGTGGCAGCAAGCCGTTGTAGAGCAGTTGACAGAAGTAAAACCATTTGTCCTTACAGTATGGAAGCATAGAGTGTGTCCAACCGAAATGCAAGCTCCCATCAAACAGATGTGTTGGGTGAAGCAGGGAGGGGGAAGGGTGGCACAGGGACAGCGGCAGAGCTAAAAGGAGACCAGCCTTGCTGGCCACTGCCTGGTAGAGCCCTGGTCACGGGAAGGTACAGTTTTGGCAATGAACGTTTAGTGTGCAGGTGGGCATTAGTTTATATCTAGTGTAATTTGAAAGCAGTCAGGAGCTAAAAAGCCCTCAAGAGCAGTGACACTGAGCCATTGGCACTGCTGCCAGCATTGATAGAAAGAGAGATTTGAGCTGGCACTGGAAACACAAAACTGTGCTTGAAAAAATGTGTTTGACATTGGAAAATAGAGTTTGCTACTGTTGTCCTACTGGGTCAGGTAAGAACTCATCAGGAAACACTGGACACAGATGACGGTTCCTGGACACCACCAGTATTGCCTGCAATAGAATTCTGATTTTTTGCTTGCAGGAAAATGAAATAAACACGATTCCTTCCCCAGCCCAGGCACTGAGTGATTCCACATGCATCTGTCAAAAAAAGCCTGGTGGAGCAAGGGATTGGGTTGGGCTTGCACAGGATTTCTGTTTCTTAGGCCATGGAGAATGTTGCTGAGATTCTCAGCACTGAAAGCTCTTTGATTTCATTGGCAGCAGAGTGTGGCAGGGGACAGTCTCCTCTGTTCCCTGTCGAGGGAAGTGGGGGGAGCTGTTTGCAGGCGAGTGGGAGATGGTGCCGGTGCAATTTAAAAAATACTAAAAGCAGGGACAAAATTCATCCCCTGCATATGACTATTTTATAGTGCCTGAGATGAGCAAGAACATGGGACCTCTTAGGGCTCTGAGACACAAGGAACTCACCATTATACATCCTGCTTTTCTATGTATTAAGGCTTTGAAAAATACCATTTTCTTCCTCTTCCCACTCCTTGCAGAAACAGCATCCCTTTATTCCTTGTAGAATACATGCAGTTCTTCTTGCAAAGTGCACAATCTCTCTTTCACCTTACTAAACTGAAATTCTGAATTTCAGCCTGACTTCCCAGAAACGGTGGTGATGCTCAGTGCAAGTTTATTCCACCTGGTGATTTATTCTTGTCACTCGCTTTCCTCCTTTATCTCAAAGTGTTTGTTAATCAATGCACCCATACATCCCTAGTTGGCAAGAAAACTGAAGTCTCTATTTAGCAGCACCGGCTTTGCTAAGACTGTCCTTTCAGGCTGCCTTTAGAAGAACTGGCCATGTCATTGGTTTTCTGTACTGACCTGCCTGATATTTACATTCAGTATAGTCTGAAGAGACAAAAAGTGTGTAGCATGTGCTTGGAACAGCTCCACAGAGACATCCAGGAGAGGAGGAAAAGACTGGGGTGGAAATGAAAGACCCTAAATGCAGACCAGCCCAATTTTGAGGGTAGACTCCAGTTCTGACAGAGGAAGAGAAGGGAGTTGAAGCCTGGGAGAGGCTATTTCTGATCTGGATGAAGACATCCAGAACATGACTGTTCTCTTTCATGCTGTACCTGTGCTTTTTCCTGCCTCCTTCAGTAGGATGAACTACTTGGATGGTGTTGTGTGCATGTGTATAAATACAATATCTTCCTTCCAGTGTTAAGAAAGAAAAAAAAAAAATGTTACCCTGTGGTAGGAATGATGGATCCCAGAGTGCATGAATGGGGCTCAGTAGAGCCTGGTGAAATATAACCTCCCCCTTTTTCTTGGGGGGGAGAGCTGGGCAACAGCAGTGGGATGACTTGACGAAGACAATGTGTGACAGAATTAGGAACAGGAATCAGGAATTTAGTACTTAAGACTTTGGCTTTCTGACAAGATCATCTGTCTGTCATCAACAGAATGGAAACATACGAATCATGGCTTTGTCTTTAGGAAGAAGATATTAAATCCAAGTGGGTTATTTCAGTTTGGTCTGAAAGGCTCAGTGGCAGGTGCGAACTTTCTGCTTCCTGTCATCCAGCCCTTAATTGCAAAATGTCTCTGCTGTTTGGTGTAGCATTCTGAATTGCCACGATACTGTGCTGCAGCAAGATGATGCAAGCATTGCTTTGCTGCTGTCTAGTCCCAGCTTTGCTGGTGGGCAGGAAATGGAGCACTGACTCCTCAATATTACTGCCAACGAGGTGTCTTGGAGCACAGGGCTACCAGAATGAGGTACCCCACTCGAGCCTGTCCCTGCTGGCTGCTCAGGATCCTTCTCTGTTTCTAATCTGGAGTGCAGCAGTGAGGCTGGGCTCAGCTCCCACATGAGTCAGGTTTTAGCATTGAGGCAGCTTGTTTTAAGGGTAAGGGAGTTACCACAATCAGCAGCAAGAGTCGTGACTCCATGCCCTGCTCCGGTGTAAGCTGGTGAAACGTTTTGTGGCCTCAGGAAGGCTTTGGACTGGTTGGCCCGTGGGGTCTGCCAGGATGCTGCCGTTGCTGTAGGCATGTGGCTACAAAGGAAGGCGGGGAGAAAAGTGGTGATAGAATGAGTGAGAAGAAAGGGACAGGAATGGAAATTGAATCCAGCTCCGCATTCTACATGGGAAAATTAACATTTCTTTAATGCCAGCAAGATGGCAGAGCCTGGCTGCATAGAGATAAGTGTGTACAGCAGCTGCCCAGTGGGGTTTTACAGGTTGACAGTGTTTAGCATGATGCATTTAACAATTTCATAGCAGACTTTTCTCAGTGATGTGACATAAGATGAAAGAATTTGCACCAGGAAGGTGAGCTGCATGTGCTGAATCCTGCAAGAAATAGCTTCTCCTCTCTGTGGCCTAATGAATGGCTGGGTGAAAGAAGAAGTGAAGCAAGCATGTGTGAAGGACAGGTAACTTGCATCACCTCTGTCTGGTGAAGTGACAGGGGGTTTAATGAGAATTCCCTGACAGCAGACTGTGCTGTGCTGCCTGTACAGGCAGATCAGTGCTGTCCTGAGGTGGCTGCTCACAGTTTATGTGTCTTAATGAGGCCCACCCCTTTGTTTGCAGTGGTGAAGCCAGCTTGCCTGGTCCTGCCTTCCTGGCTGTTCCACTGGAACTGGAACTCTGGTATGGTCTGGCTTAAAGTGAACTTTTTCTTCTGGGGGGAAAGGGAAGGGTTGTTCTTGATGGTATCTGTAACATCTGGAAAGAGGGGTTTTGTCCTGAACCTCGGGTGGTTCTGAACTTCTGCACAGATACAGGAATGAGGAGCCAGAGGGTAGATCCAACAGGTTAATATTTGAACCCCGTTCCACTACCCCATCTCACATTCTGAATTTGGCTTGGGAAATGAGGACAGCTGAGATGATTGGCTAAGAGAGACCCAGTCTGGTAAGAGAATGCTAAAAATCTGACTCAGTGTAGCTAGCAATAAAAAAAGTCTGCCAGGTCTGTGAAAGCTGTTTACTGATGCATCCTAGGAAAAGGTGCTGGGGAAGGAGCTGCCTTATTTAAGCTGAAGGGAAATGTGATCGTACATTAGAATGCACAATTTAATCCTCAACAAATGGAGGCTGCAAATGAGAAGAATGCTTCCAGCCGTCAGAGTGAGGTTGTGAAGCATCCTTCCCATAGGAACATGGGAGAGGAAAAATGAATTGTCTAGGATATTGCTGATTAATTACAGGGCATGAGTACCAGCAGTAGCGGAGACTGGTCTTGAAAACACAGAACATTGCTTCTGAGCCACACCTCAGATCCTATATTTTTTAATTTTTCATGCTAAGCTTCCAGCCTGTGAAAAGTGGTGAGAAACAAGCATTGCTTCTACACTCAGGTTCTTCACCAAGGAGCTGAACAAAACCACTTTGAACATGTTGTCAGCAAAGTCCAAGAATTTAGCATGGAAGCTTTAAAAAAGAAGAAGTATTTAATAATAATCTGTAGCTTAAACCTGTTTTATGACCACTGGCTTGCTGTGTAAGGAAATTTCAAGATGAGCTATCTGCTCTAAGTACAAATAAGTATATTTTGCGTGTACTTTTTTTACAGAACTGCAGGGCAATATTGACAAGCTGAAGTTAGTCTGGGCAGAGGAAATGAACCATCAAATCTCAGCAAAGAGTATGAAGACTATAATGCTGACTGCTGAGAGCAGTACAAGATCCCTCTTGAATACCAGGGGAAAATGATGATGAGATATTTTCACAGGGTGGATATGCAAAACAAAATAGTGCACAATGAAACACTGGCAGCAATACCTCAGTATTGGGAATCATCCTCTTGTCTCCTGGGATTTTTCTAAATTAAATAGCTGATGCTTTAGAAAATTGACCTGCATTATTTCAGGGATGTATCCCCCAAGTTTTTATTAACATGCTGTTAGGAGACTGTTCTGATTTTCTGCAATTAAACAAAAATAAGTTACTATTTAACATTCTGTGACTGAAGCTACAAGCTGTATTAAATTACTGTATGTGCAGAGACAGATACCATCCAGAGAAATGGATTTGGCCAAATAAGATAATTATGAAGAATAGAGTGACTTGCTGCTTTCAACAGATTAGCAGCCAAACTGTTTGAGAAAGGAAAAGACCAAATAATAGCAGTACTTTTTCTCAGCATCTATTCCATCTAAACTCTCCTGACTTTGCTTTCAAATTGTTGCCAATAGTCTTTACATGTGAAAATGTCTTGTATGGTCAACAGCCTTGTTGCTCTTTAACAACGGGTACCGTGTAAAAGGGACTTGTCAGACTGGTCCTCTCTGGTGCAGTTGTTAGTGCAGAAAATGTTGCATTGTGTTTCTGTAGGTGACAGTCTGGATGTTTCCCTGAGTCAAAGGCTCCCCCTGTGTTGTTACTCGGTGCCTCTGTGCAGAGCTAAAACCGGAGCTTAGCAAAGTCTCGCAGTGTTCTTCCATCGCAGGGCCTGCCTGAGTACATAATCACCAATAATCAGCTGCACAATAGCAGCTTGTTTTCTGCTCTCTGGCTTGTTGGAGATGATATATGGAGTATGAAGAATAATGTGAGATGTTTTTCTTAAGCTACGTTAAGCCCACTGTGCTGACAGCAGCAAAACAGAACTTGTTTCGACAACGAGTTGAGTTAACATGACACAAAAACTAAACACAGGAAAGATGAGGATCTCTGTCAGACCCTGGTGATTTTTTTTTTTCTCTGTTGTGGGTCATTTTAAAAGCCTCTCCCCAGTACTCCTGGCTTCCCAAGGCTTATTTTCTGAGCTGTTACCTTCTCCACAGTCTGAAAGACTCCTTGTTTTTTATTGTGGGGTTTTTCCCATTGGTCTTTGTTGCTTCCAGCAAAAAGAGCGAAGATTTATTTATTACAATATTGGTAGTGTTGCATCTCCGTGTGGTTGTGACATGTCACTGTGAGTCGTTGCTTCCAAGGAGGCAGATTCAGCTCGACAGGAGGAACACAGTGTCACATCTCATGACGTGTTTCTTCTGCACCATGGGGCATGTGTGAGGAGTCAGGACCCCAACACAGATGGCTTAAGCCTGTAATCCTTTGATGTCTTCTCTCAGGCAAGCATGGGGATTTCAGATCATCTTCAGGGCATGGATCAGACAGGACTTTCTGTTTCTGTATCCATCAAGGGGCAATTGCTACCCCAGTAGGTCATTGTACCAGCTCATTCTGCCACAGTCTGAAGGATGGATTGCTTGAGGTCTGGCATTATTCATACTGGGATGGGTATGATTAAATCCTGTGCTCCAGTGGGTAAACTGTTTGCATAGCAGAGGTTGGAAAGGTGGTGTCCCCCCTCTGCCCTGCAATGTTGCATAAAGGCTTGGCATTACTCTGAAGGTGGAAATATTTGAGCTTCCAAGAAGCAGGGTGCTGAAGGTGAATGGACTCTGACAGTCAGTGACAAACAGTACTGGGGGGCCCTGTGGGTACATTCTGGGGTTTCTCTGGGCTTGTCCAAAGTTCTCTTGCTCAAGGAGGGGTGCATGTGTGCAGGTACCTCCCCAGCGTGATGCCAGCAGGTTGAGATGGTCTGCACTCAGTAACCACGTTTGCAAAGCCAATTATTAAGTTTCTGTTCCATAGTTTAGATTTATTGACTTCATCCTGCTGCTGGATATTTATTAATTTTTTGTCTATGGACATTTTCTGCTTGGTTCTCTCCTCTGGATAACAGGCTTGTACCAGTTGTCCGTAGGAGCTGAACTCTGCACAAGAGGACCTTTCTGGTGTTGTCAGTAGGCAAAGGTGGCTTGAAAAGTGCTCGCTTGCAGCAGTGTGCTACCCTTCCTCCCTCAGTACTTGTTCAGTTTTCACCAGTCCCCAATGTGCCATAACTGAAAATCAGTCTTCCCTGATGCCATGGGGTTTGGATGCCAGTCCAGTTGCCATTGGCCAGGTCACAAATGGTTCTTCTGTCAGTACTGGGAACCCTTCACCAGGGCTGCATGAGCCAAGGAGGGCTTGTTCCTTGCCAGGCCATCCTGACCAGATTGCAGTGAGCTGAACTAGGAAAGTGCCTCCATCTGTTGCATCTCTTCTCAAACTGCTGGTGCTCAAACACAGTATTGAGTAAAGTGGTAAATGTTGGTAAAACACTTTAGGATTGTGAGCTGGGAGCAACACTGAGGTTTATTAGAAGCCTGTAGAAGACTTTTACCTTCATAATGCTGAGCCTCTTTCTGCTTTCACTGAAAGTGGCTGCAGGGCTCCCACTGGCCTCAGCTGGGCAGGACAGAGCCAGGAAGTGCAACACTTGTCTTGCTGCCTTGCCCAGGGTGGTGTCAACAGCCTGCTTCTGGCAAGCAGGTAAAGGAGAAGTCCCATAATATGCAGGAGAAATGATTAACAAGTTTTATAGTGTGTTATTGTAACAACCAGCTGTTTGGGTTTTGCCTCTGTGTCTCCATGTGCAGGTGCTCTTTTATCTCCTCTCCCTTCCCAGCCGAGGTAGCACAGATGGCGACACGCTTCTCACATAGGGAGAAGCTTTGGGGTTAACATTGGTATCCAGTGCAGGAGTGGGGGACTGAGGGCCATGACAATATTGCTCTAGGCAGTGCGTGAGCACATAGATAGGCCTGGATGAAAGAAAACATCTTCACTACGATAGAGAGTTGACACTAGCAATCACTTCTGAATGTCCAATGAACAGCTAATGTTATAATTGCTAAAATTACAGTAGCCTCTTTTCTGAGGATGTAATGGCAGATGAATGTTGGGCAGCAGAGGTGCAATGGACCTGAATCACCTGCAGTGGGTGATTTGTTGAATGGAGCTCTGTGTGTGTGGTGAGGAGCTGGATCTGCTCTGTGGTTTTCTAAAGGACTGCTCTGCCCATCAGTGACCAGATAATCTTATTGCTGCAGTGTCCACACCAGCTCAGTGCCTCATCCATCCAGAAGCCAGGTGATAAGAGAGGATGCTCTGGCCTTGCTTTCAAAGGGACTTTAGCCCCTGTCAGAATCACTCCAATTGCCCTGGGCATTTTCAAGTAGCACCTGTGTGCAAGAACGCAGGTGCTGAGTTGCATTTCCAGCCTTGCTGAGAGCTCCTAGCTGCACACTGGAGTTTGACACTGTAATAATAGATTTCTTTTGTCAGATGAAATTAATCTTGGATTATCTGCTTCACCAATCCAAATACAGGTTCCTACATTAGCATCCACTTTCCTTAGGCTTGAATCTTTCAGGAAATAGATGCAAATTGGAAAACCCACGTTAAGTTAACTGAGGTTGTAAATCCCAGCCACATCACACATGAGCCTGGGAGGTAGAGAATAGCTTTCAAACCATTTCCCACAAATTGAGAGTGAGTGCTGCACTCTCATACATTTTATTAGAGCTGTGGTGAGAAACAGGCTTGCCAAAACAGTGCCGCTGTGCTTGAAGCAACCACTCCCATTTAAAGAACAAAATGCTGTCATCTACCTCCAGCCAGTGGCATCCAGATTAACTTCTGCCCTCTGAATCAACACACAGAACTTCGTAAAGAGTCACTCCCAGCTCAGAGTATCTGACACAGGCTTTCTGTGTCAAGAACTCTGCAAGGAATCAGAGGAGCATTTTGCTCTGCCTCTCCTAACCCCTGCCCCAATTGCCTGTAAAATTTGGCTTCTAAGTGCCTGTGAAACCTGGCTGGTTGGTGAACCCACAGGGAGAAGGTGTGAGTGGATGCGCAGTGAGGAGTGTCAGCACTACCTGCTGCACTGCAGAAGTGTCTGAGCTACTGAAGAGTCATTCACAACTGGAAGCAGGATTGCCAAGGTGAAATATTTTGGGGCCTGGACCATTTGGATGTGGAATGAGCTGGCATAGCTTTCTGGATCAGCAGAGACAGCCTGTCCTTTGCTCTGCTGTGTGGATGTTTAACCCCATTGTCTCTGCACTTCCTCATTGCTGGGTGTCAGACAGATCCCAGGTGCCTGAGATTTAATTTCAGGAAATGCTTATGTTTTCTTGGTTAGGTTGGTTGGGTTTTTTACAGTTTTTGCAGTTCAGATGACATCCTTTCAACTGAAGCCTTAGAAACTCCAGAGTAGTAATCCAAGCATGATTTAAAAACATGCTAGGAGTGGAAATGCAATTAAGGTGCCTTAACCTCCTTTACTCTGCCCTGCAGCAATGCAAAGGAAAACAATTTGGTTTTAAAGGTTATTGTAATCTAGAGCTTTGAACTCTTAACATGCCTTAATA
Source organism: Dasyornis broadbenti (assembly GCA_013397935.1). Lineage (NCBI taxonomy): Eukaryota > Metazoa > Chordata > Aves > Passeriformes > Dasyornithidae > Dasyornis > Dasyornis broadbenti. The sequence continues at coordinate 21,147 of VZRN01000472.1, read as the reverse complement.
ATTTCTGAGTGGTAATTGAAGAAGTTTACCTTCATCACAGCCATAAACAACTGCTAAGTAAAACGTGCCTTTTACATTTTTATTAGACAACTAGCACAATAATAATGGTCATTGTGGCCATTTTGTGAAAGACTGAGGCAAGTATCAGTCAGCAAATGAAATTAAGTGAAGTCTCAGCTGTTGCTGTTAAATGGAAATAGTCATACCAAGCGCAGGCACTATGCTCCTTGCATTTTTTGGTTTCATCTGAAGAAGGAAAATTGTTTTATTGTAAGGTACATTTCAATACAAATGTATGTTTCAGGCATGTTTCAGGAGCTCTTGCTCAGGTTGATGCTCCTGGGAGCTACTCACACATTTAATGTGAAGATTGACATAGATTTTTTTTTTTTAGAATTTTTTTTTTTTTTTTTTTTTTTTTTATTTGGGGTTGGTTTTTTNTTTTTTTTTTTTTTAGCATGAGGGCTGGATCTGTATTCTCGAAGCTTTACTTTCCTTCTATTTCAAAGCACAGGCATGAAGGCCAAGGAAGGGTTTTTGTCAGGTGTGCAGCAGGGTTGATTTGCTTGTCTCACGTGGGGCTGTACCCTGGGTAGCTGCTGCCAGCCTGTTCTCACCTGATCTGCCACCAATTTGCCAGCATGATCCGTAGGTTGTACAGGACCACACAAGAGGAGAATATATATGCTTCTTAAGTTGATTTATCTTAATAAGATGGAGAGCTTGGAGTGCATAGTTTTTCCATTTTTGTAGAGATCTTGCAAGACAAAGAAGAACCTGCTATCTTTTTCCAAGGACAAGGTTTTTAATTTTTGCTTTAGTAAAGTGAAATTCTTCATGCAACATGAAGGCTTTTATCTCTCTGTGCCTTTGCTATTATAGATCTTCGTGTGAGCCAGAGGATGAAGGTTTCAAAACCTGTCACTGTTGGTCTTCACTGTTATTTGTGGTGTGAGGAAAGCTGACTCAGTCGCATGCATGGAAATGTTCCACCTTTGTCGGAAGGGAAGGACAGGATGCCGTGTGGGTCTGTGCTGCTGCAAAGCTTTGTGCTGCCTGTGTGTGAGCTGTGCTTGTACACCTGCAGCTGGGCAGTGCTGGGCAGGAGGTTCACTGCACATGGCCCTGCTTAGCAGGTGCACAGTTCTGTTAGTGCCTGGTCTGACACTTCATTTGGAAAGCATTCACTGTCCCCTCCTGACAGCGTTCTGTGATCCATATTTTTTTACGGCTGGTATAATCTGAAAATCAAGTACTTTTGGCAGTTTTCATAGCTCCGTATAGTACACTAGATTTGTCTGAGCAACTGCCATTTGTCTTTAATCTGTCCAGATCCAATTATTTTAAGTGTCCACAGGTGAAGCATTAGAGACCATGTGTTCTTTCTGTTTAAAAAAGGAAATTCTTTATCTGTCATGGCTGGAGGTGGGAGCTCAGCTCCTGGTCATCCAGTGGCATGTGATGTGACAAGCGGTTCTCTGTGCCTTGGTTCTCTCATATGTGCAGTAATACTCCACCATTTCTCCATTTATAACAGGGCTGGAAGTCTCCAGTGTGCTAAGGTGACCAGGAGAGATTCACATCTGACCTCTGTCATTAGTTTGGTTCCACTGGAGAACAAAAGTCTATTCAGTATGATCTTCATTTTGAAAGTAAAAGCAGTGATACTAGAGTCTTCTGTAGCAGGCATGAGCTGGGTAGGGACAGGTAATGACAGTTAGGAAAAGGGGAAAAAATAAATTCTTTATGTTTGCAACTCAGTGTTTCTCAAATGATTCATGTTGGCAACACAACCTGAAGGGATGAAATTAATAAAGTCCAGAGTCTCTGTTCTTACACTTGCCATGCAGGTGCACAGAGGTAATAATGGCAATGGTGTTACATTGGTAGAATTGCATTGTGTATTTGTTTTAAGAGTCTGGCAAAGAGCTCTTGGCCATAAAGGGGTAGGATGTTCAAGGAAAGCAGGAGCAAGAGTCCTTTTGCCTGAAGTCATAGCTGCATGTTCAGCATCTCTCTAATCCTCTTCTCCTCCCTCGACTGTGTTGCTTGACCTCATTAGGGGATTTTGATCCACAAGTAGAAACCCCAAATCTATTACTTGGCCATAACTGCCTGTGGGGGATACACCAGTTTGAAAATCCTGGCACTTCTCTATGGAAACAGGGCAACTCTGAAGAGACACACAGGTACTGCACTTTTTGGCATGGATGTCCCCACCATGAGTCGCAGCCTGTGCTCGGCTGATAGAGGGTTTCTCCTCCCAGAAATTTCTGAGCTAGCAAAAGTTATTTATGTCTCTTAAGGGGTTATTTGGTGATACTTAGCAAAAGAGCTTGTGGTCTCAGCTGTAAACCGGGTAGCTACTGCTGTGAGGGGGTAAATATCCTACCACATTGGTCAGTAATTGTGCCCTCAGTCCCTCTCGGCCAGAGAGCTGAACTGAGGCCATTGAGACAGAACCATGTCCTTGCTCTGCATCAGTTGTGCCAGCACAGCCTGGGAGCTCAGTGGCAGCAAGGTGGAGAGCAGGGCTTGGGCTGTGTCCCTTGGTGCCAGCAGAGCCCGCAGCCAGACCCCATGAGGCTGTTGGGACACTCCATAAAGGAAGAGGACGTGGCTTTGGCTGCCTCTGAAGGAATGAACAGAACCAGGCAGCTCTGCCACAGCACCACCGCTGCTGGCTGTGAGGAGACCAGCGAGTCCTGGGTGTGGGCACAGGGCTGGCTGAGGGAGGCACCCACCCACCCGGAACAGACAGGACCCATTAGGAGTTAATGCCTGCAATTAGACATGAGCAGCAAGAGTTGGAGGGTTCAGAAGGATGGCAGTGGGCGTGAAACACTGTAGCATTCCCATTAATTTGAAATGTCTCCTTTCTGGCCAGAAAGAAGTGCCCAGATTTTTTAGTCAATATTAATTTTACACTTGGCACCACAGGAGAGTGTGAACTGCTGAGTTCACAAAGGGCCCATCTAATAAACAGACAATAGAAAATCAGAAAAGCGAAGATTGAGCTCACTTGCCCAGGCGATGAGAGTATAATAACCATGAGGGCTGCAGAGAGCAATGGAAAATTCTGAGCCGTAATGAGGAGTCGCAGCAAGTGCCTGTGCCTGGGCTCACTGGGCACAGGTAGAAGCCAGGAGAGAAGGTGGGATGGTGCAGCATTGTGCAGGCGGGAGGAAGGCTTGGATCTGGAATGAGAGACAGATGAGGAGGAGGATATCACGTCACAGGTGTGCTATAGGAATGGAGGACCAGATTAGAAAAGCAAATTGTTCCCCTGCAAATGAATCCCAAGCCTGATCTCCATCTGATTTCCTTTAGGAGAGGGTTTGAAATTTTAGATGGGCTCCCATGTGCATGCCTGGTGCCTGTCAGCTTCCCTCTGTCCCTCTCTGTTTGATCAGCTCTCCTTTAAATGAACCTCTCCTGTGTCCTGGTGGCCTGCAGGATAGAAGACACCAGGCTTTGAAAGCTGCCATGGTTAGCCAAGTGGACACTGCAGAGGTAAGGGATGAACTTGATTCCAAGGAGCCACATGCTACTAGCTTTCTAATAAACCCAGAGGAAACTCTCTGGGAACTGGAGATGATTGTAAGGAAAACAGATTGGTTTGTCAGACATGCTTGCCTGTTTTCCTCCTGCCTCTTTCAAGCAGTCTGCAAAACTAGTTTCTTTTACTCCATCTTGTTGCTAGCACAAGACTTTCCAAAACCAGAACTACTCCATTTCAAACTAATCCATGGGCACTTAAAGCGTGCAGAGAGGTCCTTGTGCTCCATGCCTTGGCCACTCTTTTCTTCCTGGGATAGTAGGGTCCAAAGCTAGATAACAGACTGAGGACTTCATTTCCTGCTGTGGCTGAGCCAATGTTTCAAAATAGATTGATTTTTCTGCAGGATTGTTCTTTTAGTTCCCTTCCCTTTTCTTCTTAATGAACACTTTTCATATCTATGGAATCTGAATTCTACCTCGATTGAAATGGCACCACAGTTATCAAAATTCAAAGCCTGTATCTCAAACCCCAAGCCACTGAAATCCCTGGCAAACCTAGCACTTGGTTAATATGAATACACCTTGAGAAGGCCAGATACTTTATTTTCATTTCTGTCACACAGTTAGTGTTTTTGATCTGCCCATTAAATAAGCAAGGTGGAGGAGTAAGAACTTGCCTGTCTCTGCATTATCTGCCTGTGACAAGATGCCAGTGGCTGCTGCATCTGATCAGCTGTAATATTCAGGACTGATTTCTGGATAGAAAGGCACTGATTTTGTTTAAGATCAGAAGAGGGAAAAGAGGCATGACTTTCGCAGCAGTTGTGATCCTGTAAGTGAGATGAAAAACAATGAAACGCACAGCATGTGAAGTCCTTGGAAAGAGAAAAAAAATCAAAGCCCTGGTAAAGAAACAGGGGGGAAACAAAGTGTGGTTAGACAAAGGAATAAGGGGATACACATGAAGTGCATCTGTTGAAGAGATGGGGCAAATAGATTCCTTTGGAAGAATGGTGAATTCCCGGAGCCTCTGGTGTGAAAGAGGAGAGGCTTGCGGAGAATTCATAAATATACTGGGACTGAGGACAGGGATGGGAGATGGGGAAACCATATGGGGATGTGGAAGCAGAGTAGCTGGATGCAGGCACTTCCTGTGGCATGAGAGGTCCCTTCTCTCAGGGGTGACACGGTGCCAGCCCTGGAGACCTGCACCTGCACAAAGGCAGCAGTCTGTGGCAATGTCCTGGGCAGATGGCAAAGTAAATCACAGTGCAGAGACCTGGGCCCGATCTCATCTGACACTGCAGTCCCTCAAATCTGTTCTTTTCAAGCCCCAGGTGTGTGGCTGAAGCTGTCCAGCCGACAGTCTGAGATGAATAAAGCCTTCATACAGTCTGGAGGTTTTTCTGGTTTTCAGGCAAGCTGTAAATACTCCAACTGCAGCCATCTTTTGGCACTCAAAGTTTCAACCCTCATGAGTATAACCAAAAAACATCTATTTTGAGGTGTGAGATATACTTACTGTGCATCCTTCTGCAGATGCCTTGCACTTGGTCTGTGCCCTTCCCCTGCTTGTTCCATGCAGCCCAGGAGACTCATGCTGGAACTCTTGGGGTGTGAAGTGAGGATTTGAACCTCAAGCAGCTGTTTGCTCCTGAAGGGTCCATGAGGCTGGGGCTGCCACTCGTGGCAGAGGAGTGCAGTAGAGTCAGACTTTTTATTCTTTAACCTTTTCCCATCACATTTGTGGAATGTCTGCTTGAAGGTAACCAACTGTGTTTGTAGCACTGGGCTGTGGTGCTGTCTGTGCTGATTGTGGCTGTATCTGGGGGTGATGGAGGGATGGGGAAGGCAAGTAAAGCTCTCTCTGTCATCACAGTTTCTGCCCCAACTGTCTTGGCACACAAGTTGAAGTCATCTTCCCATCTGCATTTCTTCAGTGAAGTGACACGTTCTCTTTCAGCCCTTCATCTTAATAAATGCAACCTCTAATTTCTCCCTTTTCTTTCATTAATACCTCTGTCCATTTGTTTTAGCACCTCACTGTGGTGGCTGGCAAAGACCACACCAGGGCCCTGCTGTCTGACGTGATTTCGATCAGACTAAAAGGGTTGAGGTGAGTTCTGGGACGACCACCCACTTACACTAACATGCTTCGTTTGGCCAAATGGCTGGACAACTCAACTGCTTGAAAATATCCCCCTTTTGTGACTGCTGCTGCTCTGTGATGGGGGGAGCACGAGGTTTGTTGTAGATCAGTACTGAACAGATGCCTTGGAGTTCCACTGTTGGGTCTTGAGTGCAGTGATCACTGTACCTCTTCCATTTGTAATGAGGTCCACCCTCCCACACAGGGCGTGTGCGAGGGTTTTGTGGAGGAGGATGTGTCTGGGGCTCTATACCCAGCTCTCACTAGGCCTGCTTTCATTCTGAGCTCCCACTGGCTGCTTGCTGAGGGTGTTGATAGCACCTTCGTGCTCCCCCACTTCGTCACAGAACATAAAATGCTGGCAAAACAGGTTTCTGATGTGGATCCAGAATCCAACATTTGAGCAGCTGTGAATGCTAACAGATTGCCAGGACTGGAAGGCTTCACCTGAGGTCTGAGGAACTCAAGTATGAAATAGCTGTATTGCCAAAGGCAGTGTGTAACATTGCTTTTAAAAATTTCTTGGCACCTGAAGCATGGAGGGTGGGTAAATATAACATTAATCTTTAAAAAAAGGTTTGGGAGGATCCAGGAAACCAAGAGCTTGTAAGCCTGGCATCTGTAATACATAAACTAGTAAAAACTGTAATAGACAAAAATGTGTTTGACAACGAGATAAACACAATCAGTTTGGGAAAAGTCAGTGTGGTTTATATGAAGGCAAGACGCTTGTCTTGCAAACCTCTTGGACTTCTTTGAAAAGAATGTGGATAAGCATGAAAGAGCTGGTACTAGATTTCTGTAAGACTTTTGACAAAGTTCTTCTACAAAATACCTTATTGGGCACCTGTGCAGACACTGCAAAGGAGAGAAGGTCCTGAATTACACAAATAATTAGCACAGATTGGAAACAAGGTGGGAGAATGCTGCCAGGGGATTTCACAGCTCGGTGCTGGGATTTGTAATGTTGAACCTATTCAGGAATGACCATCGAAAACAGGGAGACTTCAAACTTGCCTGTTAAAGCTTTTCAAGACAGCAAAGATGATGGTTAACAGTGAAGTATTGTTGAAAAATCCTGAGACTGAACAGCTGGCCAGTGAAATTGGTGGATGAAATTTCACGTGAATAATTGTGAAATGAGGTATGCAGAGAAATGGGGATTATTGTGCATATAAAGTCATGGGTTTGGGGTTGTCCAGGATCTTGGTTGTCCAGGTCAGATAACCTCATGAAAACATCAGGTCGAGCTCAGGAGAAAGACAAATGCAATGCTAGAAGCTAACAAAGAAAAAAGAACAAACCAGAAACACTACTGCATGGTTCTGGAGGGAGTGGTGGTGGTTGGTTTTAGTGTTGTTTTGCTTGGTTGGTTTGTTTTAGTTAAAAAAAGCCTCATGTGCTTTCACCTTGAATACAACATGGGGTTCTGCTTTCTTTATGCTCAAGGAGTATTCTAGACATTGGAAAATTCCAGTAACAGCTTCTGTATAGGATTGAATGAGAAATTGTCCTCAGCTTGGAGGAGACATGTCTGAGAACTCTAACAAAGGTGGAAGAGCTGTTGACTGCTTTCTTTTACACAAGAACCAGGGGTTTCCAAAAAAACCTTGGCATGAACCATCATGGATGTTCTTACCCCTTTCTACTGTAGGGTGATTTTTCTCATGTACAGCAGAGTCGTCTCTCCTGAGGAATACTGCTTTCCTATCTGCATTTCTTTGCTGAAAAGGGAAGACAAAGTCCCCCTAGGTAAAATCTTGTGTGATAATTTATGCATTGATTATGCTGGCCCAGCCTCCAAATAGAGGTTTGGCTGTGGAGGGAGTTTCCTCGCCCAGATGAATCACTCACTGGTATTTATGCCATACATGCATGATAATCCTTTTGATCTCTGTAGGCATCTGGAATTCTTCTGCTTGGGTAACTGGCAGCCAGCCTGGCTCATCACAACTGGCAGCTGCAAAGGTGGAGACTGGCTGGAAATAGCTGGAAATTGATAGGACCCTTTCTGGAGACCCCTCTTCCTTTTGCTTTGAAGGTACTGCACACTCGATGGCCATGTTTGCACCATTGCCTGCAGACTCCTCTGTGTCGTCTCTGTCCCCCCTGCACAGGACTTCCGGGACTTCGGTAAGAGCTGGGTAAGGGGGCAGAGTGAGATCAGGGAGGTTGGACGGGGCAGGGCTCAATGTGGACTTCAGAGCACCTGCGTATTCACACATAACCTCCCACTGGCTGCTAAATACACTGGATTTGCTGTCTGCAAATACCCATCAATCTGTGGCTTAAAGAACCTGGGGGAAGTGTGGGGTGGACAGTGATTTATCACCAGCAGGCCAGCTCCCACCTGCGTTAGCACATGGCCCCATCCAGGGTCACTTGGGAGGGCTCAGCAGGACTTTTCTCACCGTGTAGGCTTCCTCTCTTTTATGTGCATCGTTACAGACACGAGCTCTGCGCCTTGTCTCTGTGCAAGTGTGTGTAATGTTTAGGTCGTAAAGATTGCATTTGCCCCTGGACTTGAGGAGAAAAATCAGCACTTACCAGGAAAGCCTGCATAAACAGCTCTTCTCCAACTCAGTCCTACTTTTCTGTCACTTCCTCTTACCTAGTCCTGTTCCTCTGGCACAGTCTGATCAGCACACTATTATGGTCCCCTTTAATAAATCCATGTATGAAGTGTGTCTAGCAGAGAGGTGTTTTGGTGGATGTGTATTTGCTTGGGAGTTCTTGGGGCTTTTTCTCTAACCAAGTTATGGAGAATAAATGGTTTGCCAGAGTTTGGAGTGGTTCTGCTGGAGTTCTGGAAGAGAGAAGTGCTGTGAAGTACCTGAGATCTCAAAATGGTATAGCCAGAACGTTGAAGTGCAATTGAAGTGTGCAGACAAGAGGGTGGAAGGAAAAAAGATTCTAAGAATAGATTTACTAGCAAGTTTAAAATCAGATTTTCCTAATGTTTGGTTTCTAACAACTTGTAATCAGCTGATGCTTGTGCTGTCAAAGCAGGTGCTTGACCATCTCTGCGGGTTCCACGTTGTGTGTTTCAGTGACTGGTGGCTTCTGAAAGCCCTGCCTGCTCAGCCATGAGCATAAATGCTCGTGAGTATCCTGGTAATGGGAAAAATTCCTGCAGGTTTCCCTCTGGGAAATGTGTGGGCACAGTGCCTCTGTGTGGTGACACAGAGCATGGCGTGCCTGGCACAGGGGTGCGGGGTTGAAAGAGCATCTCTTTGAAATTAGTGGAGGAATGCCTGATTTCTTCTCGGGATTTGGGTTGTGCCTGGTAAAGGAGCAGGAGCAACACTCCAGACACATTTTGGTTGTATATTGGTTTTCCTTCCTATCTTTCCCCAATAGCCTTTTGACAAAGGTAAGGCAAAACGTGTTCTTTTCCAGTTATGTGTTAACATCATTTGTTTCCTCAAGGGGCAGTGAAATAAAGGGGTAAGAACAGGACATGTACAGATAATATTCTGTGTTCTGAAATTTTATCCAATCAATATGTTCCAAATTGTCTCAGTTATAGACAGCACAAATGCAGGTACTCAGCCTGTGCCAGCAACGCCAGGGCTGTGCTGTGATCAAACCTCTTTTACTGTGTGCATTCTGCACCCACAGTGCTTAGCTATAGAGACTAAAGTTGTCTAAGTCGCTTGTCCTGGCATCCTCAGAACTTGGTCATTTGGCTTTACTAATAGGTATCACACCTTAATTCTTGCTTTTCAGTGCCTTTTAGCTTAAATATTAAGTCAGTGGATAATTTGCTTTGGGTTCTGCTCCAGGGAAGGGAAGGCTTCCTTCTGAAGTTGTTAGTTGTAAGATTGAATGGAGAAGAGAGCAACAGGGAGCAGCAGCCACGTTGCCAGGGGCACAGCCTGCAGGCTTCCCCTGTGCTCTGAACCAGGCACTGGCTGTGCAGCTGAGCCATCCATATGCTCAGTGGCTCTTTGCAGACATTCTTCCAAAACAGCCAGGCTTCATGAGCTCTTCAGCCCAATGATAAGAAATTTGGCAGCATTTGGAAGTAGCTATGGGCTTCCCTTTTTCACTGTCCCTTTCACTCCTGTAAGACCTAGGAGAATTCAACCAGTGGTGTCTTGGAGCTGCACATGGAATACACGTGGTTAAATCAGGGTAGGGAACATGGCACTGCATTGTTGCACCTTTAAATACCCCACCTTTATGTGTGTGCTGCCGTTCCCCTCCCTCGGGGGGCAACCTGAGGGATAACCATGGGCCTGAGCTGTCTCCCTCAGAAATACGTATCTTCCTCCATATGTACACCAACCCCCAGTCTTTCAGTTTCCCATCTAGTCCTCCTTCATGCTCAGCTATCTGCTGGTGGAAGGTTCATTTTGTGTTACAAAAGTCCTTCAAGGCCATCCCCAGGCCATCTTTCACAATGTCTCCACATGGCTTTATCAACAAAAGTGTGAGCTCTTTCTAATTCTAGCTGCACCTTTCTTGCCCGCAGCAAAGCTGTTCCCTCTTCACTTTGCATTCTCAGTTGTCCCACCTTCCTTGTCTGCACATTGTCAGGAACAGTAACTGTCTCTTGCTATAAAGGTAGAAAAAGGTCACCCTTCTTACCAGCTGACAGTGCTTATGGCATTACTTTGGCAAGATTTATTCTTCCCATTGCAAGAATCAAATTCTATCACCTCCTGCCATTAATTGACAGAATTTGGGGCCTGAAATTGTGAAATAGTCTTTAGTTTTCTCAACAAGAATCACAAGCTTTGTAGCTGCAGAACCAGCTGGATTCTAAAGCCTCTGAAGTAATACCCAGCCAGTTCAGGAGGTTTTGCAGCCATGGAGAACAAGTAAAAACTCATTCTGGTCCCCAGGAATCACCTGTTCTGGCCCTTTCATACATAGTTCTGCATAAACACACTTAACTACAACTTGGTTTGAAACTTCATGTCACAGAAAAGAGGGGTTGCCAGACACACTTCATTTTTCAGGGAATTATTATCATCCATGCCAATCCTAGAGCGTGTTTGTGACCCATTTGTAGTTTTTCCATGGACAGAAGCTCCACAAACTCGTACCTTATTCCAGTGCTTTGCTGTTCTGACCATTAAGTCATTAGACTTTCCTCAGTCTTAAATTTAACTTCTGCATTTAAACCAACTCTTTATCCTATCCACACGTTACTACTTTCCTAGATGCTGCACTATTCTGTCGATTGGAAAGTCATTATCATGTCCTTTCTGCTCTCCTATCTCGAGGTTTAACAACCCAGTTTCTCAATCTTTCCTCACAGGCCATGTTTTCTAAGCCTCTGATTTTTTGGAGGCCTTCCAGCAAGTCCACAACTTTCTCAAAGTGAGATTTTGTAACCCTGTGTCTTCCAAAGAGTTTGAATTGCTGATGAACATAATATGAAAGAATTAAGAAATATACTATTATGGAGCACGCTTCCATTACAATGATAAAGTAGAGCATGGTAAATCTATTTCTTATCTTGTGGAAATCACACCTCAGCCTAATCTCCAGTTAAAATATTCATTAATACAGTCTGAATAATAACCACCTAGAGAACAATTACTATGAATCTTGCTTTCCTTGCACTTAGGAGATTCAGATTTGTGCACATGAGAGGTTCTGACAAGATCAGGATAGCAGTGAATGAGGCTTTTTCTACACACCTGTCTAACAGAAAGGGATTATACACAAATGCATCTACCGTTGGTGTTGGCTCACGTATCTCGCACCGTGCCACAGTGACCGCTCTGGTTTCTGGGAGAGTGAAGATAAGGAATAGGAAAACAGGCAGAGACTTGCACTGCATTGTGGTAAAATCTGGATGCTTCCTAAGGGAAATTACTGAGAGTCGTACAGGCATAAGCCAGCCCTTGTGCAGGTCAAGTCTTGCTGCAAATACATAAAACTTTCTGGGGACACAAGTGTCTTGGCAAGTCACTCGAGTCTTGCTGATTTGACCTGATTTCATCTAAGGAGTCCTTGTACCCTAGATTTGGCTGCTGCTGCTTTTCTCCTGATTGGTCTAAGTCATGCGTGTTCCTCCTTCATGGCACCTCCAAAAGGGATCCTTCAACAGAAGGTGCAGTTAAGACCAGGCTTCAGCCCTTGGCACAGGGACGTACAAATTCTGTGTCTTGAAGAACACTTTTTCTGGGATTGATGGTTCTGTCAAGTGTGAGATTTTTGGGCTCAGTCCAAAAATAAGGATGAAATGGCAGTCATTTATATACAGAATGATCAAATCATTTCTCTTAGCCTTAAATACTAAAGCAATTATGAAGTGTGGAAATTAAATTAAAGGCACTATTCTCCAATATATGCCCAATAAAGATTAAATAGGACTCCATGTTCCAATTCTGTGTCTGACATTTCCTAACTGGGAGTTTGATTTCTAGAATATTAATAATGTTCTTTAGCACTTATGGCCTGTCAACCATCTCTACTTTAGTGTTGTAGAATCAAGTTTAATAGTTCCTTGCCAGGAAGTATTTGTATGAAATGCAGATTTCTGCATTTCATACCAAGTGTAACAATTCAAGTTCTGACTCAGTCATTATTGCACTACGTTCATGGAGCGTGCTTACAGCTTCATCTCTAGTGGTATTTAAAAGAAAAGAAGTTTAAAAATCATTAAAACAAGAAAAAAGTTTGCATATTTCCATATGAAACAGTAGTGCACATGCAGAATGATATGTGATAAATAAGGAGATACGTATATGTATATATAAGCATTTAGATTAACAAATAATAATTTTCGTACACCATTTCATACATTATTTAATGATGTTTGGATTAGATATTGTGGCAGGGGTGATCAAAGGCCCCTCTTAGTATTTCGTGTTGATTTTACTTTATTAGTGGTTAGGAGCTTCAAATAAAATCATGAGCCACTTTTCCCACCTCGTAATTTAACGTCTTAGGCAATGTATCTCTTCCCAAAGGAAATACTGTCTAAATAAGGCAGGTGTTACCTGGTTTGTGTGTTATCCCCACTTCACGTGTGGGAAACCGAGTACCGAGAAAAGGCTCCATTCCTGAGGTCACAGAGCAAGCACACGGCAGCCCCAAGGACTGGACACGCTTCCAGAGCTCCTGTGAACATCTTTAACCAGAAGATCATTCTCCTGTTTATAAGGTCAAGATCAGTATTTTTCCAGACTGCAATACATGATTTAGGTGCCGTATTAAGTTTTAGAGAATTTACTGAGGAGCTCAAGTGATGCAAACCTTTTGTATGGATGAGTGAGGAAAAAAATCGTCATTAGTTTATTCAGTGTACTGTCACTGTAAGCAATTTACTACTTGACATGAAGAAAAGCCTCAGACTTTGTCTCTAAGATACTGCAGTGGGATTTGTGCAGGTACAGATTGAGATATTTTAAGTCTATGGTTTTGCTAGTGGTGATGAGCCAAAAATCCCCCAATATGGTGTCTTGAGTACGTCAGGGCAGTCATGAGAAGTCTACATTTTCCTTTGCAAAATACTTGTGGGGACTTTTTGTGAAATCTAATGGTTGTTCACAGAATTAATACAAAATACCTGACTTAGAGCCATGCAACATCTCCTTTCTAAATATGTTTATGCTCAACTGAACTCAGCTTCCCATTTTTATTTGTAGCTTATAGTAAATGCCCTGAGCACATTTTGCACTCAGATTAATAACCACTTTATCATCACAAACCTTCCTGGGGCTACCCATTTGGAGTTTTTGTTTTTGTTTGGTTTTGTTTCTTTCATGAAACATGGTCAGCATGGTTCTCTCTAGTGTTTGTAAAGAGGGAAGTGCCTGAATGATCTGTCCCCTTTATTCAGATCATTCATTTCACAGTTGAAAACTGGCCTTATTGTGAGTAAGCAGGGCACTGGTAGAAGCGGGCTGGTGTAAGTGGTCTGGTTGGGGATTTTTCTTGGTTTTGGTTGTTGTGTTTAGTGTGTGATTCCAGGCGGCTCGAGGGCAGCTGGGTTTCACTTGCAGTCACTGCTCAGCGCTGCCATCAGAAGGAGATCTCCGGCAGCGCTCGCGCTGCTTTCCCCATCGCAACCTGGGAGCGCAGCACAAGGGCGCTGGTGTGAGGCTCCTGAGATGAGTGTGTGCAGAGAGCTGGGTTAGCTGCCTCTCACCACTGCAGGGGGGCTCCCAGCTGCTGGATTTCTCTCTTCCTCTGCTGCCTTCACTGCTAGGTCTGCTGGGGCCGGGTCAAGTGCTGCTGCCCAGCTTCTCAACAGGTAAATCTTGTTCCTTTCTTACCGCGTCATTTGAAATGTATATGCAGAGCCCATCTGCAAGATGCTGGGGTTTATTGAGGTGTAGGGATTAATGAATTGCAGGTTGGTAATTGAGAGAAGCTACTTTCAAGCAGTCTAAGGTACAAAACTTTCTGCCTCGTACGTCCCCGTGACAGGTGCCACAACGCCGTTCCTGGCCAGGAAGTGCAGAGGGCCATTTCCTGGCTTTGCACAAGTGGACGGTGTTTTGCAGATGTCAGTAGTTGAGCTATACAAGCGATTCCACAGAGGAACAAGGCTTGATGCTATCTCAAATGAAATAACTGTGATTTTTAATTCTCAGTAAACACAGATTTCTGCTTTTCCTGTTATTTTCCTGTAAATGTTGTTGGGTTTTTCACCACCGATTTAACTTTACAGTGCTTGGGGTGCTTGTTTTTTGATGAAAGTGTCTGGACAGAGACTTGAAAAGAGTTCTTTGGACCGATTCCCTGAGGGAGAATTTTAACAGCTCATATTGTGTAATGCTCGGGAGTCTACAAACCACACAGGAGTCTCACTGACCTGGCTTGTTAATTTTGGGAGAAGTGCTGGAAGTGTCCCAAGTATGAATGAGAGGTGTCTCAGACCCCAGGCCTCAAGACTTGGGGTCCTGGGTCTGGTCCAAGGGTTTCCTTGGATAGAGGCAGTGAGCAGAGCCATGTCCCCTGCCTGCTCAGGTTTGGGAGTAGGTGGGAAGTGCTGTGTGGCTCTGGGGAACCCCAGCTCCCACTCAAATGCTCTGTGCTTGGTTCCCAGGACAGGGAACTCCAGCTGACTGCTTTGGCCCAAACTGGTCCCACGAGCCTTCAGCTTCCTGGGGAGAGAGGGTGAGGGTGTATTTCACTGCTCAGCAGGATGTGGCTAGTCCTGAGCTGTATTTCTTCAGTTACACAGCCTCTCCTTTGTGCTCCCGAACACACCATGGCGGAGGCTGCTGCTGCATTCCTCTAATGATGCCTTGCTCTGTTCTCTGCTGCTGGGGGGTTCTTAGTGTCACTCTGCAAAAACAAATTACTTAATCCTCAGTCCCTCCACCCCAGCTTGAGGGAAGTAGTGATACTTCAGTGCTATTCCATAATCTTATAGAGAGAAAATGTGAAGTGTAGAAAGATTACATGACTTGCCAAGTTCAGAGTCAGGAAGAGATTCCAGATCTGTCTTCCTTTCTGATCTTGGTATTCCTGCAGTGCTTTTCCGTGGCTTCCTAGGATGGTTAAATTGCCTCCTTACTTTGCCTGCTCTGACCGTGAGAAGCCTGGAGCTTGGCAGGGCTTGGAAGCTGATGATGCTGAGGTAGGATTGAGGTTGAGCCCTTCACTGAGGAATTCTGTGGCAACCTTCAGGGAGAGTCCAGTGCATGTGGACATGAACAGGACTTCAGAGCAGCCAGGACTGCACATGTGGCGTGTCTCATTGCCCAGGCAAGCGAGGAAAAACTGGGAATACGTTAGAGTAGCTGCAGCAGAGCCGTGGTGGTATTTCTGTGTCTAGTTGTGGTATGGATTAGGATGATGGCTCTGGGCTCTCAGGAGTTGGGGATGAGGAAACAGAGACTATTCATGTCTACATGACTGTTTGAAACTCAGTATCAGCGCTTTTCCCATGTAGCTGTGTGTGTCTCTAATGTTAAAAAAAAAGCTCCTGGCACTGTTTCCTGGTAGCTAGGCCTTTAGTCCATTGGTTCCTGTCCCAGCCTTGCCTGCCTTGCTGGCTGTGTCTGAGCAGGCCCAGGCAGGATGGTCTTTGCCTGCCTTGCTCAGGCTCTTGGCCCTTGGCTCCATCCCTAGTGTAGCTCAGCAGTCAGGGAGCCACACACCAGAACTGAGACATGTGACGGCACTTTGATTAGGGTGGCACAGAGAAGTCTATAACAAAGTTGGAAATGGAGCTCTGTTAGCAGAGCTACAGAAATTCCCATTCAGACCTGGAACAGGTCACTAGAACTACAGGCAGCCCGTATAGTTCCTGTATTTTTTTGTCCTCTGTAGGCTTAGATAATTTCTGTCTTCTGACCTGGGTATTTTATCAGTCAGGATACACTGGAGGTGGTGGAATAGCTTCCTGGTTGAATCATTTTGGAAGCTGATGCTATTAACACTACCTAAGAACTGAATTTTCCTCACTGAAGTGTTGCTTAGCCCATGCTTCTCAGATGCATGTGATGTTAAGTTAGTCAAGCTGCCCTCACTGAAAATACTTTGGAGAGTAAAAATCCTTTTCATATTCAGGTGTTGAGATCAGACTGGAAAGGGTGTAAACGACAACCAAAATCATCAGGAGATACAATCACCTCCAAGAAACAAACTTGCTGGTTTATTCAGCCAGGCAAGATGAGGGAGATGTGTAATCTGGTAGAGTTTAAAAATGGAGGAGAGAGAACTGTTGCAACTGAAGGATTCTGGTGATGCAAGAACAAGTGACAATAAATCACTCATTAAAAAAAACCTAATAGGTGAGAAACTAGGAGACTTTTAAGCATGAGATCAAAGAAGCTTTAGACTTAGTCACTCAGAGTAGTCAGGGAAATCACCTAGAGAGGTTAGTTATGAGTTTGAGAAGTGATTTATGAGACTGGCAGTTACCTGCTGTTGCCACTAACTTGATTTAGTAGCCCATAAGTTCCTCTTTTTACAGAAAAGTCTGGCAGAAAAGGCACATTTGCCAGAATGTTACTGCCACTATTCTTTCCCAGGGGAGCTGTTCCAGTGCTTGGCTATCCTGCTTTTCTGGTAGAACAGTCCATGGGGAACCGCAACGAGCTGTGTTCTATCTTGATCTACTGCGAGATCTGAAAAGATGCGAGCATTTGATTTCTCGGAAGGTGAAAGTAATTTCTCATAATACGAGCGCAGATCGTTATTGCTGCAGTTATTGGAATGAGAGTTTTCTCCTTGCCTGGCCTTCTTAGTCCTCTTCTTTAGATGTCTTGACTAACAAAGTCTTTTATCCTCCCCTGCTTGATGCAGGGCTTGGGCCAAATTTTTCCCTCTATCTTTTACCAGAGGGAATAAAGAGTGACCATGTTGACGCCGGTGAAGCTCCCCTGGGTTTGCTTTGTCACACATGACAGCAGCACAATGGCACTGTGCTGCTAAGTGGGAGTTGTGCTTGGGTGATTTTTTTTTTTGTGTTATTACAGAGACAGCAACAGAATAAAGGCTATAATGCAGGGTCCCTTATAATCACACTCCTATTAGGCTTTGTAAAAGGCTGATTCTGTAAGTGAGCACTGCAGTCAGAGGAGCGCTTCTGGCGGCGCGGGCTGTGAATCCTGCACGTGGATCGGGGCTTTAGTGCCACGTCTCAGGGAACCCTGTGTCTATACCGTGTTTCTCCTAAGGACACAGTCTAAAATCTAACCTCCCTGAGGAAACAAACAGGGAGGGGCTCTGCCGCTTAATTTACCTGCTCAAGTTAGCAGCCTTATCTCCAAGGCTTCCTCTGTAGTCTATGGAAAAGTGCCTCAAGAACACTGTTCAATACTGTGTTGGCTACAGCTGCATTGCCCCCAGGAGGAGCGTTTCTCTCCTGAGAATTTGTTATCCGGGGTGGGGAGGGGGGAACGGGCTTTGTACAACTTAAGTCTTAAAACAGGTGTAAAGTGCTGTGACTGTGAGGGTTCCCTGCCCTCTGAATGCATTTGGGACATGAGGGGCTTGCTTTCAGGTGATGTCTCTGTGACACGGAGGCCTCAATGCTGCC
Organism: Dasyornis broadbenti; assembly: GCA_013397935.1. Classification (NCBI taxonomy): domain Eukaryota; kingdom Metazoa; phylum Chordata; class Aves; order Passeriformes; family Dasyornithidae; genus Dasyornis; species Dasyornis broadbenti. The sequence continues at coordinate 3,535 of VZRN01000472.1, read as the reverse complement.
AAAACCATGCATTCACACGCTTGCACCATTTGCAAAGCTGTTTATATGACTGATAAAGGTGATCTAAGGCCCACAAACGTTTGGATAGGGTTTTTAGGTCTTGTGCCCTTGTGGACAGAGTGTAGGCCTGGGATTCAGCCCCGCTGGTTCCAATCCCTGTAGGGAATGCAGAGACCCTGGACAGTACGCTTGTTTGTTGGTATGCAGTGCGACTCAACGTTGGTTTGGGGTTTATATGTATACTTGGAAAGTTGTTGAGGAATTTGAAGTAAAATTGCAGTGAGTGCTTCTGCTTTGTCTGCATCTTGCATTGAGTCACGTAAAGCTTACAAAAGCCCTAAGGGCTCATGCTTTTGTAGCTTTCCTTGTGTTTTTCTTTTCACACCAGACTTCGAGGAGAATGTGCCTTTGGTGGGTGGTGGGAGGGTGGAAGAGAGATGTACAAAGACACTGCTATTTCCTGGCAGTCTCTGTGTGTTTGTCTGCAGTCCTGCCCGTAGAAAGTTTTCCAGATATGTCACAGGCATTGTAGAGTGTATTAGTTTAGCAAGATTTAGCAAAAAAATAATTGTGTAAGAACTGCCTTCCTTTGCATCTGGGGAAGAATGAACTCTGTCCACTGTGGTTGCTCCCACTTGAATAATGACGTGCAAAATTTGGATTTCATGCAGGTGCCAGCCATGAGCTGGGGCTGCCTTAGACCTGCCTTTGGGAAGAGGCTCTAGGGCTTTTCCCAGGGCAGTGCCGAGCCTGAGCACATCAGTGACCCCCTCCTGCCTCAGCCAGCTCCAAATGCCAGCACCAGCCTGTCTGAGCCCCAGTTCTGACCAGAAAATGCAGGCACAAGGAACTGTAGCTGGCTGGAGGGCAGAATATTTGTTGTCATCCTCAGTTAAGGTCCTCTCATCTTTGGAACTTCAACTTCTGATCAGACTATAAAACTGTCAGTAAAAGCACAGCTCTTCTCTGAAAGAGACTGCAAGTGTTTCATGCTTGTCTCCCAGGGACTTGGTGGCAACTGTGCGTGGCTTGCAAGTACAAAGAAACTTTTTTTTCCCCCAACTGTCTCTCCTCCAGATGCCGCCTGAACTCGGAGACCTGAGCTGTAGTCTTTCCATCACCCTCTGATCAGAGGGTTTGATAGAAAACCGAGTGTGAGGAGCACCTGTGAGCTGGGGCCCAGCAGTGTGCGCAAAGGGGCATCCAGGGAGCTCACTGGGTAGGGCTGCTCATGCATGAACTGGAACAGAGCCCAGCTGCTGCCCTCCAGCATTATCTTGAACAAAAAAGTCACACTGTTCTGCGTGGTACAGCTGTGCCCTTACTTGCAGTACTGCCTTTATTGCCTCAGGTAGAGCCTGCTGGAGGGACCTGGGGACCCAGCAGTGCTCAAGGCCGATGGGGCAAAGAGCTCTTTGAGCTTGCTGTTGTTATCTTTCATTTAGCAGGTGGAAAAGAAGAAATAAAACAGGTCAAGTGAAGAGCTGCAAAAAAAAAAAAAAACCTCGCACCAAGAGGCCCAGAGCAGCAGAGAGGCCTCTCGTGACATTCCCCAGGGAAAAGCTGCATCCCTCACAACCGGGGGGGTTCTTTCCACCTTTTCCCTGGGATTTTCACCTCCAGCCACGCAGGAAAAATCAGAATCTCTCCCCTGCGGCAAGGTCAGAACCAAGCCACCTTCGTTTCTCACCTGCCAGTTCGGGAGCAGAGAGAGAAAAAAGTGTGGGCACACACAGAGGAGGAGCTGGAAAAAGCCCAGGTACCATTTTTTTTTTTTTCCGAAGGTGGAAGACTGGTGGACATCCCTGGATCTCTCGACCTCGGAGTAAACACCTTCCCCTGGCTGGGAATTTTCTTTTTTTTTTTTTTTTCTTTTTCAGTTTATTCCTTAATTTTCGCACGGGAGCGGTGACTGCCCCTTCCCGCTTCCCACTGGCGAAGTTCCTGGGAGGGCAAATCCCGCAAGCAGAAGAGCAAACCCCAACGTTGGAAGAAAAACCCCTCAAAACCACAGGTGGGGAAAACAACAACAGCGGAAAAATAAACTCAAAGTCACAAGTGCACCCTCAGGGGCTGAGGGCGTGTAAGACTACAACAACTTGAATTTCCTTGGAACATGCATTTTTCCAAAGTGAAAACCCCCTGGCTCCTGGAGGTGCCTGGAGCCCAGCTCTTGGGAAGAGCCTGGCTGCCTCCTCTGGGCGAGTACCACGGAAAAATCAGGGATGGAGATGCACAATTTTGGGTTTTTTTTTTTTTTTTTGGCTTGGCCTCTCTCCCAACACCCAGCGTGGTGGTACTCGGGTTCCCACTGCTAAACAACGGTAAAAAAAAAAAAAAAAAAACCGAAAAAAGCCCCAAAAAATGAAAAAAAAAAACCAAATAAACCACACCTCCCCCCACCCCCAAAAAAAAAAAACAACCAAAAAAACCCAAAAAACCAACCCCCAGATGATGATACAGGCATGAGCAGTTTGACACGGAGCGACCGCAGCGTGTGATCAGTTACTGGTGCCGGGATCACACAGGGCCAAGGCGGACGAGGAGGAAGAGGAGGAGGAGGAGGGGGAATTCCAAGTTCGAAGGTCAAACGGATGTCTCCAGGCTGTGGAAGGGGCTCCCGGGCTCCGGGAAGCTGAGCTCGCTGTCCACGGCGTTGTTGTTCCTGTTCAGGGCCGTCGACCCCGCCAGGCCGCCCCCACCTCGCTTTTGGAGTCCGTCGGGCTCGGGGTTGTCGTCGTCGTCGTCGGCGCCGTCGAGGAATGGTGTCCGAGGCTCGTCTTCCTCCAGGATGAACTCCGGGTGAGTCATGAAGTTATGGATGGAGCTTCTGGATTCGGGTTTCTCGAGGCCTTCGTACAGGGAGCTACGGAACGCATTCACCACTTTGATCTGGGCCGGCGTTGGGGGAAAGGAAAAAAAAACCAAAAAAAATGCGGGGTCAGTGGGGCTGCCAGAGGGCGAGGCGGAGGGAGAAAAGTGAAAATAAATGATGGAAAGACAACCACGGAACAACAAAAAAAAAAAAAACGACAGCACGACCACGGCAACGAAACCACCACTGAACAGACAGCTGGGTCAAAAATGAGACATCTACGGTGAGCTGGGCTCGCACTCAGGCACTACGGGGGCGGTGGGAACCCACCGGCTACGGGGCGGCCTCAGAAGCTGCAAGAGAAGACACGGGATGGTTCGAAACCACCAGCCCGGCATCAGCACCCTGGGTGGACGGATGGATGGGAGCCAGGGTGCGTTAGGCGGTCGTTACGGGCGTGCGTGGGTGCCTCGGGGTGCGCGGACACGAGGACAACGAGGTGGGCGACTACGGCTCCGGGGAGGTGGGTTAGGCGAAGAGCGGGGGCGCTTCCAGGCAAATCGACCGTGGTGGGGTTGGGTGGGGCTTGTTCCTACGCCTGTGGGAAGGGATGGGGCTTTCCAAAGGTCGCTCCGGGGTTTCGGAGGCCGGGGGAAGCGCGGGATCCAGGTGGGTGCTGCGAGCAGGGAACTGGATCTGAGGATCAGGGAGGATCCAGGT